>JAGPOW010003642.1:50510032-50557682 GCA_030014935.1 Caiman crocodilus
TGACCCTGGCACTCGTTTCCTGCCATTGGCGGGGGGTCAGACTAGATGGCCTGCTCTAGGCCCCTTCTGACCCTAGGTACTATGATACTATGATACATTCTACTTTGAGCAGAGGCATGGGCTAAATGAATTCTCTTCCAGCCCTATTTTTCTATGATTCTATAATTAGGAGGAATGCAGGAAGATATCATCAAAATACTGGAAAAAATGAAGGCACTGAAGAAATCAGTAAGTCCTGCATATAAGAGTGATCATGTATGGTATCAAAGGATAAAGACTAAAGTTGAAATGTTAAACTGTTAATGAAATAAAAAATGGTTAAAGTACGCACAGCTCAGACCTCATTGAGGGCTACTTGCAAGGCATGCTTTCCAAAAGGTCACCATTAGTAGTATCTCTTCTGATCAGATGTAAACTCTCATGGCATTTGCAATAATTTGTGCAAAACAGCACTGTTCCATTTCAACTTCCATTTTGATGTTTCAGTGGGACAGTGTTTCACTTTGAGTTTCATTTCTTGTCAAAACCACTGTTCCATTTCGTTTCATCAAAACTGTTTCACTGTTTCGAAGCTGTTTTGACATTTCACCCATAGACTATAATGGGGGAAGCATGACACTGCCTATAACTTTGTCATTTCCTGCCTGATTCAGATGAAACTTGCAGGGATAGTAACCCCTCCTGAGGCCATGAGGTCTACCAAGTTTCAAGCAGATAGATATAGGAGTTTCTGGGAAACTTCAGCTCAAGCTGCTGACAAGTAAAACGTGTGTCACATGTGTGTGTTAAGGTACAGCAGGGTTAAGATTGCAAACTTGCTAGGCCCTGCTGAGGCCATGAATCCTGTCAGAAAAATTGGTAACATGGGTGACTGTGTGTGTGTGTGTGGGGGGGGGTGCACCCACACTGGCGCTGGGGCCTCTACATGACATAGTGGAATTCTGACACACTGCAACCTGCCAGACATCTGACCAGGTACCTCTGTACTTTTACCTGCACTGCTATATCCCCCAATCCTACCCACCCCTGCCTGTCCCTGACCCCCTCAATGCTTCCATTTCCATTTTCACTGACTGGCTTTCTTGTCTGCGTTGTATACTAGCCTCTGGCTTCTTTACTATTCCATCCATCCAGGGACAGCGCACACACATACCAACTGCAGGTGCTTCCTCATCCTGACAAAAGGTTTTTCAACTCGAAAGATGGCATATCAAGCAGCTAAGCTGAGCTCACATGGAACCTCATAACTCCACTGCAACCAGCAAGCCTCATGCCTGTCAAAGACCTGATGGCTCTGGACTTTCTCCAGCCAGTAATGTGCATGTGTGTAGTAGCTGGAGGTTATGGCACCTACTACCCATCTTTCATCAGAGGAATCCTTGGTTCTGGCATTTCCTGGGGCTTCCATGCCACCAGCAGTCCCACCAGGCCTCCCCAACCCTGGCAGAGTGCAGTTTTAGTGGTCATGCCCAGGACCTGGGGCTCCTTCTTCTCCCAAATCCTCCCATACCTCCAAGCTCATCCTGGAATGGAAGCTCAGCAGAGACATGTTCCTCTGCTGGCTGCTGATGCAGTGAGTGCCCCCTTCCAGCTCTGAGAATGGGGCATTAAATTGCTTTTAAAAAATGAAAACAGGAAATAGGTACGGACAGAGTGAGGAGGGTGGCATTCATTCCATCTGCACCTGGAGCTTGGGGAACCCCACCAGCAGGAGGTTCACCTTGAGGAACACCAGCTACTCCGCCAAACCAGGATCCAAGCAGGTTTGGTGGAGTGGCACTACATCCTCAGCAATGCTGAACACCGTCTCGCTTGGAACACTGGTCAGTCAACAGGATAAGTATTTGCAGGCAACTGTGGCCAGATCGGGCCACATCTGGTTGTGAATTGCCCAGCAGGTCAAAGGGTTGCACAGCAGCAGCTCCATGTCCTCAGTGAGATAGCACTCAGGCCTCGGTGGCTGCTTACTTGCCTAATGGTGGGGTCTGGTGCCTCTGGATGCCACCATGGAATCCATGCCCTTGGCCTACATTGGCAGCTCCTGTGGTGGAGGAGGAGACTGGCTTGTGGATGGCATGCTAGCATGGGATAGTGGATCCCCCTCTTCTGTGTCCCACTGCCTCCACCCTTCTGCCTCCCTGACTCTCTTCACTAGCACCTCTATCCACTGATTCAGGCTTTGGCTGCTGCATACACTGCCCTTCACCCTTAGGTTACACATGGTGACCAGCACATTGACCATTCTGGACCGTAAGGGATCAAACCATTTCCTGATACCCTCCTCTAGCCACCTCACCAGTGCTTGGACATCTGGTGACAGTGGCTTGCCACATCCAGGAACAACGATCCCCTGGAAACTCTCAATTTAGCTTTGAAGGGATCACCTGGCAAAGAATCTGTGGGATCACCTGACAAAGGAGGGCAATATCAACAGTGCTGAAGGTCTTGGTGGCTTTGAGGAAGGGCTTAAGGATCACCGAGATCTGAGAGACGGTATTCCACATAGCTCTGTTAAGGGGACCTCTGATCCCAATCTCCCCGAGCAAGGCCTGCATGATTTTGTGCTGTGGGATGATCAGCTCTGCTTGTCTGTCCTGCAGCATCTTGCCACCCTTGACTCTCTGGTAGAATTATCCTGCTACCTTCCTGCGTTTGGAAATGAGCTTGTTGGTGGTGCTGGTGCCATCACTGGCAGCCCTGCCCCCTTGAAGGTATCACTGAAATTGAAGTGGAACTTTTGTGCCACACAGTGGATGACAACAAAGTTGGCATCTTGGACTGCCTTGATCATTTTGGCCCCATTGTCAATGACCATAAACCTGTGAGCGAGTTCACTCTGCCCAACAAGCTACCCCTATACCAAGAGGTTCATGGCCCCCATGATCTCTGCTCCTGTGTGGAACTCATCCATCACTTTGGCTTGAAGGAGAACTCACTGATGGCCTGAATGGTTGCACCAATGCTTTGTGAGGGAGTGTGTAGAAGGTTGATGCTGTGCTGCTCAGAGCCACATCACGTCCTGACTGAAGTAGTGTTGTTGGAAAGATTTCCTGCCACACCTTTGATGTTAAGGGTGTGATGTCTGGACACTCTTGGGAGACAACAGAGAATGGTCAAAGGTCAAGATGCTGGTGGCTTTTCGTAGGGCTCCACCATCCCCATACCCTTGCCTCACCACACCTGATGTTCCATTCACTGTTACTTTCCTCTGAGGCCAATATTCCTACTCTCATCCCAAGGATTCTCAACTGAGGTCTTTGGCTAAGTGACTGCTTGCCCTGTTCTTCCCTGCATGGCTTCCAAGGCAGCTATCTCTCTCTCTTCTGGTCCCCTGTTGTTGGGATTGGGACCAACTCTCTCTTCTTCCCCCTCTTCCTAGGGAGTAATTCTGCCTGTGCTGCCTTCTTCCCCCCAGGTCCCTGGTGTGGTTCTCTTCACCCTGCAGTACTGGACTCACCAGCCATTCAACTGTCTCTGTCAGACCAAATTTTTCACTGGGTCTTACCAGGTAAGTCGAGAGGGAGAGATCTCCTTTAGGCTCTGGGGCCAGCCCTCTCCTCCCATCTGCTCTCAGGTCTCCTCTTCTTCTCTTCACTGCTCCTCTGTTCCCTCCCTCTGGATGCTTCCTCAGCATCCCATAAATCCTCCTTTCTCCAGCTGGGTCTGTCGTGGCAGCCTCCTATTTTCTGCTCATCTGACCCAGCTGCTCCTTCTTTTGCTTTCTGGAGTAGTCTTTTTTTCTCTTTCTCTCTTCTGCTGCTCTGTTTTCCCCTTCACAGGTTTGAACCTTGGTGGTCGGGGTTGCCATGGCAGCCTTTAATCTGCAGTGCCCCAGCTGACTCCTCCGATCATTCAGAGCTTGACATTTTCCTTATCCAGGCTTGCTGCAGCTTCTTCTTCTCCTTGAGTTGAGTTTGTCCCTTATGTTTCTCCCTCAGTATTCCCATGGCAGGGTGCTTCAGACACCCTGTCACAGAGCGATAGACATGATCTCTACCCTGGCTGCTCCAGATGTCCTAGGTGAAGTGTAAGGCCACCTGCAGACATTTCCTGTGCAGCTCCTCCCTCAAGCACTCCTTGAATGCCTCATACGGGGAAGGCACCACCATCCTGTTGAAGGTGGTGCATGTGGGCACTTGGTAATATGGAGCCACAAGTGATATAACCACCTGAGCCCTTGTGGCTCAACTAAAGAGAAGGGCTGGCCATCCACAGTAAGCAGTTCCCCAATGCTCTGGGTGATTTTGCTTGCCCTTGCAACATTCCCCTCTTCTTTTTTCCACCTTTCCCCCACAGTTCCAGGGTGGCCTGCCCCTGCTTTGAGGAGATGGGGGTTTTGGAGTGAGAGGGGGACTTCCCTTTGAGTACACTCCTGCTGGTGCCAGGCTGAGGAGGAGCAGGGCAAGGGAGTGATGCCTGCAGAGATGCATCAGCATCAGATCCTCATCGTACAGCTGGTGTTGGCTCAGCAGTGCAAGCAGATAGCATACATGGGATCATCTGCCAGCTCAAAATGATCTGAGAACACAATACTTGCTTGCTTCTGGGGTGTAGGTGCATGTGTGAATGCTGCAATTTCCCCTTCCACAGCAGGCAAAGGCATAGCAACAGGAGGAGTGGACTCAGCTGAGTCACTTGCCTCCTTAGCCTCCTCTGAAGTGCCTTCTGAAGGAAGGAGATCTGGCTCTAGGGAAAATTTGAGGGATGTGGAGCACAAACTCAGCTGATTCCTTCTCCTTCCCCAGAATTTCCCTTACTAGGGCACTCAGATCCAGATCCAGCTCTTTCTCTGGCAGTGGAAGGCTCGGCATGGGCAATGAAATGGGGGTAGAGGAGAGTGTCACGCTGGTGCTGATACTGATGCTTGTTGTCATGGTGGTGGTGGTGGTGGTGTGTGTTGGGAGGGTGGTTATGGCTGGTGCCTTTGGAGGGGATGCAGCCTTAGGCACAGGCAGTGGCACTGGCACTGCTCCCCTCTCCTTGCTGCTTCTGTAAGCCTCATCTCTGCTAGCTGTAGGACAGAGGCTTCGTCTCAGTTTGGGGTGGGGGGACTTATAACCCTTCCTCTACCTCCTCTTCCACCACTCCCTGAAGGTTTGCCAGCTGCCTTTCCACCACACTTCATGGTGCATTTCATAGTGTGTTGTTTTTATACAAATATATAAATGTATCTCCCTTCCTATATAAATTCTGTAACGTGTAGTCTATGCTGCAAGGTCTAGAAATGCATAGAAATAAAATATAAATAAAATATAAATATATCTCCCCTCCTATATGAATTCTATACTGTAATATCCAATATAATTATACAACTGAAAATAATAAACCGATTAATATAATAATAAAATTATCTAGAAGAAAGCAAAAGGTATTGTGGAATCCACTTGCTAGGCTAGGCTAGCAAGTAGGAAATCATTCAAATCAATGCTAGTAGTAACCTTCATTATCTAAGGCTCCTGAGCTGCTCAATAACTGTGAGACCCCAAGACAGAAACCCGGCCATTTCAAACAATGCCGCCTTCTATGCTGTTTTTCCATCTCTCCCCCAGAGCACTGGGATTAGAAGAGACCTCAGGGAAGGATCACAGTCATTGGCCGGGTACACAGTCCTTCCCACTTCCTTCCCTCCCCACCCCACCTCCACTTCCCCATCCCTCTCCTTACTTTACGCTTCCCTGCAGGCAAGCCCAGCTTGAGCTTCAAAACTTGAAATGTTTCAGAAGTTTTGAAATGTTTTAACTGCCTTTGTTGCACTTCAAAGCTGTTTTGAAGCCCTCTGTTTCATTTGGATTTCACTGTTTTGAGCTTGAAACAAGTCAATACAGTTTTGACCTAGGCCTGGGATGTGTTTCTTCCTAGAAATGAAGTTAATGCAACTGGTGAGTGGATTCCAGGATCAAGGACCTTGGAAACCTCCCCTGTAACTGCTTAGCAAAATTCTAATTCGGTTCATTCCTAATGTTACTACAGCTTATTTTACTGACCAGCAGCAGTGTCTGGGGTGCTTCTAGCTGACAGGAAATTTTAAGAGCTTTTTCCTATTCTTCTTAAGTCTGAAACTTAATTTAAAGGCAAAAAATGTGAAATTTCCTGCAAACCAGAAATGTGCTTTGACCCGATCTATTCCACAGCTTGGTGCATAGCAGCATGATGTCATAATTGCATACCGTCCATCACTGATGTGGTTTGGCCTCATATCAGTGCCAATAGCTATAAATGTCATGCCAAAGAAGCATTGCCCAATTAAAATTCTCGAGACATGAACTATCCAGATTGTCCACCTGGCTCTCAGACATTTAAACTGGCATTTTGTCTTCCTTCTTTTAAAAAATTTCAACAGAAAAGGAAGAAAACAGAAAAAATGTGTTCTAATCTTTACAATGCATTATGAAATTAAAATATGCTTTTAATAGATGCCACCTATATCAATTTTTTTTCAAATCAAGATAATAGCATGTACCTGTAAATTTATCTCTGCTGCAAGCTTATTAGATGCTGACAAATAAAGGTAAAATTGTGGTTGGCATGCATTTCATGGTAATTTTGTCTTTCCTTACAAAAATCTGAGTGAAGAGTGGCAAAGTTCTAGCACTTTACCTTTAGACAATAGGATGCTACTCACTAGATCTCTTTGTTCAGTAATACCTTGTGCTTGAATGGCTCCAGAAACAAAGCACCAACCTTCAGCATTATTTTTGCAAGTACAGAATAACTTAACTTTGTTTTATCATACTTTTTAACCAATAGAGTTAATCTTTCTGCTTGGGAAGTCAGTTTTTTGGAGCCACAAGAGACTTAAACATTACCAGTGTGTAGGTACTTCTACCAGTATCTCATCAACATAACATGTTGGTTTTTTTAACGTGCATTTTGTAGCAAATTAGATACTGCCCCAGCAGCACTTTGAGAAGACACAGAAGCCCTCAGGTGACATCAGCTTAAGTAAAATAACAGCAATCTGTGTACTATTATCAACTCATGAGCTGGTAATATTTGCAATAGGATCCCAAGAGCCAGATTAATTCTTTGGTATGCTTTGCAGATTATAAGAATGATAAACATGCTGCTTATTCATTTCAGGCCAAATTTGTGTGAAAGGGAATGCCCAATAATAACCTAACAATGTTATGATACATATCACTCTAATTAAGTTAATTTATAAGGTGCAAATCAACCCTGCCTTTTCCCACTGTTAGGGCACACCTATGAATCCCCAACATACAATAACTTTTCCATGAAGATAACTCATTTACAAAAAATGAGTTAGCAAATGGTAACTGTATCACTGCGACTGCCAAAACTGTATTGTTACATATTGATGTATATTGTAGCTTCAGAAAGGCACCAATCAGGATTGCAGCCCATACCAAATTTCTCATTGTATGCATAACTGAATGTAAGTAAAGGGGAAATTGGGTAAAGTAGTCTAATTTCCACTCCTTCTATCCATCCCCAAGCCTCCCATTAGTGTTTCATTTACACATAATAACATATTTTGACACCTGGCAAATGGAAAGCAAAGCATCAGCCTACACAGAGGAATACTTCTAATTTACCTCTCCCTTTTACCCATATAATTGTCTGTAACCCTATTATAATCCTAACTATTGGTTATAATACTGAAAAACATATGTCCCCTGAATTAACGTCTCATAGTCATGATTTTTAGGAAACCATATCTCCCATTAATTTTAATGGGAGATATGGATATTCCATACTTCTAAAAATTAGGACTTAATTGTATTTGAGCTCCTTTAGTTGTTAGTGTGTGCCTGAACTTTCAAACTCTCCATGAGGTGAATTTTAACTTTACTTTCCAGAAAAGCAAGCTACTTTCCAATCTTCTTCATTGGCACATACATTTTGAAATTTTAAATCAATTGAAAAGGTGATTTCCAAAAATATATATAAATTATTATTTCACAGCTTTCTCTAACGTTATACAGTGTTGACTTCTGAGGCCTCCTCAATTCAAAACATCATTCTGCTTCTTGAATTTGGATAGATCTTAAACCAGTTCATGTAACTGTTGCACAAAGTGTCATGAGGTTGCTTTTGATAATGCTATGGGCACTACTCACTTCCTGAGTAGCTTAGATGTGACAAAATACAAAGTCAATATCAGAAAAGGTGAAGTAGGCTCATTTACTTTGTGATATCCATTGGCACTATGTCCAATTTAGACTGACCACGTATTGAGGTGTATGAATCTTCTTCCTCCAAAATAACCAAACTGTTTTTTTTAATTAGGGTAGTATAAGAATGTGCCCTTTGATCCAATGTGTCTCCTTTCCATTTATGTCTATGATCCTTTTATCAACATTGTTACACAAGCACAAGATCGATAATAAAGCTGGTTTTGTGCCTAGTGGCATAATTATTGTAAGGCATAATGATAATCTTTGCATAAAAGGAAAAGTGGAGAAATAAATGCTAAAGTCACACTAAAAGTGTGACTTGGAGAATTATGTTTAATTTGTTTTTGTAAAGTTTTTCCATTGTAATACTCAAACTATTTTTTGCTTTGTCTATCTCTCAGGGATTTAGAAAGGAATACATAATCCCCCATATGAAGCCCCAGGTTCTGTGTAGCTGGAAAGTGTACTTTATAAGTTATTTTTATGAGAAAAACCTGGGGTTTGGGTTTATTTTCTTTCGTGTCTCAAAAATGTAACAGTATCAGCTGCAGCCCACCTCCTGAAGCTCAAAATGACTAAGGTAAAACTAAAATATTTGAATAATATTGAACTTATATGGTACGGGCTTGCTGTTACCTGTGAACAAAAAAAAATCACACTCGAAACAGATAATTTTGTTTCTGTTCTGATTTCATACATACTAAGTTTTAAATGAACTGAATAAACTCTCAGCTGTGCCTGCTTAAACTGAACAAAATGCTTGTTCAGTACAATATTTAAGTATAGATTTATGTTTAATTTAGCCAAAGTTAAAGTTAAGGATTCCTAGAAAATGTTTAAGTTTTTTTTTTTATGGGAAAAACAGAAACCCTTCGAAAATAATATTTTGGCCAAACCCAACTTTCTATGTTTTTGTCAGCATTTTCAGCTCTGTTCTATATATGGCTAAGTGCTTTATTAAGTGATTTGCTTCTGCAGTCAACATAGACATTCAAGATAAAACAAAACTTTTGTTTTTCACTTTCAAAAACTTTTGTCTCTAGGGATCCATTAGAATAATAGGTGTGTTTGGACACTTACCAGTTTTTGTTCTGACATAGGAAATATATCTGGGAACTTTGGGCATCTTTACATCTGCTCTGGGATGGAAAGGGCAGTGCCACATGTATTCAGCATTCCACCATTCAAAATGGCAGCGGGGATGTTTTAACTAAAGCTCATTTGACAAGCTTTAGTTAAACTGCCCCCACTGCCATTTTGAATCATGGGGATGCTGAATACAGGTGATGCAGAGACTGCTGGAGCATGCTAATTAATGTGATTAATCAAGTCTGCTCTGATGCGTGTTAATTAACACATGTTGGAGCAGACATAAGGTGCATATATAGGTGCCTTTTCAGACCTAACCTAGAATTCTGAAGGAACTTATGGAAGGGATATTAGAAATTCCAACAATAAAAATCATGAAATTCTTAAATGACAGATGAGGTCTCAGAGTACTGGGGTAAAGCTATCGTGATCATGTTTAAAAGCGGGGAGGGGAGGAATTCAGACCAGTTATCCTGATTTTATCTTTATTAATGATTCAGCCACAGAAATAGGGGGTTCACTAATCAAATCTGAAGAAGGCACACAATCAGGAGTGGTTACAAACACTTTATAGAATCAGGTTAAAATTCAAAGCTATCTTGAGAAAGTGAAGAAACTGGCAATACCAAAAAATGAAATTAAACAAAGGCATATATATATGAAGTGTTATAACTAGGGAAGAAAAAACCACACATGCAAATACAAAATGGAGATAACTGGCTTGGCACTAGTACTGTCAAGAAAGATCTGAGTGAATCTATAGTGGACTACAAACGCAAAATGAGTCAGCAATGCAATGCTGTCACAAGAAAAATAAACACATTTTGAAGTTGTCTTAACAGAAACATTGTGTGCAGGACACAGAGATGAGAGTCTTACTCTTCTTGGCTCAGGGGTAGGCTTCAGCTAGGCTACTACATCCAACTTCGGGCACTACATTTTAAGAAGGATGTAGAGAAACTAGGAGACAAATAACCAGGTGGCAAAATGAAACTAGGTGGCAAAAGAGTAGAAAATCAAAATGTAAGAGGAAAAGGTGGGAGAACTAGAGGAGAAGATTAAGCAGAAACATGGTTTCAATTTTCAAATAGTAGGCTGCCATAAATAAAGGAGAACAGTTATATTCTCTTGTCACAGGGGGTAGGACACTTAATAATGTGTTTAAACTACAGCAAAGCAGGTTTAGAATGAAAAACATTTTAATGGCTAGAACAAGTAAGACAATGTAAAAAGCTGTCTAAGGAATGGATAGGCACCCAGTTGTGATGCCTTGGGAACAGTGCAGCCTGCATCTATGTAGAGGATTAGAGTAGATAAATCTTGAAGACCATTCCAACCCCAGTATTCCATAATTATAAGTGCAATGTAATATGGTCCATATTTAAAAGTAGGGACCTACTGAAATGGCAGTGGAAGTGAACTGTGCAGCAGCTCCTTTATACTCACTCGTTTTGCCATACACACACCCTCATAAAAAGGAAAAACTTTGCAAAATCATGTTCATTATGTCCCATTAGTCTCTATATAAATAAGAAACATCTGTTAATTGTTTTGTTGTTTTTAAAGGATTTTTTTCCCTAACTTATTAATTTGTCTTTCTTGTGAATCATTCCAAAAAATGCACAGACAAATATAGCATATGAGTATAGATGTGAGAAAACTCTTTTAAAATAAGTGGTCAAGAAAAAAATAGGAGATACAGAATATTTTTTATAATATGCCTCTAAAGAATGCTTCCTTGCCTAGCATATATTTCACATGGAAAACCAGAGGGATTTTGAAAGGTAACCTTTAGCTAATGGGTTCTAGCCTTATGTCAAATGTCAAATGCACAAAGAAAATAGAAAATATTTGTTACAGTTTGCAAGTTGTATGATGACATTCGTATAGGTCCCCAAACACTGCTGGTCCATGGGCAACAATAGTAAGAAAATAATGGAAAAGACCTGGGCTAAAATCCAAGTCTCCTTTTAGGCAGCTAAGTGCTACTCCCACATGCACCAAATGCAGTTTCTTATGATCCTAGTTTAAATTAGAACATATATAACTTTGTGTAAGTCCTCCAATGATAATTCAGAGAAAAACTGCCCAATGATGACTCTGGCTCTCGTGGAGAAGGTCTCTTATGCTTTTAAACTAATAGCCTGACAGTTAGAGCACACCCATGAAGTACAAAACTGAGCCTGTAGACCAGGGGTGGGCAAAATATAACCAGCAGGCTGGATCCAGCCCATCAGGCTATTCTATCTGGCCTGCAAGATGCCTAAAAAATTTAGAAAATATTTATCTACTCCTGGCTGCCTGTCAAAGATGATAAATGTCAGGGGCAATAGGACCCAAGGGGATCCAGCAGCAAGAGTTAGAAGCCCGGGTCTGTCTGAGGTAGACACCATGCTACACTCAGGGGATCCCGAGGCAGGTGGCAAGGCCAACCTGGGTGACAGCAGGTCATGGTCTCAAGGCAAGTGTGGACTCGGTTTGAAATTTAAAACAAACAGAAAACTTTACTCACAACAAAGCAGTAAAGCAGTTAATGTAAACACGGTTAACAGTCTGGCAATCCAGCGAAAGGTTGTCGGTGATAGTCGGCGATTCAATTACAGATGGTGGTACCAAAATAGTGATGAGTTGGTTTAAATCAAGCACACAAGCGAGAAAGAAGAAAGCCCAGTGACAGATGACTGCTACTAGGGCACGGCCTAGGGATTGCCTTGGTGTGAGGAGGGTGATCAGTCCACCTCATAAACGGATAGTGTCCAAGAAATGCACGAGCAAACCAAGGAATGAACCTCATGCTGAGGCGTGCTGGTCCCTTTATAACCTCCTTGACCAATCACAGGTCTTTCCAGCCAGGTGGTTCTAGAAGGCAAGGCTGCTGGCCAGGCAGTCATGTCCCTCAGGAATCCACTGGTTGGTCAGGCCTTATTGATCATGCACTGCTCACTCGCACACTGTATGATACATGCACACAAAGTTCAACCTCCACTACTGATTGATCTGGTGAACCTTAGTTGTGTCACTTAATACGACACTAATACAATGAACCTTGGTTATATCACTTAATATGATACAGATAATCTGGCAGGTGGTCATGGCTTCTAACCTGACAAGGTCCACCCTACCCTCAGCCATTTCCCTGCCATCCTGCCCACATGGTGCTCCAGCACCAAGTGGCTCCCAGCTGCATGGCCAGACCAGGAGCACAGGGCTGTGATAGTATCCATGTGCTTGTGTGTATAGGGAGGGACTCTATGTGTGTGTGTTTATAGGGATGGAATCTATGTCTGTGTTCATAGGATAAGTCCCACACCCCACCATACACATAAGTGCACACCCACTCACACTGTTATACATGCAGACCCCTACACCCATACCCCCTCACATATCACATACCCACACCCACTCACACACCCCATACCCATCCTCCCCCATACACAGCTCCCCACAAAACCCATACCCACACCCTACATATCCACAGACATACCCACATGCTCCCTCACCACACACACCCACACTCTCCCCCACACCTGACATACCCACACACCCACAGACCTGAAAAACCTATACCCCCCTCCCCACAATGTACAGGAGTAACGCTTCATTTTAAACTATTATATACATCACCTCTATGCGATGTAAAACATGTAAACCAGGACAAAAATATATGTTTAAATCAAATTAACAAATGTTGTAGATGTTCACTTTTTAGAATATAATTTGGTATTTTTCTGGTTCCAAGATGGCAAAACCCCCTGCTTAAAGGAATGCTTCCAGGGCAAGGGGAGGAATTTCTGGTGGCAAAGGACAGGGGTTAGGGGGCAGGACTTCCAGTCCCAAGATGGCGACCAGGGACTGGAACACCTGTAAAGGGGAAGAGCTGCCCATGCTGCCCTCAACAGCTTACCAAAACTCAGGAAGCGGCCTTCCACCCGAAATAATTGCCCACCCCTGTTGTAGACCTTTCTTTAAAAAAGCGACTTGAATCCCACGTATCCCACTTCCCAGAAGTGTGCCTTGACCACTAGGATGCAGATTACGTGGGGCCGCACAGATGAAATTGTATCTTTATGAAACGAGGGAAATGTATGTGAGCCATTCTAATTAAAACACCCAGAGCATCTTGTGTATCAATTTCCCTATGTTTCAAAATGGTGACGAGGTGCTTTATCTAACACTTATTAAATGAGATTTAGATAAAGCTTCCCTGCCAACATTTTGAAGCACAGGGGTAGTGATACATGAGACATGGGAAGCTGGTGGAGCACAGTAATTGCCATAGTCCAGCAAACATCATGCAATCTGCTCTGATGCACTAGAATTCCAGGGCATGGGAACAGCCTCCCTGGTCATAGATTCATAGATTGTAGAGTCAGAAGGGACCACAATGGATCATCATGTCTGACATATAGGTACTATTTAGCCACCCAGAGAAGAGGCAACATTTGGGTTCTATAGTTGGTTATTTATGTACCCTACCTATTCTAACTATCAATATCTGAATTAAAGATATAAATGCCCATGTGTGTTATTATTTTACTAAAATGTCTTGCATCAACAATACCACGTGGTAATGAGTTCCAGGACTTAATGTGATATTTTGTGGCAAGGAAAAAATTATGGTATCATATTAAATTGTTGCCTTTTTAAAAACTTGTTTACATTTCCTTGTTCTGCAGGCAATGAGCAAGAATCCAATTTTCCTTCTCTGTACCATTTATTATTTTTCATACTTCTCTTATGTCCAGTTTTATTCATAAAATGAACAATCCCAATCTTTATGAGTAAGAGAGCAGCAACATTAAAATATTATTAATCTTTTCCTCACCATGCCATAAAAATGTTTCCATACACTGGTCAAGGACAAGCTGTTTATATCCTTAATATACAAGGTCATGATTTTTTTTTATTTTTTAATCACAGAGCATCTCTTCATTACCATATGGTGCTATCCAGAACATGGCACTTTGAGAAAACATAGATGGCCACTGCTTAAGAGACTACCTTAACATTCACTGCCTATGTTGGAACAGAGATGGAGATTAATAGGCCTGTATGAATAGGGACCTATTCAATTTGGGTTCAGATTTGACCAATTCATATGCCAGCAATTCAATTCAGAGCTCCAAATCAGTTTTCCACTTCGATTCAGCTGAATTGACTCTGAAGCTCCGGAGCCGATTCAGAGATTCGGCCATAGAGTATAATGGGGAGTCAATGAAATACCTATATCTTTGTTGTTTTTTGTCTGATTCAGATGAAACTTGTGAGAGTGGTAGCCTCTGCTGAGAGCATGAAGCCTGCCAAGCATCAAGGAAGTAGGTGCAGAGGTTTGGGAAAAAACTACACCTCAAATTCTTCAAAGCATAACTCATGTCACACGAGTGTGTTATGCTACCGTGGGGTGAAAACTGCAGGGGTGATATCCCCTGCAGAAGCCACAAATCCTGCCAAGTTTAAAGATGATAGATGCAGGGTTTAGGGGAAACTGCACCTCAAGCTGCTGACAGACAAAATTTGTGACATAGGTGACACTGTGTGATTTAAGGCACAGGGGGGTTAAAACTGCAGGCCTGCTAAGCCCTGCTGCAGCCAGAAAGTGTGCCAGCTGTCAAGGAGATAGGTGCAGGGGAAGTCTGGCTTCTGGAGCCCTGCACCTCTGGCTGCTAACAGGCAAAAGCGTGACATTGGTGGGTGACACTGTATGTGTGTTGAGGTACACCCTCACTCGTGTGGGGCCTCTACATAACATGGTAGTGTGCCCCAGTGAGGCCTCCTCCTCCACTACAGTCTCAGGCCCAGTCCAATACTTTACTTGACAACAGGTAAAATAACATAGCTGGCTCGACACCAGCAGCAGCATCAAAGGTACCCACAAGGAACTGTCACAGAGCCTGTCATTTTATAAAGGAGTTGACAGCAAGAAGTAAAGATGTTGTGTTGTGTTGAATATATAATGTTACTCATGGTGTGTGATGGCTTATCTTGTGCTTTTTTGTCTATATGTTTATTATGAAAACAAAGAAGTACTTAATACATCTTAGGAAGCTTTAGAGTTGAAAAACCCTTTGTCAGGCTGAGGAAGTACCTGCAGTTGGTCCTGGATGGAAGGAATATTGAAGAAGCCAGAGGCTGGCCTAGCCTGCAATGCAGTCAAGAAAGGCAGTCAGTGAAAATAGAAATGAATTTGTCAGGGGTGAGGGACAGGCTGGGGTGGGGGGGCAGGAGGTTAAAGGGGGATGTAGCAGCTCGGGTAAAAGTACAATTCAATCTGAACCTGATTTCTGTGTTGTCTTCAGTGCCTGTGTAAATGAACTATAATAATATTAATAACTAATAACTACTATATATAATCTGACTTCTTGAATATCTCCAATGAATACCTGATTTTACTTCTTGTGTGCATGCATAGTGTGTGTGTGTGTGTGTGTGTGTGTGTGTGTGTGTGTGTGTGTGTACAATCTGTGTGCCTTCCTACACAGTGATGGATCATATTGGCAGGGAAAACACAGAGCTTTCTTTTTTCAAAGTTTGCAAAAAAAAAAAAGAGAGAGAGAGAGCAAATATAAATTGAAAGAAATTAATTGGATAGTATTCAGAGATGATAACATAAGCTAAATCCTACCGAATCCTTTCAAACAGCAAAAAGGAGCAGTCAAGTAACAACTCCTGACTATAAAGCAAGCTGGGCAGTGCACAGTACTTTTTCCACTCTGTTCCTCAGACAGAACCAGCTTACAAAAGGAACAGCAAGCCTACACACAGAGGCTTTTATGCTTTCTATGTCCCTCCCCGCAGACACTGTGATTGGAAAGGCAGTCAGAGAGAAGTCTTTCTCACTGGCCACCTCGACAGGTCAGTGTTTCCCCCCACCCCTGCTCCCCTTCCCTCTTCTAAGTTTCTGTTTCCCCATATAGATAACATATGAATCTCTGAATCTTTTCCGAATCTTTTCTGAATCAACTCAGAAGCTTCAAATTGATTTGGAAAGCCTTAAAACAGCCAGCAATTTGATGCAGACATGTTGACTCAGCTTCCGAATTGTACAAATCTTTTCCGAATCTGAATCATGGTCGGAAACTTTGCACAGCCCTAGAGATAAGCCTTCTGCCTTAAGTTTAAATATTCGTTTTTTATTTAGCTAATCTAATTCTTGTGGGCTAGGAGAGGCAAAGTCACTGTTCAAATCTTAGTTTGTATCAGCAGCATATTTTTATTTAGAATAATTAACAAATACTAATTAATATATTAGCTGAATATAGAGGTAGTTGCAGTAGAAATAATTTTTATAGTGAAGAAAATCCTTTTTTGTTTGTATCTAAATAGACAGATTTGTGCTAGTTTCTGTTACTATAAAAAAATTCCTAGCAACACTGATAAAACCCCTCAAGCATTCACATCTTAAGTGCACTATAATAAAGTACCCAAGTTCTCTTTTTTCATTTGTCATATAAAAGCATATTTTAGTTCTTTATTGTGCTTGCAGTAAAACAATAATTGATGAACACCAGAAGGGCTTTCTGGGGCACATTCTACATTTGACAAAGTCTAAGTAAGCTGAAGAAGAAACCACAAAGGGTATTGATTTTCCATAAAAGGGCAAGACTGATCTTTCTTCATTTGAAGGTTCTTCTTTTCCACTGAATGCCACAAAGAAAAATCCAGGAAAGAGCACACTGGAGCATGGAAAAAGATGAATTATTTTAGTTTTAAACTACTTCACTGTCCATTAGTGGGGAAAAAGCCCATTATATAGTTTTTTTAAAAGACACTTAATAGAGATGAGTAAAGCTATTCCAAACTTTCAAAAATAAATATTAATCGGTTCTTCTCTGCTTTATTTTTTCCCCCTGAACATGTTGTTTCTTTATGACAGACATATATCAAGACAGTTGCATAGGAAAAAGTTTGAAAACATTTGATTAACCCTGGCTGAGATGTGTGTCAGAACTGGTCAGAATATTTTCAAATAAATGAAATTATGTTGAAATTCTAAGACTGGTGAAAATATAACTCCTTTGACAAAATTTTCATTAGAAAGGAAAGGAGAAAGCAGGAGAAGAGAGGGGGAAAGATTGTTCACATGGCTATATACTAAACTTGTACACAGTAAACTCAAGGCAGCAGAATGATGTACTGCTCCATATTGACTGCTTGACTTCAACTACAGAGACTGGCAAGCTTCCTTAAGGATTGTCCTATACAGAGTCACAAGGATCAGAAACCTCCTGGACTAGAACTGAGGCGACAGAATGGATCTCATAAAGCTTGGCTAGTGGATGGGGTCTGTCTGCTAGGCCCCTGGCCATAGCATGCATCTTGCCATGTTCTCTCACCTCAAATAAGTCTTGCTGAAAAGTGCTTCCTACCCACAACCAGACACTGGCGTATGCCTACATCAAGGCTGCAGCTCCTCTTCCAGGTCTTCTGGAACCTCTGCCTGAGGTTCTGACTGCACTCTTCCTCTCATCTATTTGTCTATGAACTCCCCATCTGAGACCCCATGAAGTCATAGGACCTGTTTATCTTCCCTCTACTTGTCCCTATCTAGAGATACCATTTACTTTACAAAGAGAAGAAAGCAAAATGGTGTGAACAGGGAGGGAAGCAAGGTATTCTGTAACTTTTGAACCTTCTTCTGTGCCATAGTCCGATGAACACTTTTGGACAGTTTTTCTTGTGGGTGGTGCCCACGGACACTTTCAGAGAGATGTGATAACTCTTAGAGGATATTTGATGTCTCCATATGGATTCTTTGCCAGAAACCTGTGACCTGCACCCCTTTCCCCATTCTTTTTTCTTCATTGTCCCAGGTAATCATCCTTCCCCTCTTTTATCTTCCACTTCCCCCAATCTCATCCTAGGGTTAAAACATTGTAGTCTATGTCCATGGCTAGATACCAGTAATGGGAAAACCTTCAGACTTTGGCAAACTAGCCACCTAGATCTAGTTTTACAACAGATACTGTGAACAAAACAATTATTTCCAATTGGTACCACGCTAATTAGCTCACCTACAGCACTGGATTGATGTGGTAACACAGGTTTCAGCTTAGGAAGCAGCCAATGAGAAGCAGAATGTCATGTTTACAGTTACTGCTACCTGGCATGGTAAGTTTACCATGCAGATACGATGGTTTTTTACATTTTATAGTTTAAGAGGTTAGGGCAGTGGTCCAAGTCATTTTTAAAGTCCCTTCTTTGCCAACTTAAGATAGACACAGGATTAAAAATTCTATTATGCACCAAACGCCAGAAGACTTATATATACATTACAAATTTAAAAATAAAAACAAAGAAACCCTCAGTACTTAGCTAGTATTCTATTTGCAAATCCTTCAAAAGGTATTTTTTCCCACAATGAGGAAAAGAATAAATTTCAAAATCTCAAACAAAACAGAATTGTCATCATCCAGTCAGATCAGTAGAGAACATATTTTCAAAAAAAAAAAGAGAGAGAGGAACACGTTATGGCAGCATTTTCTAAGGTAATGAATTACTTAATGGCTCTGTGTTCTGGTGCCTTTCTTTGACTTAGTTCAGAAAAAAAAAAAACCTTCTGTAGTTGCAGAAGAGATCAAGGAAAGGCCAAGCTCTGTCTTTTCCCTCTGCAATCCACTTCTTTGTGCTCTAGCAACCATAATAAGGAGGTAAATGAGGGGCATACCTACTCCTGTTTCCATTTCTTCCCAAATCTTCAACCTAATGGAGTAGAGGCCAGGACTTGACACTAATTAAATTAAGCCAAATTCTTATTTTAATATTGCCTAACAAGTTGTGAAACATTTTGTCCTTGAAAGCTGGTTGGTATGAGTGAAACAGGGTACAAATTTATTACACTTATATGCTAACATACCCTGGAGAACATTAATTGTAATAAAAAAGAGCCAACTATTTAGACTGATAGCCTGAGTCCAGCCAAGCATGGCCATGTGGTATTGCAGACATGTCTATAGTGCCACATACTGCACATTCAGCTGTTCTCTGTGCTGCAAGGGAGCACCATGTGTTGTGGGGGGGGAGGGTCTGACCCTTGGATATACAGGGGTAAAAAAAAACTTGCAAGAAAAAAGCAGAGCAGTGCACATTGGAGCAGTGTGCATCACTCAAAACCAGAACCTCTGAGTGGCAGAAGCAATATTGCTCCATTCCCAGGAGCATAGGTAATGCATAGGGGGGCACTGGAGGACACATGCCCCCCCCCCGAGATTGGCCTCTGCCAACACTGCTACTGGCATCTTCCAGCTGTTGCTGCTCACCGCCAATATCATTGTAGCTGCCTATGGGTGGTCCCTGCTCAACCCACCCTCACCACTGGCATCACCATGACTGGCAATGGGCAGTCCCTGCTTGCCTCCAACACGCCCCTGACACTGACACTGCTACCAACACCTGCAGGCTGTCACCATGTTCCTCAGCCTCAGGAGGCATAAGTTGTCCATGCTCAGGAAGCCCCCAAGACCCAAAGTAAGGCTTCTGGGGCCAGCTCAGTGCTGGCCACAGCTTCCCTTCCCCACTCAGGGTAACCTGCCATGTCCAAGAGGGTGCATGGCATAGGCATTACTAGGAAAAGCTAGTGGAGGCACAAGGTGTTCTGCTGCTATTTGTCCTCCTAAAAACAAATGCCCACAGTCATTTGGACATGGCCTTAAAATGAAAAATTGGTACACATCAGATTATCACAATAGGGGTCCTCCAGACATTAGAGTGGCAAAAAATAGGTTTGTCAAAATAAATGTGACGCATTGTTTCTTTGCTTATAAATAAAGTTTTAAATATTTTATCTTACATACTTTCAAATCAAAAGCTTATGCCTCTTAGAATTATTCATACAATAACATTGCTCCAGATATGATTGCTTCTGTAGTTTGATATCAGAAGAAAAATATATTGGCTGATATAATACTTTCAGGAAGCTAGATAGAAATCTCTCATTGTTCTGTAGTTCAAAACATAACATATGCACTTAGAACAGAAATTTGAGTTGTACCAATAGCAAACAATAAAACTGATCAGCTGAACTATATCTCATATGGTCATCTTTCTATGCATTTTACTTTTCACAACTTCAACGTCTTTTGATCACATGACTTGAAAAATATCCTCCAATTTAGCAGCATACCATGCCAGATATAATAATGTGGAATCTATAATGATCACTGGATTCAATAAACACAGAATTCTGTGAATGAGAAGAATTAAAGGATGTCATTGTGGAACAGTAGGCAACCTCTGTAGACCTTTTGTCTGTCTCTAAGCAAGACAGTACTTTACTGAGGAATCATCTCCAAATAATCAGCTTCCTTAGGCTCCTTAGTTAGGTACTATTTTTAAATGACAGCTTCTATAACTACATCTTTCCTCTTAACCATAGGTACAAAAATCAATTTACACCATCTACAGAGTAGAGATTAAAAATATGTCACTCTGAAGTGAGTCTTAACCAGTCACTTTCCTATTCCCCTTTTCTGTAGCTATTTTAACAAGCCTCTGTGAATCTTTCAGGAGGTTTCACTTTTTTTTTTCTCAGACCAGCTAAGTACCAGTTTGTAATTTGTTTTTAGACGGTAGTTTTTCCTACAAATCTTGATAGACTGGGTCATTCTACTGGCAGCTTTCTTCTGCACATAAACAATGTTCATTAGTCATAGACCACTGAGACTCATTTCTTTTTCCTTCATGATACTGTCACAAACCCAGCCACAGGGAGCCCCAGAGCTTGAGTTCTCCTCTCTGATCTGACACTCACTCCAAGAAAAATAGTGCCCAAAAATAGCACCTTATCCCAGCACCTCAGTTCTGCTCTTATACTAAACTCTGAACTGCAGTGAAGGATCTCCATTGTTCATAAGTAGCCCCCACCTATGGGCCATGGAAAAAAATTACAGGCTTTCCACTCCATGCAGACAGTCCGCATGGAATATCACTGTTGCACAATTCACTCTTTCCACTGACAATCTGTAAGTAGACAAAAAACAAAAGGCTTTATTACTTAGAATGAAAAAACATTATAACAAAATGGACCATAGTTTTGGAGGTGGAAAATAAAACAAGTACTGCCCCTGCTATAACTGCCCTACCACCCTATCCCCACCTTCTCTTACTAGAGCCTGTCCACCTGAGGAATACCCCATGGCTGAATGGGTGCAGTCCCCTCCAGGCACAAAGCCAAAAGGAAGGCCCAGGCAAAGCTGGAGCCCTCTGAAGTGGAAGAACCCCCTCCCCTCCCAAGACCACCACACAGGGGGAAAGAATGGCCCAACTTCTGGGGGCCTCCAGCTACACCCAACACCCCACCCCCAGGAAAAATAAAATGGGTCATCCCAGTGGAGGAGGCTTTGGTACTGCTAGACAGTCCTGAACAAGAGTCCATGAAGGAAGACCCTCACAATACTGGCCAGGGCCTACCCCCTAAGACTATGGGCACCAAGGCTGAGGCCAACCCAAAGGATGGTCCAGAAGTGGAATCCTCCCTCTATGATGAGCTGGGGGAGACAGTGAGTCCTGAGGCTAGAGGTCCTCTTACTCAGGACCCCAAGGCAGACACTGAAGCCACCTTGGTGCCTGACTGGTCTCTTTCATCCTTCTCCCATTAAAACCTCACTTCCAGCCTGCCTCATGGTCCTACATCAGAGGGGGTCGAGGTGGGGTCCCCTGATCAACAGGCTAATCTTGTTGGGGACCCCGTGCAGAACCTCCAGCTCTACCCTAGCATCTTGTGAGGAGCCCCAGCACCAGGATAAGGATGCCCGAGAACCAGCAGGCTCTATGGATCCTGCAGATCGCTCAATCTTGGTGGTCCTCAGGGGTGAGCTACTTGCATTTCTTGACCACAAGTACACACAGCAATTCACCAGCAAGGTGCAGCTCTCCTTGGACCACTGGGGAAATTTTTGACAGCATCCTCACCACTGTGAGGGCATTGGCAGGGGAAGGTAAAGGGCCCAAGAGATGCAATGCCCAAATTTATGGGCAGTCACACAGTTTTGATGATGCCATTTATGCTTATGGGAGGGTACCATGTGAGCTGGTGGGCCCCAAACTGGACATTGTAGTGCACAAAGCACCTACCAAACCATCTACTTCACCCCCACAACCATGAGATCATTTAAGATCATGGCCCTCAATGTCCACAGCTGCAGGAAAGGTCTCCAGACATACAGGGTGCTCTCCTTCCTTCAGGAGTGGAGTACCCTGTGGTATTCTTGCAGGAGACCCTGACAACTCCAGCCAATGAGCCTAACTGGTGGCTGGAGTGGGGAGGCAGGGTCTTTTTTTATTCATCTCTTGGTCACCTCTTGTGGGGTGGCCACCCTATTCTCTGCAGGCCTGCAGCTAGAGGTTCTCCCGGATGTTGAGGTAGTTCTGGGCTGCCTGCTGCACCTCCAGGTCCAAGTTCAGGGGCTGGTCCTGAACCTTCTGAACATGTATTACCCTGCAAAGGACCCAGAGTTGCTGGATTTTTTCTGCTAGGCGGCCACTTACATGAACACTCTCAATTGCTGTGAGTGTCTGGT
This sequence comes from Caiman crocodilus, assembly GCA_030014935.1. Classification (NCBI taxonomy): domain Eukaryota; kingdom Metazoa; phylum Chordata; order Crocodylia; family Alligatoridae; genus Caiman; species Caiman crocodilus. The sequence goes on from JAGPOW010003642.1 coordinate 50,532,774, forward strand.
CCTTGGCGGGGACTTAAACATCATGCTGGATGTGTAAATCTAGTCAGGCAGGGAGTAGAACTAGGTGACCTTGGGCGTCCTCAGGGAGATCCTGATGGACTACTCCCTCATGGATTTCTGGCAAGCCTGTCACCCTAATGGCCCTCCTGCCTTCATCTATGTGAGGGTGGGGGAGGAGATGCCACTCCCAGTTGGACCAAATTTATATCTCTTTGCCACACTTTGCCCAGGTGCACTTCTCTGGATTCTGGCCAACCCTCTTCAGCAATCACCACCTTGTCTGGGCCAAGGCCACACTGGTGCCTGAACATCCAGGTTCAGCCTACTGGCATTTTAATGCCAGTCTGCTGGAGGATGTGGTCTTCATGGAGGCCTTCCAGGAGTTCTGGTTGGCCTGGAAGGAGCAATGGGCAACTTATCTCTCAGTTTGGAGATGGTGGGACATGGGGAAAGTGCGCATCTGGCTTTTTTACTGCAGCTGCATCCTTGGCACATCCAGCAGAGAAAGGAGATTCAGGAACAGCTCAAGTGGAAAGTGCTAGAGCTGAAGAGGTGCCTGGCCACTGACCCAACCAGTCTGCCCCTCTGCAGAAAGTGTCAGGAGAAGCAGGAAGACCCCATCTCATTCAGGCAAGGGGTGCATCAAGGCCAACTGTACACCTTGGCTCTGAAGCCCTCCTGCAGAGGCAGTTGGTGGGATTGATGGTCCGAAAGCAGGCAGTGAGGTTGCTGCTGTTACTGTATACTGACAATGTACTTCTTGAGGTCCAGGACTCAAGTGACCTGGCACTACTGGAGGTGTGCCAGGCATTGTACTTGGCAGCCTCCTCTGTCTGGACCAACTGGGTCAAGTGTTTTGGCCTGATGGTGGGTAATGGGTGAGAAGATGGGCTCACTCCCACCTGTGCTCCATGGGATCCACTGGAGCGCAGGCTCTGTGCTCTACCTGGGGGTCTACCTGTTCCCCATGAAACCCTCCCCACCAGAGAACTGGCACCAGCCAGAGGGAAGGGTGGTGGAACAGCTGTGGGCATGGGCAGGACCACTGAGGTGTCTCTCCCTGCATGGGAGAGCACTGGTGTTGAACCAGCTGGTTCTGTCCATGCTCTGGCACTGCTTACACAACCTGCCTGTGACTCCTGAAGTCCTGGCAGGGCTCCAGAGATGGGTGCTGGAGTTTTTTCTGTCCAGGAGAGCACTGGGTCACTGTGGAAGTCCTGAGCCTCCCCTTGTGGGACGATGACCATGGCCGGGTTTGCCTGTGCAGCCAAGTCCTGACACTCCACCTTTAGGCCCTGCAGCAATTTCTATATGGTGTTGGTAGCCATGTAGTATGGGGCCAACTGGGGTGCACCTTCCTTGACCGTTTCCAGGGGCTCCAATATGACTAGCAGCTCCTCAGTCTGCAGCTTCTCCCTGTAGGACCTGCAAGGGCTGCCAGATTTCTATGAGGACTTCCTCCAGGCCTGGAGGCTGTCTCTGCCTCCAGGTCCCTTGTGACACTTGCCCGGGGCACAGACCTGCTCATTGAGCCCCTACTCTGGAACCCCAAGCTGGAGGTACTGATGGCAGAGGCACCAGTTTGCAACAGAGGTTGATCCTTGGTGGTGTCATTCATATCAGAGACCTCCTGGACTATGATAGACAAGAGTGGGTGGACCTTGCTGCACTAGGGGGCATAGGTCTACCCATGACACGTGCAACCTCCCTCTTGGTCCAGGCATTGAAATCTTTTTTACCTCCTGACCAGGTCCTGCACAGTGGCACTCCCCACCCCTCCATGTCCTCCAACCCACTGAAGCTTGTCGTAGGGCCAGTGCCTCACCCAGCTTTGCGGTGCTCCCTGCTCCACCACCTGAGCTGGCTGGAGAACAAACAAGTCCACTTTTCCACTTTTGATTGCCACTACCTCTATGTGTTTGTGCACCACATGATCCACCATGCTGCCCTCAAATTCCACCCAGACGCCAAGAGGCAGAACCTGCTCAGCAAGGGTAAGCTGGGGCACTCCGGTGGCTAAGCTTATACTCCATCCTCATCCCACAAGCCACTGGGAATCTCAGCTGGCAGCTCCTCCATGGAGCCATTGCCATAGGCATGTACATGGTGAGCTTCACAGACACCCCAGTCTCCTTCCCTTTCTGTGGGCAGAGGGAGAGCCTGGCATACTTATTGTGACCCTTGTCCTTCCACACAGCTGTGTTGACTTGTTCTGAAGTTCCAAATTCTTCTTCTGTTTGGATTTCAAATTCTTTCAAGCTTTTTCATTCCCTACTACTGACACCATGTAATGATCACATAGTTCAATAAGATACCATCATCCATTTGTTTTTTGTAGAGCAGTAGACAATTTCTGCAGACCCCCTGTTTGTCTCTAGCCAACTACTACCTGGGGGCCCACATCCCAATTAACAACTTTCTCAGTATTCTTAGTTAGGGAGCATCTATAAATTACGACTTTTAATGCTACAGGGTGCATCTACACATATACTTAACTGCACAGTAGACTAATTTTCTGTAGTGTAATGTGTCACAGTCTGCATGTGCAATGCTATTAGACCACACCAACCTAATTTTCTCCATCATAAAATAGTACTGTCAGGGATAGTAATATCTTACAGTAATGAAAATAACTGTGCCTAAACACATGTACAAATGCTGACACACATGTGAATTTTTCCCAGGAAGCCCAGGCAGCCAGACCCCTGCTGGTCACCTAGTCACGTGCTCTTTGAGCACTCTCCTTCTCCATCTGCATCCACAGCTAAACAGCATGACCCTGAGCCCAGGTGTAGTGGGGACCTGGCCCAGCCCTGTACTCCCTGAAGTTATGTCCCCTGGGGTACTTCATGGCCTGTGAAATCCTGGGCTATCCTGGTGGCTAGTAATGATCCCAGGGGCAGGCAGCATGCTCCTTTACATGCTTCACCCACAGGTAGGACAGGGACCTGCATAAGATGTGCTTTCTGCATACCTGTCCCCCAGTCACAGCTGGGAGCAGGAAGTTGGGCTCTATCTGGCCCCAGAGCCCCAGTGAGGCCAAGAATATGCAGCAAGTGTGTCTGGTGCTGTCTGGATCTTGAAGGTTACAGTTGTAGCTGATGAACCCCACAGGGCCTCTCAGCACCTGGCCACAGCCGCAGAGTATGTGGGGGCAGATAGGGGACCAGGTTGACTCTGGTAAACCTGGAACTTCCATAATAGGGTAGCAACAGACACAAGGAAGAGATGCTGGCATAAGCAGCAGGCCATGGTCCTTCTCTCCACAGAAGCCAAGGATGCCTCACACAAAACCAAGCAGGCTCTGGCTCTGACAGCAGGAACTGGACTGTGTAGCAGACACTAGAGACCAGGTATATGCAAGGTCCTCAAAGGATTTGATAGTGCCTGTGGCCCTAACAACCTACAGGAGTGGGTTGTGTACAGGCCCACCTTGTGAATCAGGCTCAGGACTGGGAAGTATACCTGGAAGAGACCAGCCACCCAAGGAGAAGGTAGACATAAACTATGAGGCTCAAGTGTGGCCTGCAAACAAACATAAGGTGGACACATTTATTTTGTATTTATTTATTAATGCTGATGCGGCATGGACATTGCTGGTGGTAGACCTTCACCAAGGTAACAGGGCTGGGTCAGCCCACATCTTTTTTCTTTTTGAGCTGGACCTTTTCATCCATTAAGCAAAGGTAGGTGTCTAGGGGGCCTACTCCAATCAAAGCACAGAAACATCTAAGTGGAAAAGGGGAAATGTAGGGAAGGCAGAGCCCCACAGAAGACAACTGGACACTGAGACCTGCACCTTCTCAAAACCCCCCACTACAGTCACATACTACTTCCTGATGGCCTTTTAATTTAATATCATGTTGTGACAGGTGGGATATAAAAACAAGGAAAAAAACACCTGTTGAGAGTGCAGCACCCAGGCCCCACACCAGTGCAGCCCTTACCCCAGGTTCCACTACACTGAGGCTGACTCCCACAAGCTTGCTGTCAGCCTGAGGATACTCCACCTCTGCTCAAACTGCTGCAGACCCAGGCACATATGTAGACACTGCACCCAAGAGCCATTAACTCTGGCACGAACAGTAACCAAGTTTATTGTGCCAAATTAATTGGATGTGTTGATGCACCTACAAAGTCTAAGAACTTTGGGAAAATGACTGTCAGTAAAGCCTTTGCAATTTTTCTGCTCGTTTGTTAGAATCTCAAATGTTTTTGAACAAGACAAACATCTGATGTACCATCTTGATGTATATTGACTTTCAGAATACTCTTATTCAAACCTTGAAATGATACATTGTTTGAATTTTATTACAACAGACATTCTAAATTCCAGTCTATATGGTTTGTAAGGCACAAATTTACTTGGAACTACAAGGAATTCAGAATGGAAAAAAAATTCAAACCTGTGCTGAGCTGTATAGCTGAAATATCATTGTTTTTATCTTCAGTAGAACTTATCTTGGTGTTGTGTGTGTATGTATATACACAAACTATATGTAAATTACTTCTAAGAATGCTTTTATTTAAATTCCTGTTTGACTAAAACAGAAATAAGTGATAGGTATATAACCAGTTTCTAAAAATGTCCATAGTGTAAGTAAGATAAGTGATTATAGGTCATTGTTATAGTTATTAGAGAACAGAGATGATGCAGTTACAGTGAAAAATTGTCTCAAGAAGCCATTTTAGCATATTTTCCATAATTCCTATGTCAATAATAAAGGGAAAGCATGTTTTAATGTAGCTGTTATGGATTAGTAGCTATCTTACCTTCATTTTGAACATTTTCTCCAAATGTATTTATTTTAAATGTATTTTAATGTAAAAAAAAATGTAATGGTGAAATATTAGCTGGGGATATAGCTCATAGAGTATATGAAATTTAATTGTTCTAATACCTAGCCTCCAGTATTCCCTACTCATCCTTGTTTGTTTTATTTTAGCACTGCATTATTCTGCATTACCCTTTTTTCTCATGCCACACAGTGGCACTGCTGTCAGTGGAGGTGTTTGAATTGGATCTCCCTAGTTGTAAAAAGAAAAAAATAGTAGCTGGTGTCATAAATGAGTTCTTGAAATAGTTAAGTGCTCCTGTCCCAATATATTGAGCAAGCAACCTACCCCACACCTGAGAAACTGATGTTGCCACCTAATATGGACATGCCCATAGAAACTGTCAATCACCTTAGTTGATGGTCTCTTTTGAATCTGCCTCAGTGAAAAATTCCATTGGCTTGATACATATGGCCCAGGAAAAGTAGGTCACAGCGAGAAAGTAGGTCACAAGTGGAAAATTCCGCTATACCAGAGCCTAGTGATATATGCTATGTAATGGAAAGTTACAGCTTTAGAAAAAGTTCCCGCCAACTGTATGCTAACACTTTTGTCACCATTGGTCAGTTGTAAATTATTCCTACTTAGCAGTTAGCTATTGGCTCGCTAGCCATATAAAAGGTTAAAGCAGTTTCCGCCCAAACCGGAGAGTCCAGAGGAGGACTCCATTTACACTCAGCAGAGAACTCAGAGAAGAGCTCTGACGAAGAACCCTGAGGAGAACTCCGTGCACACCTGTCGGAGAACCCTGAGGAAAGTTCTGAGTAGAGATCCGTGCATTCATGTCGGAGATCTCTGAGAGTACCTCTGAAACGGTTGGTGGCCTGATCACCCTCCAACATCTCCCTGTCATCGACTTTAAAGACGTACCCCCTTACTTTGCTGGCTCGCTATATCAATGAACTCGTTGACTCGCACGCTCTCTGTTGCCGGTTCGGTTCCTGTTTGATTCCTGTTCTCGGTTACTGGTTCAGTTGCTGTTTGATTCCTGTTACTGTAACCAAGCAAGTACTTCTCACCTACACTAGTGTCTTCAGAGGCATAAGTAAAATCTCTTTTTTGAAATGAATACACTGTCCCGACCTCTCCATCACTTGCCTGCCTGATGATCCAATATTGTTTATTGTCCCTTCTGGGCCAATTCTATCGTGCTTCAGGACAGCTGGCAGGCTCCAAGACTCTTTCTCTGTGAAGTCCCCAAGACTGAAAGTTTCTTCCCTACCTTGGTCCAAAATAACGTAAAATTGATGACTGCTCAAGTATGAGGCAAAAGACATCTATTAGCATCTCTGGAGAAGGCTAAGTGTATGTTTCTTAGATGATGTACATGCTGGGTAGCTGGCTGGCTGAGTTTCTATGTTACCTATGATTTTTATTCTGATGACGTTTAATGCATTTATATTTACTGTGTGATCAATTGTTAGTATGCCTAGAGCCTTAGCTAGGCATCCTTATTTCTATGAATCCAAATAAATATATATCTAAATTGGATGGAAGGTGCTTGAGACAGAATTTTTTACATTAGTCTGTAAAGTGCAATGCACACCCAAAGCATAATGCAAACAAGAATATAATGGTGCTTACATTCCTATAAGTCTTACATGCCAGCCTCTTCAGAATACATAGGGCTTGTGCTGGCTTTCTGCATAAGTATAAATGTAGAGAATAATTAATAACAGTCATAATTATGTCAAATTATTTTTGACCCCATTGCTACAGCGTTATCAAGATTTTACATCTGAATTTAGGGGGGATAAAACCCAGAAAAACCTTAGGTCTGATGGAATTAGAGTACATTAATCTTACCTTTCACCTTTTAACGTGTTATGGATATAAAAGCCAACGTCATAGTTGATGGAAGTTCTTTTAAGTCAAATACTTCATTGAAAGTGTCACCTTAGTCAAGGAAGAATAAGATTTGTTTTCTTGTGAGATCCAAGTAAACAGACATCAGGCAGTTTATGAGATGGAAGACACTTTATGACTCTTCATATCTCTTCTTGTATAATGGCTCTGTCTGCTAGAGGATGAAGATTTTGTTTAGGAAAATTAATATTATTGATAAATTCTGGGAAGCTACTAAGATTTTCTGTGCTTCAGAAGTTTACATTTTGTGTAACATTTTAGTGACTTTTTACAGGCTCTAATAATTTTTGCCAGACTCTCTTTTACCTCTGTTTTGTAATCAAATGATATTAGGACTTTAAACACCTTCTTGCACTTACCTTAATATTTGTTATTCAGTCCATATAAACTGTTTTTGGTCATAAATGCATCTACTTTCATTGTCAGTTTCCTGAATATGCACTACTTTTCAATTTTTTAACAAACTTTATCAAAAAGTTAAAGATTTCTGCATGAAATATTCTCCCTTTTTCCATTATACCTATATTATCTTCTATAGTATTTTATTCAATAATAAGATATGAAAAGATATCTCTAGCTGAAACTAGAGACATTCATTTTGATTGGTCTACATAAGTAACTATAGCAGGATTCAGCTAGTCAATTAACAACTGCCTGGGATATTTCTCAGTAGTTTGGGGGCAAATAGAAATTAAGTGATCTCCAAAAGATGAACTTTTCCCCCAAGTTCCATGCCTATTCAACTTATGTTTAACTCTGCACAAGTGATGGAGTCCCTCTCAAAGTTGCGAAAAAATAAAATATTTTCATTAGAAAAGGGAGACGCTGTTTAACTCACAGTTTTGTTTCTATTAGTAAGAGGTCCTCAGTTTTGGAAATTTTAAGTTGTGATAGTTTAGCTATAAAAGGTTTATTTTTTGAGTACACTATGCTGTCTCTTAACCTTCATACAACAGAGTAGAATGAAGAATATGGCTAAGTGAAATAGAAGCTGCCCTGGAAAGGAGTGGGCTTTGGCTATTGGCCCCTACTCCTGCCTTCCAGGGGCATTTCTACATCTTGCCATTCACAGGCATTAGATAAAATGGATAAACAGCAGTGGGACAGCTTCTGTCCCACTACGGCAAGAGTCAGAACCCAGGGTCCCCTCCCTTCCCTGGCACTGCTAATAGGAGTTGGATTTTGGCGAAAGAGCAGTCTCACTAAAAAGTTTAAAAACTCTCTAAAATTATTGCAAATCATAATAATGAGGGGGAAAATGTCTCTTGTATAAAGAGGGGGCAAGGGATGATAATTTTGCCATCTAGTCACACATGGCCAACAGTAATTATTTAAATTGTGCTCCAAAACATTTAGTTGATGGATTACTATCATGTGTTTTCTTCTCAAGATATAAAGATAAGATAAATTCCCCTCCTATACTTCTATGCATGCACATATAGTATATATGCAGAACCCCAGATCATGTTCTACCTCCTACATGTCTATTCTACCTGGCCCAAAAATCTATGTCTTACTGCAGAAAAGCAATCCTGTGTCATCTGGAGAGTCCCATAGTTTTGTTATTCTGAATAAGCAGCCTTATTCATGTAAGCCCTGAGCATTGAGTCACCTAGTGAATGCTAGGTGTAGAAGAGAGAAACCCTTTCTCCACAAGGTTTTGACATGGGTCTAAATGAAACATTATTCTATCACCAGTTTAGAATACTAATTGACCCTTGAAAAATGACAAAAAAAGAGGGGGAAAGCAATGATTCAGCCTTTAACTTCTGCCCTCAGTCACCCCCATGTTGTTATCAGTCAGTTACCGAGGAAGAAGATCTGGTTCTAACCTCCACCTAGATGGACAAGATTTAAACCCACATCCCCCAGGGAAGTTTTCTTGCTTTCTAACAATACCAGCTTCATTGAAACTGAGAGAGATGTGTTCATATGTATAGCTACCCCTAGAAAATCGCTTAAAGGAAGAGAAGAGGTACTCTTCATAGAGGGGCTCTCCAGTAAAATGTACAAAGCATTATTCTATTAATGCAGGTGGCACTTATTTTCTTTAAGATTGCCCATGGTATATTTAATGACATCAGGTGCATTCAGTTTTGTATTGAGCATCTCACAATCATTTATGTTCTCCTGCCTCCCACAATTCTCCTGTGAAATACAGAGTATTTAGTATCTTTAGTTTACAGACACTGAGGGAATAAGTAATCAGTTCAAGGTCATTCAGAAAGCTTGTGCTGAGCTCGGAAAGGAAGCCAAATTCTGTAAATTCCAAGTAAATGTATTAGTAGTTACACTATCCTTCCTTTCAGAGAGTGTCTCACTGGTCTCATTCCCATATCACTTTCTTTTCATGCTTGGCTCCATATGCTTCTCTTCAGGATCCAGGGCAGGGGTGGCAAATGATCTGGAGGCAGCTAAGCAAGCGATTTATGAGTGAAGAAGGAAGTCTCGGTGTGGCTCAGCAGAGCGTGGTAGAGTTTGTTTGTTTATTTTTTAACATGTTAGAAGATATTGGCTCCAAATTGAGTAAATCCTTCTTAGTGCATGGATCGTTGACTGAGTAGATTGTAACAGCTCCTCTGGAGCCATTAAGGTTTGTTGTTTCAGTCCTGCTACTGAAAGTCTGTACTCAGCTTCTGTGCTCAAAAGAGCCACAAAATGTTTGTTGAAAACCTTTGCTACGTGTGCTCAGCATATTGTTCTTAAACGTTAATCTAATCTAATGTGCTGTTTTTTAACAAGAAATGCCATAAGCAGTCAGACCAAATTGCTAATAAAGCCTTGAAAATGTTTGTTTAATAAAGCAAAACAAGCTGCATAAGATCAGAAAGTATAGCATAAGATTCCAAAATTTCATTTTTTTTTAATTAAGTTTTAATGAGGAGTGATTAGTTTGTTGCTATCATAAAATCATAGAAAAGAACAGCTGGGAAGCTTTGCTATATATTCTCTTGGTCAGTGCAGTTTCCTGTGTATGACTGCTCTGTCAAATGTTATTTGTGCTACTGCTTCAGGCAACGTGTGTTTCCTTTGAGACCTTGATGTTACACAAAGAATGACCACAAGCTGCTAGGTTTATTAACTACACAGTACCAACTCACTAACACACTTGTCCATGGGTTCACATGACAGTAGCCCTGGATGCTTGTGGTAAGATATGGGAGCAAATCATGAGTCATGTCCCCTAGGTCTAAAGCAAAGTTCCCAAAGTTTCCAGCCGCTTCCATACATACTTCAAAACAATTATTTAGTCTCATCTACTACCTCACTGTTCTAAACCTACTTTACTGCAATTTTAAGCTATTGCTTTGTGTCCTGTCCTCTGCAGCTAAAGAGAAAAGTTCTTCTCCCTCTCTTTATAGCGGCTTTTCAGATTTTGAAGACTGGTATTGTATCCACCCTTGACTGCTATTTCTGCAAGCTGAACATATTTAGTCTCTCAATATCTCTACCTACAGGTTGCGTTTGAACCCCTTTATCTTTTTTGTCACTTGCTTGTCAACTTTTAGATCCTCTCTAATTTTTCCACATCCTTTTTAAAATAGGATGCTTATCTTGCTGGGATCCTTTGACCCTAGCTGACTTCCTGCCTCTGGGGCAGGGGGCTGGACTTGATGATCTTCGAGGTCCCTTCAAGCCATAATATCTAAGAAAGCTATGAAAATATGGAGCCCAGAACTACACATAAATCTCTAGATGAGGCCTAATCAACAATGAGTGGTACTTTCACCTTCTGTATCTTCTATCTAACACTCCTGTTGATGCAGCCCAATTTTTTCATTTGCTTCTTTTTTTTTATGTATTTATTGATTTATTTATTTTGTAGCCTGCAACAAGAGGGCCTGCTCAGGGCTGATCTGACCAGGACCTTCAGCTCTCTAGCCCTGGCCCACCTCCAAACCAGTCGGGACCCCAGGCCCACAGATCTTGGGCTTTCCTCACGGTGGGCTCCTGGCCCTTCGACCCTTCCAGGCCCCAGCATGGGCCAGTCAGGGGGAGTTCAGACAGGCCTGAGTCTATGCCCCTTTTCTTACTTTCTGAGGGTCCACCCTCTGCACCCTCCAAACAAAGAAGGCAACACACCTGGTCATGGGGGCTAGGGGTTAAGGCGCCTCGACCCACCTTTCACTGGGGTGGTAACTGGCATGGCATTTCCTGGGGGCTCCTGCGCCACTGAGGTACCCACCAGGCCACCCACTCCTGGCAGGGTGCAGTTTTAGGTCATGCCAAGGATCAGGAACCTCCTAACCATCCCCTATAGCTCCTCCCTTACCTCCAGATGATATCAGCAGCCCTCCAGCCAGACAATGTTGTTGCCCACGTCCAGCATCAGAACTTCCCTGTTTATATGGGCAGCCCTGAATCTAAAATGGCTGCCACCATCGGGCACCTGCAAACTGCTGCCTTCTGGCCCTTAAAGTGGCAGGAACCAACAGTGCCTGCCACACAGCCACATAACATTTCTGATTCATATTGATCCTGAGATCCCCAAAACTCCAGAATCCTTCTAAGCAGTACTGTGTTAATCCAGTTATTTCCCATTCTGTATTTGTGGTTTTATATTATTTTCTCTTATTTTGTTAAACCGGAATAATTATCAGACTCTCCCACATCATGACTGGTTACTGTTGGGTCAGTTTAGATGGAGATTGAAACTGGGAGTAATATACTATGTACACCATAGTCTATGCTTCCTCACTAGGTCTTCAAGGACTGTCATCATCATATGTAACAGGTGAGTGGGCAATGACTAAAACTACCTGAGAGAGCTGTCACTTAGATAAGCATTGTGGACTTCTAGGGCATGTTCCAGTGAGCTCACACATGCAATTTGCAGTGCCTCAAAACAATTTGAGGTCCTGAAAACCACAAGCAGAGAATGTGCAAGGATTCACTGCACTGCTAATTAGAGATCTCAGTGTAAAAAAACCTGCCTCTAGAAAAAGCAGTGCAATGCACATGGCAGTAGCATGCACCACCAGAAACTGGGGTCTGGCCATTCAGAGCCATGCTCCAGCTGCCAGACAGGCTCCATGCAGCCAGATCACTATCACTGCTACCCTAGGATGCCCCCAGAATCCTAGGTAAGGCTGATGGGGCTAGAACAGGTGTTGGCCCCTGCCTCCCCTACCCCACCTGGGACAATTTTCCCTGCACCAATCCCACATTTAGGGCGTGTGTAGTGGCAAAAAGCAGTGGCACAAATTTGTGCCACTGATATTTTTGCCATGGCAACAGCACACCCTTGCATGTGGCAATGCATCTCTAAAGATGGAATTGCGCCATATGAATGGATAGACTGCACTTAGATAGCTTCTGCCCCAATGGGGACAGGAGACGGAACCCCATCCCTCTCCTTTCCAGGGCATTTCATATCTCACTGAGCCTCAGTTTCTGGTTTGCCCTTGCTGTGGGTCTATACATCTTCTTTTGTTGGCTATCCAGAGAACTAGTATCAAAAAAAAAAAGTAGTGAGTGCTCTTGGCCTTGTTTAGTCCAGTGATGATGATTTGCTGGGAAGTGGAAAATGTACATTGAAACCTCTTGTGGATGATCCAGGTCCAAGAACCCAGAAGAGAATGATCTAAAATCTGCATCTGCTCAAAATGCCACATAATGGATAACTTTAGCCACACAGGTGCTGCTTATTTAACTAAAGATGAAGTTGGATTGGGGCCTTACCATTTACACCCATGGGACCATGTTCTTTCTTCTAAGGCAGATTTCTCAGTCTAGAGTCATATATCAATGCATACAACATATTTTGCATTTAATAAACATTTCAGTTTTTAATGGCAAGTTTCTCTTATCCATCAATGGATATTTCAAGGCATTTTTCTTGAAGAAACAAATCTTATTGCAGTGTATTGTTACCATGATATATTGTCAGTATGTTAAATGGCAAATGTTGTCAGACTTTAAGCCACCAGTTGTTCAAAAGAGTGCTCATCTACGCTAATGTTCTTTCAAACCACAGCCATGAAACAAAAGAAGAAAAAACTCCTATAATACAGCAGCAGTAAAAGGTAAAGATAAGAGAGATAAGAACACTGCTAATGACTTGCCATTATAACACAAAATATGTTAAGGTAAGCCAGTTCTCACATAACATCACTTGGATGATTTTAATAAGAAGACCATACCCTACGCTACACAGGAGGTTAAAAACAAATGGGATCATTTCTAGTTAATGATCCAAGCACCTCAGAAATGCCTAGGAAGACAAGGTTCACAAGGTTCTGAGAAACGTCCAAGTACTAGTAAGACCACAGTCCCATGTCTACCTGTAGTCAGTGTCCAGTTCAGAAGAAGGTGAAAACAGCAACAACACCACCAACAAAAAAAAAGAACCTAAAATAAAACTTGCGGTGAAATATATTTCTTCCATGGTCTACCATGAGACCAGCAGAATACATGATGCATGGGATTACCAGCCATTGCCTGTACAAACAAACAATTTTCTTTTAACCTTATGGCAGTATCTACTTGCCCAAGTATTAAATAACTGTTCAGTAATTGGTGTTACTGTGCAGTAGCCTCCCCTCATGGCTTTGTAATTCTGAATGTGCCATAGCTCATTAGTGCAGTAGCGTCACACCACAGTTCATTCCCTGTGCTGCTACTGTGCAGTAATTACAAGTTACTGCACAGTAAGCATCTTGTGTAGACATGGATTAGTAAAGGAATATTTGAATCTATGTCTAGAATGCACAGACTGCTCCAAGAACACACTATGCTCATCCTATTATCTTTTCCATAAACAAAAGCATCATCTTGAAGTAATTCAGTTTCCTTGCCCCCATTCCTTTGTTCAGAAGACAATACCTAAACTCAATTCCTCTAATCATTAGAAACCTTCTAATTTCCAGTCTAAATAAAAACATAAGAATAGAAGAGGGTCTCCTAGGCTGGCAATCTTTCAGCCAAGTAATTCCCAAAAATCACTACTTCAGATGTTCGCTTCAGGGTCCTTTCAACTTTACCATGATTTTTTTAGATGAAAAAAGCTACTATACACAAAAGGAGGAGCATTATTTCCAGCAAATACGTGCTGCTGAGCATTGCATGTGTTTATTATTTTCTAGTATCTTACTTTTGGGCATTTCCCAGTAGCAAAATATGCCATACAACAATATAAATATGATGTTACATGCTTTGACATTTTTACAGAAATAGATCCCATCAACAAAGCTTTAAATAAATACCCTTATCCAAAGAATATATAAATATTCAATAGATGAAAATATCCCAGATGATTTCAATCAGTAGGCTCTAATATTTATAACCAACCAGGAGTCAAAGGCAGTCTTCCTTTCCTCCTCACTTTTTCACTCTGTGTATAACTATTTATATGTGGTGGATTTAAAGCATTTATTTTAGAGAAGAGTCTTCTGATGAATTCATTGTGAGGTATGGAAATATTCGAAAAGTCATATAGAGCAATAATTACATAAATTCTCTGACTCCTACCATTTTTCACAAGTTCTTTCACCCTACTTCTAACTACCAGACAAACAACATCTCCTACAGTTGCATTTTCAAAAGCAGTTAGGAATAAGCTACATTATCCCCTGGAATTTTTACAGACATGGAGTTTAGAACAGTGTTATAAACTCTGCTGCTTTTTATAGGCTTAAACAGATACAACCTCCAATATCCCTTAGGGATTACTGGTATATTTCTGCTGAATCTTAGATCAGGAGCCCAGAATCATTCATCATCTCTCAAAGCAGCAATATGACATCTCTCTCTGACCAACAGTCACTTACAGTCTTCTAGCTGGTTGGCACTATTATATGCAATAAGGCCAAAAGTGAATACCAGAGGGAAAATAAATTCCCCCGCTACCCCTCCCTTCTCCTCTTGTTGAAGACACATAGCTTGCCTGAAAAACAGTTTTTAGGCATCTGCAATTGAATGTGAGATGAACTTCTATAAGCTTTAATGAGGAAAAATATTACTGCCCATGCAGCAGATGTTAGTGTGTTGGACTGTCTATGCCCCAAAAAATTTCATTAATGTTAACTGAGGTTCCTATCTCTCCCCTGACAAGAATGCTGTAGCAAGGAAGGAAAATGCAAATGTGAATTTTCACGATCTTCCAACTAATCATTTGGATGTACTGGAATAACAAGAATATGGAAGGCAGGTTTGTCAGCTGAGGGAAGTAGCTCTGTTCCACTGGGGAAGCATTGCTTGTCTTCAGAGGGAAATCTATTGTTATGTGCAAAATTCTTTTGTACAATGATGTACAACTTCCTCTACTTGGCTGTGGTGCTTTTAAAAAGAAAATATTCCAAAATAACAAGGAAATATTAATATTACAAACTCCACAATAAAGACTGAAGATAATAAGAAATTCTTAGTCAAGGTCTAGAAAAATTCCTTCTTTTAACTTTTTACCTCTGTCGGATGTTCGTAAAAAAAATATGTATATAACTGACAATCACTTTTCAGTTAAAACAGAGGAGACCACATTTTTGGAATTGCAGGTTGGAACAACCATCACAGCTCATACCAGCCACCAGTCCTTCCATCCCCTAGCTGCACTGTGGATGCAGCTCCCAAGTTCCTGGCTCTGGCATAGCTCCTTACTATCTTCAGTTGCACTCTGTTGTAAACCTAATCCATTTGGAAAGCATATACATTCTGCATAAAATCCTGCAGGCTTTATTAGAGAAAAACCATGGCAAGTGACTGAAATGAGGAGGAGAACCCCTCTTACCCACCCCACACACCTCACACTACCTTATAAGTCAATAGTTAGTAAGGACATTTTTCCAGGAATTAAAGGACATAATTTAAAGTCCCCCTAAGTCAAAAAAGTGGTATAAATCCAAGTCTTTCATTTCTTAGCCAAATGCTTTAGCTGCCTGGCTATTGTTTCTGGGCTGTCTATACTTCTTATTCAATAACTCTTCAAACAAAATGCAATTCCCTGTTGATATTCCTATTAATTTTGGATCACCATTCTGAAATCCTCACAATGGAGGTAGGAAGTAGGGCTATGTAAAACTGGAGTGTTTTGATTCAGTTTCTGATTCAGCCATTTTGGAGGACAGTGATTTGTTTTGGTGTTTCGGATCACTGTCCTGTTTCCTTTCAGCCAAATCTGTTTCAAATGGGCTGCAAGGAAAGCTTCGCACAGACCTAACCAGCCAGGCAGGGCTTGGGGCTGGGGGCTGCAGGGCCGCATCAGGGAATAAGGCAGGGCCATGTGTGGCTCATCCGGGGGGGAGAGAGGGCCGCTGCCCTCCATGCAGGTAAGAAGACTGACAGGTGGATCTCTAATCCCTGTCACGCCAGGTCAAGAAGCAGCACAAAGTGGCAAGTTAGCCTGCTGGTCCCTGCCATGTGACTCGACTTCACAGGGAGCAGAAATCCACACCAGTGTCTCCTCGCCATTGCTGCCTGTCCCATGCTGCCCTGGTGATGTAAGGCTGTGTGGGGTGGGCAGTGGTAGTGAGGAGACCCCCCAGCCTGGATCTCTGCTCCCTGCAGAGCCAAGTTACACAACAGGGATTGCTCAGCCCCCAATTCAATTCCCTATCTCCCTGTTCAATTCCCCATTCCAGGGTTCAATTTCCCAGCTCTCTGGTCAGCCCCCAGCTCTTCCCAGGGGGTGCAGGCCCCCAGATTTGTATGACTGGTTTCAGCAGGAGCTAGATGTCAATATCAAAGCAGTTCTTTTTCCCCTCCCTCTTCTTAGATTTTGTTTCCCTGCAAGCCCAGCTCTGAAACTCCAAAATTCTCTGAAATCTCTCTGAAACATTTCTGAAATATTTTGGAACATTACGATTTGCTTTGGACCTCTTTTAGAGCCTTCTGTTTCAATTCAGATTCAGTATTTCAGGCACCAAAACGGCCTGAAACACTTCTGAAACAAAACAGCTGCTGACCCAAACATAGCCCTTCCCCATCCCTCCCCACACCTGCTGAATACTCACCTGTTCACATTGAACAGCTGCAGCAAGAGCAGTTCTGGTGGGGCAGAAGTGCAGGCAGCATGGAGGAAAAGCAGTCCCTCCACCTCAACACTGCCCAGTGCTTCTTGCATGTGAAGCCCACAATGGGCTACCCTGCCACCACCACCTCTGGACTGCCCTGCAGGGCAGCAGGGGCAGTACAGAGGAGCCACAGGGCAGCCCAGCTGAAGCAGAAAGCACTAGGCAGCACTGAGGGGATAAGCCACTTTTCCCCTATGCCAGGTACTGCACTTGCTGCAGCTGTTCAGTGTAAGCAGACAAGTCTTCAGCAGATGCAGGGTGGGACATGGCTGAGTGTGGGTCCCCATCAGTACCACAGAGCTGGAGTAAGCAGCTTCTGCCCCCTGGGATGCCTAGAAAGGCAGTCCAGTGCAGAGCTGCCCCAGCCCCATTGGATGCCCAGGGGTGGCAGGATGCACTATTGTGGGATGATGCCTGGGTCAGGCAGGACCGAGGGACCTGCTGCAAGCCAAACAAAGTCACTTCATGGGCCTGCTTGGGCCTGTGGGCCATATTTCACCCACCCCTGAATTAAATCCCTTATCCTGGCAGTGTGAGACAGGTTTTATCAGCTTGAGGGGATTTGAAGACACATTTTCAATTTCTTCAGAAAGTGTCCTATCAGGCCTAGGTAGGGTTGATAATTCTTTCTACTACTCCTGTTGTGGCATCCTCACAGGGCACCCAAGTGGGCAAGATTAATGGAATAAGAAGCAAACAAGAGAGAACCTGATTCTGTAGCCCTATGAGAAATAAATCCAGAGTCCTTGTTCCTGGGGCTGCTCATGCATTTTGCATGAAATAATTATTGGAGAAAACACATAAATTGCTGTTTCCTTTCCAGAGTATTGTCCTCTCATCTGTGATATACAGTCAAGACTCTTTTATTATTGGTTGCCTTTCTGGTTCCATGCATCTTGCACTCTGGGCTATGTAGTTGACAATCTTCAAAAGGATGCTTGGAAAGTATCATTAGCCTTGCCCAGTCCAGCCAATAGCCTGATAATTAGAGCATTCTCCTTGGAAGCAGAAGATGTGGGTTCAACCTCCCCCAGGCTGGATGATGCCCCAAACCAGCTCCCCGTTCTTCTCCATGAGTTATTATACAGAGTACACTTAACAGATTAAGGATTTAGGAGCAAGAATATCTAATTTGTGAATCCTAAATGTCCTACTATTCACATCTCATTCAGAATGACAACTTTTGTAGGTATGCACAATTAGCCTTAGTTAGTCTTGAGGAAAGTCTTGTATGTCTTTTTCTGAGGAGAAACCTGAACCAACTAGGACTTCTGTACCTACAAGATTTTTTTTCCCTAAATCAATTGGATTGAAGCATATAAATTCTGTCTAGACTACAATTTAGGAACCCATGTTTATTTTGCATTTGCCCCTTCTTCCCGAGGGAAGATTCTTTATTTTACAGAGCATAGACCAGGAACTATTTGTTTTCCTGTGCTTCAGAGTGTTTAATGGAACTAATTATGTAAGGATTACTTTCTTTTACCCACATGCTTAATGCAGGTGAATTGAGGGACTGATATGGAAGCCATGATCTCATCTCACACTGACTGGTATGAAAAGACAACAACCAGGATGCTTTCAAATGATAGATGAAACTTTTCTAGGATACAGGTGCTTCATGCTGGGCTGTAAGAAAGTGCCTGCCTTTATTTAGGACTTCAGATGCAGAGCCCTCTTCTGCATGTAGGTACCTATTCCTTTTCTTTGGGGGAAAAAAAAAAAAACAAGTGCAGGGGGCACTTTTCTCTTTTAAAACACAACTGAAAGAGGTTCTGTTTTCTGATTGCCATGGTTCAGTATCTAGAGCACTTGCTCAGAATGTAGAAGATCCAAATTCTGTTATTGAATTCTTTTCTGTAAAATGAAACATCTTTAAAAGAAATATATGCTCTCTCTTGTATTCTGTCTTGAGAGGTGGGCAACTTACCTGCCTTATATCCTGGCATTTGGTGTTGTAGGGAGGGTTGGACCAGTAAGCTGGCTACCTACTACATTTCACAAGAAGAAATTTTGTATTGTACCCAACCCAGTAAGCATTCAATAAATTTTTAGAGCAAGCATACAAGACTGAAGACCTCAGGTAGGAAAGGTGAAGGAATATATCACTCCTGAATCTCAGTTAGGCTTTCATGAAGAAGGTTCCAAGTTGATCACCCTTGTGAAGCATGAAGCACTTTTGTGTATGTGCAAAAAGAGAACTTCATGAAAACTTTAAAGTTTTTATCACTTTTGAGTGCTTCTAGATTTAGGCAACTTCTCAGCAGGGGTCTTCAGGATTACTGTTTAGGTTATCTCATTGTGATCCTGTATTTGGCCCTTAACTCTTACTCCATTCCCTATTCTGTAGTTTTTCTCTATGTCTCAGGGACACCAGAGGTAGGGGGAAACCCCGGCCCAAACCCAGAGGGAGCACCCACTTACTCTTCACGGGAAACGAGGACAGGAGAGGTGTGCACAACGAGAACCCCACACGGTTCATCAGCCACGCTTACATCCAGCTGGGGCCAAGTGATGTCAGGGAGAGGCGCCACTCGGTGGGAATAAAGGGTGGCCCCGAGGTCATGGAGGGGCCGCCAGTAGACGCCAGAGCTGGAGGGAAGCTGGAGGTCGTAAACAGGCTCCCGCGGGGCGTCTCGGCTGCTGAGGGAGTAAGCAGTGGCAGCACCGGGAACAGCAAGGGTGGGGAAAGCCGCAGCCACGAGGAGCCCAGCTGCGGAGCCTGCACCGAAGCCAGTAGGGCAGTGGGAATGGGAACCACCAGTGAGGGAGCCGGGGGAAGAGCCGGCAGAAACACCGGCGAGGGAGCTGGGGGAAAAGCTGGCAGAAACACCGGCGAGGGAGCCGGAGGAAGAGCCAGCAGGTACATTGGTGAGGGAGCTGGGGAAAGAGCCGACAGGGATGCCAGCAAGGAAGCCCGCAGGGATGACAGGGCCTCGGGACATGTGATAAGAGGCTGACGGGCCCACAATCCAAGGTGACGTTGGCCGGGGTGTAGGGGGAGGCTGGAGCCCCATGAGTGCCCACCAGAGGCGTGTTGGCACTGGAGGCCGCGGAGAGTGGGACCCCACCACTGAGGATCCTGTTAGGACCTCAGCTGATGGGTTCCAAAGAGCGGCCACCGTCCACCAAGACACCCTCCGGGAACCCTTTCACGGTAGAGGGACAGACTCACAAAAGCAGCCCAGGAACACCTCTTCAAACAGAGACAGGCATAACGTGGTGGCAGCGGTGGGATGATGGAGGACCCCGACCTTGCAACCTATGCCAACATGCAGGCCACGGCTATTGGCCCCGCTGATTTCCTTAGGCAGAACTTGCAAGCGTTGACCCAGATCCTGAATTCCCAGCAACAAATGTTAGACCGACAACAGGATTGGCTCCAGCACAGTTTGGCCTCCTTCAAAATGCCTAAAATGAGTAAGGATGATGCCCCAGAGGCATATATCGAGGACTTTGAGCAGCATGCCCTCATGACCAGGCTCGACAGAAGGTATTGGTCCAGCCAGTTGGAAGCCTTAGTAGTTGGCAAGGCCCAGGCTGCCTATCGGGCCCTCTTGAGGGATGATGCCCTGGACTACAAGCACAAGGAAACCATCCTGTACCAATTGGAGATTAACCCCAAGCACTACCGGCGCCAGTTCTAGGCCAAGAAGGGACCCGAGGCAAAACAACCAAGACTGCTGTTGCAGCTTCTGTGGAACCTGCTAGATAAGTGGGTGAACCCAGCAGGGCAGGACCGAGAGGCATTGGAGGGCCAGATCATTCTGGAGCAGTTCCAGAACGATTTAGAAGAGCAGACGCAACACTGGGTCCAACAACATACCCCACAGACCTGCGAGGAAGCTCTGAGGCTGGCTGAGGCTTTCACTGCCTCAGAGGATTACTACCCCTGAGAAAGGAGGAGCCAGGGGTCCTCGTTGACAGCTCCGAGGGAGCCGGAACACCGGTGTCTGCCTGACCGGGGGGCTACTAGAGATACCGTGTGTTTCCTGTGCGGGCAGAAGGGCCATATTTCCAGGGAATGCCCGAGCCAGATAGTGGAACTTGGGATCCTGGATAACCAAGTAAGGGCTCTGGCAGAGAGGCAGGGAGGCCAAGAGTCCAACAAACCGATGGATTGCAGCTACATGGCCGGTGGGGTAGACATGGCTTGGAGATGCCCTGTTGTCAAGGCTTGGGTGGAGGGTCACCCCGTGCGAGCCACCCTGGATTCGGGGTGTGCTCAGTCCCTTGCCAGGGAAGACTTGGTACCATCACACAGCCAGCAGACAGCTCCCCTCATGAGAATAGCTTGCCTCCACGGAGACTCCAAGCAGACCGAGCGCCAATGGGTCTGCCTATGGGTGATGGAGTATCAGAGGGAACTCCTGGTGGGAGTGGTGCCCTGATTAGCATGCAAGATGCTCCTGGGACAAGACTGGGTGCCAATATACGATGTCCTGGACAGGGTGAGGGACACCAAAGTGGCCCGTAAGAAGATTCAAAACCGGGAGGGCTGGCTGGTCAAAACTGAAGGAAGTGAAGGGTTGGCCAACAAGACGGATGAGGTGAACCTTAGCAACCTTACCAGTAGCCTTCTGTTCCTTGAAGCCCAAGAGGAAGATCCAGAGATCGGGGCACTCCGAGACCAGGCCCAAAGTGCCCGAGGAACCCCAGGGTCGCTACCCAAGGAGCGTTCCTGCTTCGAGGTAAGGGACTGCCTCCTTTACTGCCTGCGGGGAGATAGGGGAGAGGAGACTGAGGGCTTGCAACTAGTAGTGTCCGCCCACTTCCACCAAGCCATTTGGTGGTTGGCACATGCCAACTCTGCAGGGGGGCATTTGGGCAGGGACAAGACACACGTGGGAGTAAGTATGTGGTTTTTTTTGGCCCGAGATGGGGAGGAAGTGGCCCATCGGTGTCCAGCCTGCCCCAAGTGCCAAAAGAAGAGGTTTGAATGCCCTCCATGGGCACCTCTCCAACCTATGCCCATCATCAGTACCCTGTTCTCGAAGATCGCCTTAGATGCCGTAGGCCCGATGCCCCACACCAGCTCGAGCCACCAGTACATCTTAGTCATTGTGGATTACGCCACCCGGTACCCGGAGGCGATTCCTCTGCGGGCCGTAATGGCCCAGCATATTGCAGAGGAGCTAATAAAATGGATAACCCGCATGGGAATCCCACAGGAAATACTGACAGACCAAGGAAAGAATTTCATGTCTGAGATTTTGAAGGGGGTATGCCGGACCCTCCAGGTAAAACAACTCCGCACCTTGGTCTACCATCCCCAAACCAACGGGTTGGTAGAACGCCTCAATGGGACAATAAAACAGGTATTGCATCAGCATATACAAGGGGACCCCCCGGAAATGGGACCTCCTCCTCCCGCTAGTATTATTCACTCTCAGAGATACCCGCGAAGATTTCACAAAGTTCTCTACATTTGAGCTGGTGTTGGGACATTGCCCGCAGGGTCTCTTACAGGTCCTGAGAGAAGAGTGGGTATGGGGAGAAGGACCCTCCCAGGAGTGGAGGATGTATCAACAGGCGTTCCCGTGGAGGCTCCAGTTGGTCCAAGACCTGGCACGGGAAAACCTGAGAGAATCCCAAACCTGGCAAAAAGGCCAGTATGACCGCCAGCCCAGGAGCCAGGGCAGAAAGTCCTGGTGTTTCTCCCCATGTCCATGAGCCGGCTCCTGACACAGTGGCAGGGGCCATTCAAGATTCTCCGAAGGGTAGGGCCGGTGGACTATGAGGTTCACAGGCCTGGTCACCTTTGGATAAAGCAAATTTATCATGTGAACCTCCTATGGGCCTGGCAAGAACCCAAAGGATGGGCGGTCTTTTCCGACCTAACAAAGACCTGGGCCCCAGGGGTTAGAAGGAGGGGCTGAACTCTCTCCGGGAGGAACCAAGGTTAGAATAGGAGAGGAATTACCTGTTGCTTAGCAACAAGAGGCCCAGAATTTGATAAACAAGTTCCGGGAAGTGTTCCGTGAGGAACCCGGCTGAGTTTAGGGCTTGTGCCACACTATAAGAACGCCCCCTGGGGCGATAGTGAGAGAAAGGTGGAGGCCCATTCCCCATCATCTCCTGGAGACCATTCGCAGGGAGATCAACTCAATGTTGAGGCTAGGAGTCATTCGGCCTTCTAGATGTCCCTGGAGGAGCCCACTGGTGCCAGTGCACAAGCCGGACAGGTCTTTAAGGCTTTGCTAGGTTACAGATGCCTGAATGCCATGGCAGTGTTTGATGCATTCCCCATGCCCCATGTGGCGGAGCTGGTAGAAAGAATAGGGGATGCTCTGTATATATCAACCCTCGACCTGGCAAAGGGGTATTGGCAAATCCCAGTAGCCAAGGAAGACTGGCTGAAGACAGCATTCGGCACCCCGTGGGGACTGTATGAATATGTTAGGATGCCCTTCGGGTTGCATGGCACCTCTGCAATGTTCCAATGTCTAATGGACCAGATCCTGGCACCCCACGCCGAGTATGTGGCGGTGTATATAGACGATATAATCATATACACCTGGACCTGAAAACAGCATAAGGACGCCCTACGGGCCGTTCTCACAGAATTGAGGCACGCTGGCCTGACAAAAGTGTGTCCTGACCCAGAAAGAAACAAAGTATTTAGGATTCTTGGTTGGCAGGGACATGATTAAACCCTTAATTGACAAAGTAGAAACCATCTGCAACTTCACAGCTCCTCAAGACTGTCGCCAGCTATGGCCATTTTTAGGGCTAACCAACTATTATAGGCAGTTTGTACCCCATTTCACAGAGCTGGCAACACTGTCATCGGAAGCCCTCAAAGGGCGGAAAACAGGGGCAGTCAGATGGACTAAAGAGATGATGCGAAGCTTTGAAAGGTTGAAAAAAGCGTTATGTGAGGATGTTATAAATCACACCCCTGACTTCTGAAAACCCTTTATCTTAAAGACGGACACCTCGGAGACAGCGGTGGGTGCTGTTCTCACCCAGGAGGAAGGAGGGAATGAAAGACCCATGGCGTACACAAGCAGCAGGCTACTACTGGCAGATAAAAGGTATTCAACTATTGAGTGCAAATTCCTGGCAATTCGGTGGGCAGTGGAACACTTTAGGTACTACCTGATGGGCAGAGAGATCACTCTGGTGACGGACCATGCCTCACTGAAATGGCTGAGCACAGCCAAAACCAATAATGCCCGGATCACCTGGTGGGCCTTAACGCTCCAGCTGTATAAGTTCCGCGAAATACACCGGCCTGGAAAGACCAATACAGTGGCGGACTTTTTGTTCAGGTGTAGAGATGAGGACCAAATCGAGGAACAAGAAGGTCAAATAAAGGGACAATCCGACCCTGCAGGTATGACCAGGATGGGGAACAAGGAAGCGCCCTGAGTCATCTTAAGGGGGGGTTATGTCCCAGGGATGCCGGGGCTAGGAGGAAACCCCAGCCCAAACCCAGGGGGAGCACCCACTTACTCTTCACAGGAGGCGAGGACAGGAGAGGCACGCACACCAAGAAACCTCCTGCACAGTTCATCAGCCGCACTTCCATCAAGCTGGGGATGAGTGATGTCAGGGAGAGGCACCACCCAGCGGGAATAAAGGGAAGCCCAAGACGCCAGAGCTGGAGGGAAGCTGAAGAACGTAAACAGGCTCCCATGGGGCGTCTTGGCCACTGAGGGAGTAAGTGATGGCAGCTCCAGGAACAGCAAGGGCGGGGAAGGCCGCAGCCACAAGGAACCCAGCTGTGGAGCCTGTGCTGGAGCCAGTAGGGCAGCGGGAATGGGAACCACCAGTGAGGGAGCCGGGGGAAGAGCCGGCAAGTACACCAGTGAGGGAGCCGGGGGAAGAGTCAGCAGAAACACCGGTGAGGGAGCTGGGGAAAGAGCCGGTGGGTACACCGATGAGGGATCCAGGGGAAGAGCCAGCAGAAACACCGGCGAGGGAGACAGGGGAAGAGCTGGTGGGTACACCGGCGAGGGAGCCAAGAAAAGAGGGAAAGCCAGGGACGCCGGCAAGGAAGCACACAGGGGCGACGGGGCCTCGGGATGCGTAGTCATAGTATCATAGTATCTAGGGTCAGAGGGGGCCTAAAGCAGGCCATCTAGTCTGACCCCCTGCCAATGGCAGGAATGAGTGCCAGGGTCACAGGACCCCAGCCAAGTACCTATCTAATCTTAAAGATGCCCAAGGAAGGAGCAAGAACAACTTCCCTAGG
>JAGPOW010003642.1:50557782-50583476 GCA_030014935.1 Caiman crocodilus
ACTGGATTTGAATCATGAAAACTCAAGGAAATACATAGCATTGGAACATGTCTCCTCAGCAACATGTGTTACAGCAGCAAGTTCATCACAAATATCCTCCAATCGCCTTGAGCGCTCTTCCAAGAGCCTTGAAGTTTTCAATGATGTCCTCCAGCCGGCCTCTCGGAGCATCATCGGACGGCACGTGGACTACCACTAACGGATGGTAATCTGTGGGCCTAACAATCTTCCAGACGCACCCCGTGACATCCCGAACTCGCGCTCCAGGGAGGCAGCAGACCTCTCGGCCCAAGGGATCAGGACGGCAGATGGGACCCTCCGTGCCCCTCAGGATGGAGTCCCCGATGACCAGGACTTGACGCTTGTTCCTTCTTTGGGACCGCTTCTTCTTCTCCGCTCACAATGAGGGTGCATGATCAGCACCATGATGGGGGTGCTCCTCAGCAGTCTCCTCCACGGTGGCCAGGGCCACATACCTGTTCCCAAGTGGTATGTCAGGTACAGGCTCTGCAGCAGCTCAGGCTGCCCTGGGTCCAAGGGGAACTTGCTGCCACCGACAAGTCACTTTTCTGGGCCTGAGGGGCTCCTCAGTAGGTTTCTGACCCTGCAGAGAACAGAAGTACATGTCAATTTCATCCTCTGCCGCTCGGATCTCCTGTAGCTTGCTCCCCTCTGCCTGGAGCTCCCACAGCCGCTCCTCCAGGGCCTGAAGACGGCTACAAGAGGGGCAGCCAGGGGATGCCCCAGACATCTCCACCACCCCCAGGGGCCCCGCCCAGCCACCACACCCAGCCAAGGTGGGGGAGGCAGACAGGGGCTGGATCTGGGTGGTGGCCTCAGAGGTGCGCTGGGGAGGCAGCACCAGGGAAGAGGGAGAGGGAGGGGGAGGGGCCAGGCCCCTGGCAGTGGCACTACGTGTACTCACCATGCATCTAGAAAAGGTGGTCTTCCCGCTGTCAAGTCCCTCTTCACTTCCTCCTTGCTCTCCTTCTGCACGAACGCCGGCACAAACACTGGCACACCCTTACAGAGCGCGCCTGTTTGCTCGCTCTGTTCACGCACAGCTTGGGAGCATGGCTCCCTGCTGACTCAGCTATAAGTGATCCGGGAGGCTCCCCTTCGGGTCAGTTTCAGCTGCCGGCACAACTCCACTCACCGCTTCTCCGCCGCTGCTGCTGCTGCTGCTGCTCCGCTGCTGCTGCTCCTCCTGAGCTGTGAGGGCTCACGTGTGGCCGAGACCACACTTGAAACCTATCAGGGGTCTTCTTGTCTCCCTGCTCTGCTCCTAACTGCTGAGCAGTGAGTTAGACCCAGCTTGTAAGTTTCAGTTTAGATTTGAAATTCCTGTGGTATTCTCACGGTTTTTCAGCTACCGATCAGGAATCCCTGTTCCCCGGAAGTGCCTGCCGGCAGCCTCGGGCTCTGAAGCTCCCAGGTTTGTGAGGGGGGCACTGGTTTCTAGCCCAGCAACCCGCCTCAGTAAGCAGGTATCTCTCCCCGGAGCTTCTTCCGGGGATGCTCCCAGCCCCCTCCTATCCCCTTGCCGGCTCCCTGTTTGCGCGCTCTGTTCGCGCATGGCTCAGGAGCACGGCTCCCTGTTGGCTCAGCTATAAGCAATCCAGGAGGCTCCCCTCCGGATCAGCTTCAGCTGCTGGCACAACCCCACTCACTGCTTCTCCGCCGCTGCTGCTGCTGCTCCAGTGCTGCTGCTCCTCCTGCGCTGTGAGGGCTCACGTGTGGCCGAGACCACACCTGAACCCTATCAGACACACCTGAACCCTATCAGCCCACACCTGAACCCTATCAGGTCAGTGATAAGAGGCTGAAGGGCCCACAATCCAAGGTGGTCTTGGCCGGGGTGTAGGGGGAGGCTGGAGCCCTGTGAGTGCCTGCCAGAGGCGTGTTGACACTGGAGGCCGCGGTGAGTGGGACCCCGCTGCTGAGGATCCCATTAGGAACGCGACTGGTGAGTTCTGGGGAGCAGCCACCATCCCCCAGGACACCCTCCGGGAACCTTTTCAAGGGGATGGGACAGACCCAGTTAGCCTCCTTGTGCAATAGCAGCCCGGGAACGCCTCTTTGAACAGAGACGGGAACACTCTACATATAATTTTTTTCCCAGTAATGCTGTTGCAGTACGTGCTAAATAAAGCCCATAGCAGTCAGAGTAATAAGTCTAAGTATTATATCAGAAATACCCCTTCTAATGACAGGCTCAGGATATCTTATTTCTCATTGTTTTTTCACAGATTGACACAGTTGTCTCCAGGTTTGGGATTTTTAATTCTGCAGGATGTCCAGTAGACTGGCCTCAGCTAAAACTACATAGCAAGAAAAAACTCTATTTTAGTAAATGGGAGAATTTCCTCCAGATTAAGATATATTTAATTGTTGGTGTTGATTTCACAATGTTGCTTTATGCATTATTGTGATGCTTGTGGAGATGCAAAATAAAAAAAAAAAGACACATCTCACTATTCCTTTTGTTTCCTCAGGATATAAATCCTACTAGAATGAATTTCTGTGCATTGTTTAAGTAAGTTAATGATGGGAGGAAGAGTTGCCTGCTGATAAAGCTTGTATTATTGAGTATACTATTGCTACTTTTTATGGAAAATATTTGAAATGTAAAACTCTGATAGAGCTGCTACATACAGAAGAATCTCAAGCTTAAAGAGTAACATTCAGATAAATGCCCCTTTTGTTACTGTGGGCTTCTCCCAGACAGTTAAGCTAACTGTGAGCTTCTCCAAGCAGACTTGTGCTCCCTGAGAAGCTCCTCTACCATTGCTTTTCTCTCTGGTGTTTTTAAGTTCTCAGTGAGCCACTATTCACAGCCGCCTTAGTCAGCAAAGCAGGCTGTCCCCTTCTAAGGGGAAAACCTGCCCTGTTACAATTATATTTTTAGGCTAACGATATTCAGACACTTTCAAACCACTATAGTTGGACTTCTGTTATCATGGGCACTATGTCAGACCTGTGTCAAAATATAGTTTCATCCTAACAAGAGAACAGTATGCGCTTTGATTATAGGCAAATTTGTTTTTTATCTCTAAGGCTTCTCGCAGACATTAAAAAATGTGCTTTACCAGAAGTAGCAGCGTGTTACTTCAACCCAGCTCTCTACAGCATCTGTAATAATTGGGCACTTCAGTGACCCTTTTCGGCACTTTTAGCTAAGGACAATTTAATTAGCTATTAGATAAAAGTGCCAAAAATCCCCACCGAAGTGCCCAGTCTTTACAAAGATTGGGCAAACCGGGTTGAACTAACATACTGCCTCTTCTGGGCATGTCTGAGGCTTGGTGCAGGAACACACCAAGTTATATAAAGCACTATGTTTGGTTTTGTTTTTTATGTCTGCAAGGATTCTAAGGCCTGATTGAAGCCCACTAAATTCAATGAATAAATTATCTTCTTTGTCCTTTTATTCAGTTTTTGGTTCATGATGTTTCCCTTTCACAGCCTCAGTTGTCTGATGTATCTTCTCTGTACCTCTTTGTCTTATGAACTTTCCATCTCATTCTAACTCTGAGAAAAAAACATCTGTTCCTCCCCACCCTGTTAACTGCTTTTAATCTATTATTTATTATTTAACCATATAATTATATTATTTATAACTTTTATGTAAAACATCTTAGAATGCAGCTTGTATAAAATGTGCTATTCAAAATAAAATTGTTTTTCACTAAAGAGCTGTCTTCATTTATTTTTTAATAATCGTTTGCTCTAGCCTTGATTTACTGAGCCACTAAGGCATCTTATTCTTGGTGATTTAAGGGATGGTGTGAAGTTAAAACTCATATAAACTCAAATTCGCAGCTAGTGTAATCAGCAAAGCTCTTTTGACATCAGTAGACCTCTGCCAATTTACACTACCTCTATAATATTTTTTTAATGTCTTCTTTTATGTGTTAAAAATAACACCTTGTGTTATTAAAACACAAAGGTATTTTAAAATCTAATTCACTTATTACAATTCATGCTGTTTAGTTTTTGTGTATTACTAAATTTAGACAGGGTAAATTTAGAAATCATTTCTAAAATATTTCATTTACCAGTTTTCGTGCCATCAGTTATGCAATGCTGCAGTGATTCCAGTACAGATAATGAACAGGAATATAAGATACAATTCTAATATAATGTGATTCAGAGGTTACAAAACTTATGTCAAACTAGAATCAGTGAGGATTTCCTGTATATGTAAAAATACTATAGTTATCACTCTCAAACATCCCAATAAGAAATACCAAGCCAAATGTAGCTTTGATAGCTTAAATTTACAAGTTACTAGTAACTTACTAGTACTAGTAAGTTACTAGTGACTTACTTTTTGTTACTTAATTTGAAACACCTTCAAAGAGACCTGATTTCCTGGGAACAGATTCCCAGATCTTCTGAAAATCAGTCCTTTTAAACACATCCTAAGACTGACATTAAAAACTCCAAAATCACCAAATCTAGGTTAGGATTGATTCTGACAGCACACACATTTAATTCCTGGTTGGCAAATATGGAAAATCTACATGAGGAGACCAATATTTATTATTTATGCTCAAGTTATATATAAGATGCTCACTAGGCTACTAGTATAAATGCTTCATCTTCAGTCTTACTAAGGGCCCTGTCACTTGGGATACTTAGCCATATTTTAATATAGTGCCATATTAAAAGTTAGAACATATTTTGAGAGGCCACACAGTAATGCTTACTGCAGTCTCAGCCTGCTCTGAAAAAGGCTGGAGCCAGCTGCTGCTGGTGGCTTTGAACCAGCTTTGGTGAATGTCAGGCCCAGCCTTGAACAGGCCCCACTCTCATGCCAGATATAGGAGCAACAATCAGCTGGCTGTCAGTCCCAGCTCCAATATCACACCAACATCTTGAAATCATATTATCTCTATGGAGCAGTCTGATGACAGCTGAAAATTAGGGCGGTGCGAAGCTTCTGTCACTGTTTCAATTCGGCAAAGATTTGGCCTGATTCAAAGGTCAAATCTCTGAATCTGAATTAAATCAGGAGACCCTTTAATCTCCCCAAATCCAAATGGAACCCTTCAAATAAATTCGGAGAGATTCAACGATTTGGACATAGACGCACCTTTCTATATTTTTTTACATATATCAAGGTACCCTGGTGACTCATGAATGCTGAGATGGTGGGTTGGATGAAGAGTCCCACGGGAGTGTGGGGGTGTTCCTTTCATGCTTGGTGGTGGACCTGAAAGTGGACCAGAAGCTCAGAGACTGGTGCCTCCTGGGTCTGGGGGGGCCACCTGGCATCCCCTTGCAGCCAATCACCAAGCTGGAAGGGAGTACGGGGTGGGGGGGTCCCACACACACTCAGCAGCAGACCTGAGAGCAGACTGGAAGCATTTCCACTCCTGTGGGATGCTCCATCTGCCTCAGCATCTCAACATTCATGAGCCACACCTGATACCTCAAGGGAAGTAGAAAAAACATTTAAAGCTATGTCTATGGCTGAATCTCTAATTCTTCGATTAAGCATCAAATCTTCAGATTTGGATTCAGATGAATAGAATTGGGACAATGATCTGAATCAATTAATTGAATCACTGTCCACCAATTTGGGCTGAATCCAAATCGAATACAGCCCTCTCTGCACACCCCTACTGAACACACTACTTATTATGATATGCAGACACTCCTCCCATGAAAAGTCATGGCTTTGTTACAATACGTGCCACTTAGCATATGTTTTATTGTTTGAATATGCAGAAGCTCACATTTCGAGTGTAGATACACATCCTAAGTATAATGTGTGACATGTCCCTATAGTTGCTTAAGGACATTGCTGGATTAATCAGGGATAGGATTTCTAGATGTGGTGAAATCTGAAGCTATAAACTAACCATCTACATGATCCAGCAATCTATAGTAGCAAACCTGGGTCAGAATGAGGCTAAGCTGAGCTGTAGAAAATATTTTCTTTGTATTTTCCCTTGACCTTAAGCATGAAAGTGTGATAGGTATGATTAGTAATATCTTTTCTTAGTATTTTAACTAAATTAATTATTTTTATTTCTGCAAGGTTAACATAAATCCTTTCTGCTACATGCAGATGACTGACTACGGATTAAAGTTACAGCAGGCAGCCATAAATTACTCACCAGCAGCATATTAACTTTTCATTTAATACGTACCATGGCATATCATCTTCATGTTTGAAGTGGGTTTATATCTCATCAACCAAGTCAAATATATTTTAGCTTCTCTGCCACTGGAGCGATAGTTAATTATAATTCAAGAAGGAGACAATACTGAAAAATAAATGAAACCTTGCACTAATTGTATACAGATAGTATGCACATTTTTATATGTGACGTTCAAAGTACATTTCTGTGAGGGCAGTTATTGAAATGTTAAAGCACCACCTTTATGGCACTGAAAAGGAACTCAAGACATCTGGATTCTATTTGTATCTGTGCTACTGACCTGCTGTAAACTTGGTCAAGTTACATTGAGCTAGATCACAACAATATTTAAGCATATTAGTGCTGCAGGGTCTAATTCCCAGGTGCCTTGCTTCAGAATCCCTTGTTCCATGTATGTTTAAGTATATAGGAAAACCTAGGAATGTGATCTACAAAAGCCAGTGCATTAAAGTTCTTTATATTAAGTATATATTATATATAAGTATATATCAGCATGGAAACTGAAATGTGTGCCTCTTCACACTTGTCTGAAGGCCTAAATTATTTGCCTATGCCTTTCAGGTTAGACCCTGATTCAGAATGAACAGGGGAATACCTAGCTTGTGAACCTTAATGGAATTAAAGCATCAGTACTTCTGAGCATGCCCAAAAGCAGATATTTGGAATATATATAGGATTTACCTTTTTAGGGGCCAAATCTCAGCTGGATATCTGAATGCTACTGTAGTAAAATAATAGCAATAAGGATCAAATTTGTCAGTGGTACAAATCCACCAAAGCCAGGAATTGGTCCTAAAAATAGCTTTAGTCCATGTCATCTGGAATCCCAAAGTAATGTGTTATCATAAAACTTGGTCTCTAATAACTGGGCACATCTACACATGCTATTCATTTGAAGTAGGCTTACTGCACAGTAAAAATTCTCTTGGAAACAGATTTGCTCCCAGTAGGAGCAGCCCAGTACATGGCTGTTTGCACCCCGCTCTGCCCCCTTGCAGCAGCCAAGGGGAGCTCCGGCCTCCCCCCAGCCCAGGGGCTGGCAAGGGTCATAGGGTGGTCCCAGTGGACATGGGGCCAAGAAAGCTCAGCAGGCAGAATTCTCCTGCCCTGTTTTCATCCAAACACACAGCTGCTAGCGAGCCCCCTGCTTTCAGGGGGTTTGGTGGGAGTGTCCAGAGTGTGGGGTGGCTGCCAGTGAGTGTCCTGCTGGGGAGAAGGGCACAAGGCTCACTGGAAGCTGCCTTGCTTGACACAGAGCCAGCTGCTCCAGGAAGAAGGGAAAGACTGGGAATCCAGGCCCCCCTGTGCCCCAGAGCAGCTAGCTCTGCATCATATGCAGCTGGCTGCTCTCGGGAGTAAGAGGGGGGAATCCAGCTCTTGCTTGTCCTCTTGAGCAGCCAGCTCTACATGGGGAGCAGGGACAAGGGGCAGAGAGCTTGCCAGTCCT
The DNA here is from genome assembly GCA_030014935.1 of Caiman crocodilus. Lineage (NCBI taxonomy): Eukaryota > Metazoa > Chordata > Crocodylia > Alligatoridae > Caiman > Caiman crocodilus. The sequence goes on from JAGPOW010003642.1 coordinate 50,565,403, forward strand.
GGCACTGATTGGCTTCTAGCTCCTGGGGAGAGCCAGGGAGCTGAGCAGCACAAGGAGCCACAGACAGAGAGTTCCCTGTCCCCTGTGGCCCCTTGCTGGTTAGGCTAACTGGAAGCAAATTTGCTCCCAGTCAATCTCTATGCATTTCATTGGGATCATCTATACGAGACACTATATTGCTGGGTGCTAACCATGACACCACCATTACTGTGCAGTAGCAATAATCTAAAGCAGAGTCGCTCATTGCTGTTATGCAGTAGGGTTGGAAACGACCTACGCACCATAAAGACTGCACAGTACCGGCAGGTAAAGTGCAGTCATCTAGTACTTGCGTTAGCACTTACTTTAGCGCTCACTTTAAGAAGTACTAAATGACTGCACAGTACTAACTGCACATTAGGGTGCACGTGTAGATGTGCCCACTGTGCAGTATCTATGGTGTAGTAAGGCTGTGGGAAATTTTTATGGGTTTTTCATTTCAAAGCTGTTTCAACACATTTGGAGCTTGAAACAGTGAAAATGAAATAAAACAAATGGCTTTGAAATGAAACAAAGGCAGCCAAAAATTTTTAAAAGTTTTGAGGCTGGGCTTGTTGGGGAAGTGATCAGACAGCTGGGGAAGTGAACCAGGAACTGGGGGAAAATTCAGATCCCTGAACAAGTGCCCAGGTCCCAGTTGGATTCCCCAGCTCCCTGATCTTTCCCCCAGCTCACTGATTGCTTACCCCAGCTCTTTCCAGTGGGACACCAGTGCCAGCTGCAATGGGAGAACTGCAGGTTGAGGGGCAGTGCCAGGGTCTTCCCTACAGAGCTGATCCTGGTGGTGGAGTTACTCGGAACACAGCCCTGGCTCTGAGTACAGCCCTGACTAGTGGCTTTCCCCTATCTCTTGCCCTTCCTGCCACCAGGCTCAGCTCTGTGGGGCTGGCAGAGCTGCAAAGAGTGCAGCCCAGTGGCAGGACATGGGGGAGGTCCAAGGCTACACTCCGAGTAGCTTCACCAGCCCCTTGGAGCTCAGCCCAGCAGCAGGAGGTGGCAAGAGAGCCAGTGGCAGAGCCCAAACCCCCACAACTCCCCTCCTGCACTGTCCCAGCCCCACATGGCTGCCCCACCCACCCACCCCAGCTCTCAATCCTTAAGAAAAAAACAAAAGAAACCCTGAATCACCTGTTCCTGCCAGGCAGGGAGGCGATCCCCACTGCCACCCACTGCCCTGCACTATGTGGAGTGCTCTGCATGACCCCCACCCCCAAGCCCTGAGGCTGCTGCAGCAGTCAGTGAGTTCAGGAGGGTTGTTTGGGGTTTTTTTTCTTAAAGGGCCATGAGCTGCAGTGGGCAGGACAGCCATGGGAGGCTGGGAGATCAGGTAGAGGTTGGGGGGGCTTATGACAGAGCCTCTGACATGGCATGGGGAAGTGGGGGAGCAGTAGGGATTTCCCCTCCATCAGGCAGCACCCGGTGAGTGGGGGCTTTTTTTAAAGGGCCAGGAGCTGGAGTGGGCAGGGCAGCCATGGGCGTCTGAGGGAGCAGGGAGAGGCTCTCAGGGGGGTTGGGGCAGAAGACAGAGGATGGAGCCTGGCAGGGCCCCCTCTTCACTCCTCTAGCCCCCCTCCTCTGTCCCCTTACTTACCAGCTCAGAGTCAGGTCCAGCTCCCTGCTGCAGTGGCTGGGCACTGCCTGAATTGCTGAAACTCTCCAAATCTTTTCCATATTGATTCAGAGAGCTTTGAATCAACTCAACTCAAACCTTTTAATTAGTCTCCTGATTTGATTTGGATTTGGAGATTCAGCCACCAAATCAGGCTCTGAATCAAAACAGCACCTGAAGCTTTTCACAGCCATACTGCACAGTAGACTGATTTGCATTAATAAATATGAGCATGTGTAGACAGTGACACTTTACTGTGCAGTAGACTAATATACTGTGCAGTAAAACATCTCGTGTAGGCACACTCACTAAGCCTTAACTAATGCCAACTTAAAGTATAACATCTAAAGTGATACATGTGGGAGCGCCATGACTACAAAATTAATTTAGTTAGATCAGTGCTTTTGCAATGAATATAAAATTAATCCATCATGTCAGGACACTTAAAGTAAATTGTTGCCAAATATTTCAGAACCTAACTAAATGCAGCGAGTAAACTAGCTAAGGCAAATATATGTTGATTTTGTAGGACTCAGATATCCAGCATAACTACTTCTCCAAATTCCATATACCATAATTATTTGTTTTTATTGTGGTATTTAATTATTTATTATGGTTAGAGATTTCTCAGTTAAAACAAGGGTACCATTCTATATTCTGTATGAATACACCTAGCAAGAGTGATCCCCTGACCAGCTTCTAACATATATTAAAGATGGAGGGCTTAGGTGGAACAAGTTAAGAAATTTTTCAGAGGTTACTCAGCATACCTGTGGAGGTGCCAAGGAATTAACCTGATTCTCCTTAATCCCAGTACAGTGCCTTAGTCACAAAATTGTAATAAAATGTGAACTCAAATGATAATTTCCCCTATTATTTTTTCATATTGTAGTGCTTTGCAATGTAATGCGAAAGGAAGAAAACAATCTCTTTCTTTCAGAGTGGCACATTTAAAAGACTAAATGGATGTTCCTTTTGTTTGTTTCCTAGTCACAACATTGCTTATGAATTGAGTAGAATCTTTTTTCAGACAAGTCTCAATTTTGCCCAAAGAATTATAAAACTCTGATAACAGGGATTGGGATAGCAAACTTTGACACAAGCTTAATTGCACTGGCACTGAAAGAAGCATAGCCTTCACTAATGGTTGTCAACTGAAACTAGATTTACTTTGCTTTCATTGTAATTGTATCTTAAAGCCCAAGTGCAACTATCATTGGGTCTGTGAAAATGAGTTTTAATACAAAGAGAACATAATGTGAAAAAGGCATCACAAAATTTAATTTTGGATGGACAATCTGTATTCAAACAGCAGTCCTGGATTGGAATTAACATGGGTGTTCTAAATCAGAATTAAAAAACAATGAAAGAGGTGTCTGAGAAAGTTTTCACAGTATTTACCTGTGCAATATCTAATTCCACTGCAGCACTTCTTAGGAAGTTTGCAAAAGCACCTCTATATCACCTCAGACCATACCCCCTGCAATACTATGAGCTCATATTTTTTTGCAGAACTCAAGGAATATGAAATCACAGATTTCTGCATGCCAGCAGAATTAACATTACTCATATGTAAAGAGAATGCTGTTGCAAATGTGAAAGCTGAGTGCTTCTGTCTGGGTGTGTAGATAAAATTATAGATATAGAACAGTCAGGCAAATCTAAATATTAGGGCTGTGGGAAGCTTTGGTCCCTGATTCAATTCAGCAGAGATTTCAGCCTGATTCAGTGACCAAATCTCCACATCTGAATTGAATCAGAGGATCTTTTAATCTCTCCAGATTGAATCAAACCCTCCTAATCAATTCAGAGAGATTCAGAAAGATTAGGACATTCAAATATAGATGCAGCTTTAAATGTTTTTTTTTTACATACCTCTAAGTAGCAAGGGCTTATGATCACTTAAATGTGTGGTGAATGGAGTGTCCCACAGGAACATGGGGGGCTCCCCAGTATGCTTGGCAGCAGACCTGGAAGTTGACCAGAAGCATTTCCAGTCCACTTCTGGGTCTGCTGGGGAGTGCACGGGGGGGGGGCCCTGCATCCACCCCCATCTCAGTGACTGGTGCCTCCTGGGTCTCGAGAGCAGGGACCCTCTGCAGCTGATTGCCGAGTCTGGGAGGCATGGGGGGGGCACAGAGAGGCCCCATGCACACTCCCTGGTGGACCTGAAAGCAGACTGGAAGTACTTCAGTCCACTTCTGGGTTCACCACTGAGCATGTGGATGCCCCCCCTCCCCTTCCTATGGGATACTCCATGTGCCCCAGTATCACAGTAATTATGAGCCACACCTGCTACCTCAAGGTATGTAGAAAGTTTTTTTTTTAAGTTGAATCTATGTCTGAATCACTGATTTGCCAAATCAGCATCGAATCTTCAGATTTGGATTTGGCCAAATTGAATCAGGAACAGTGATCCAAATCAACTAATCAAGTCATTGTCCCTGATGTAGGCTGAATCCAAATCCAAATCAAATACGGCCCACTTTGCACACCCCTACTAAACATCCTACTTAGAAGCCAGCTTGAATAAATTAGATTTATGTATAAAATTTAAAATATATTGTTATTTTTACTTAATGATTTGCTCTGATTTGCCAACTTTTCTATTGCTTAAAATGGGTAGTGGTCTATATTCATAAAAGCCACTTATATTTTATCTCTGTTCCTGACTCTTGCTTAGTTTGGTTACTCTTTCTGTTCTACATCTAAATCCCATACTCTAACTGGTAACTGAATTAATAACTACTAAATAAGGCAACATCTTCTTAGTCTGTACCTTGCCAAAAAGGTCAATGAGCTCATATTTTAAATTTCATATTAAAAATGAGCTTTTAAAAACTGCAGCATATGATTTAAAAGTGGTAGTTCCAAAATACTGACTAGTGATTACTAACATGAATAATTTTCATTGGAAAGCCAATTTTTAGAACCTTAGCATCTTGTTCACTACAGAAATAAGAACCTAGACCTGCTATCATTTGAAACCAATATCAACTTCCTTTGACATTAGTGGGAGTAGGATCAGACCCTAAATCTCCCACTTAAGAGATTGGCTGGGTTTCAGGAGCTCCTTTGTGGGATAGATAATAAAGCTGAAGTGATTCTAAAAGACTGCAGGGAGTTAAATTCTGAATCACTGACTTAGAAAATATTGCCTTTGGGCATGGCACGCTTTGTGCTAGTTTGGTTAAGGAGAATAAATCTTTGGTAAATAAAATGGATATGTTTGAAAACTGAGCAAAAGGAACTAAATTACTCACAACTGGATTCTCAGAAGAAACTAAAAAGGGAAAACTGGTGATCTCCTTTGCTCAATGGCTTAGTGAGTCACTGGCTCCACAAATTTCTCCTGAATCCCTCTCTTATTCTTGCTGGAATATTAATTCTTATAAAAAGTTCCTTACTGTTCAGACTACTCTGATACTTATTTTAATTAATTTAGCCATTCTGTTATAAGCATTATGTATGTATACATATGGAGACAAATCTAGAGGGGATGCAGTGGCATAGACCCACCCTCACCTTTTTGACATTGGGAACTTTTGGGGGGGGTTGGGGCAGGGGGCCACATGCCCACTCTGCCACCCCATGCAGTGCATGGCTTCGGGAGCTGTGGCTCCTGTCCAAAGGCTTACACTAGCTGGGAGGGCCGGGCTGGGTTGGGTCACATTGTGCCCATTCTCCATGGCCCGCTTGTAGGCACAGCCCTGCAGCAATGCATCACCACCTGACCATCATGGAAAACAGGCCTAGCCTGATGAGACCTGCTGGACCTGGCCCAGCCCACTCAGCTATCACATGCCTTTGGACAGGAGCTGCTGTGCTGTGCATCCTAGCCTTGTTCAAAACTGCGTTAGCAGGCCAAGCTGGGCTGGGTCAGGTCGGGTCAGGCCAGGACCATTCTCCAGGCACAGACTGTGGGTCAGGCAGTGCTGCAGCAGGCACAGACCAGCTGGGTGCTGCTGCCAGTGCTGGGGGTATGCACTGCAGGGGGTGGGAGAAGGCAGGCATGCAGTGCCCCCCCAATACCCTCACAAACCCCACATCCCCCGACATCCCACACTACCCCTCACCCCTGCCAAGCCCCACACAACCCAAATCCCCCTACAGCCCCTGCCACTCACCACATCCTCCCTACACCCTCCCCGAAAAACCACTGAGTCCCTGATTACCTGGGACAGCACCCAGGGTGAGGTCACACCACAGTTTTGCCCTGCTTCTGTTTTCCCCACACACAGAAGGAGCCTGCTAGGGAAGCAGGAACACCATAGAGATGTTCTGGCCAGTTGCCAGAGCATCTCCGGAGGTTTCAGCACTGTCTTACCTAAGGTCACACTGCAGAACCATGCCCTGTGCCACTTTTTTTCCCAAGTGTTGGATTTTTTTTTTAATACCTGGAAATTCAGGTATCAAACTTAGAGCTGGTGCTGCAAATATGCAGCACAAGGAACATTTTTTCATTCTCAGCATGCCTTTTATGGCATCTTGAACTGGCTTGAGATGCCACAAGAGGCATGTGCACACTCATCTGGATGCATCCACTATATCTCTCATAGGGTTAATTGCTTTGCTGATCCCTTTTCAGCTGCCTTTACTTCTGAGCAATGTCCTCTCCTTTTTTCCCCCTTTCCCTATGAGTTGTATTGAAATGACTCTATGCTTTTTGTAAGTCTTTTCATCACTTCTGATGAAATAGGCTGTATGCTAGAACAGCTCATGCCTCTCTGAATTAATTAGTCTCTAAGATGCCACTCTACCCTGCTTCTGCCTATATTACATAGTCCCTCTATGTAATATAGTCCATGTACTCCAGCATTTTTTTACAATAAAAGCTCTACTGTATGTAAAGAAGTCAAATGATTGGTTTTGACAGCTATTTTGACTTTAGCATTAGGGCTGTATGAAACTTCAGTTGCTGATTCAATTTGGTGGACATTCAGCCCAATTCAAAGGCTGAATTTCCAAATTGAATCAGGAAGCCCTTTCACCTCTCTGAATTGAATTGGAAACCTCCAAATCGATTCGGACAGATTCGAAGAGATTCAATGATTCATCACAGATACACCTTTTAATGTTTTTTCTACATACTTCAAGGTACCAGGTGGCTCATGAATGCTGAGATGGTGGGGCAGATGGAGCGTCCCATGGGAGCATGGGGGGTCCCCAGAGTGCTCGGGGGGAGACCTGGAAGTCGAAAGGAAGTACTTCCAGTCCACTTCTGGGTCTGCCACGGAACATGCAGGGGGCTCCCACACTTCTATGAGATGCTTCATCTGCCCCAACATCTCAGAGTTCAGGAGCTGTGCCTGGTACTTCAAGGCATGTAAAAAAACCCAAACATTTAAATCTGTGTCTATGGCCAAATTGTTGATTCTCTGAATCAGCATCGAATCTTCAGTTTCAGATTCGGCTGAATCGAATCAGAACAGTCATTTGAAATCAAATCACTGTCCCCCAATTTGGGCCAAATCCAAATCTGAATCAAATACAGTCTATTTCACACAAACCTATTTAGCATGAATATTTTTGAAAGTTAGTGCTTTTTAGTAAAGCTCCAGGTTCTGAAATCATGCATACTTACTTTTCTCTCTCTTCTTTTTAAAGAAAGTTTCCAGGCATAATTCTTATGGAGAAAAGCTTTACAATGGCCACTCTAAAGACTCACAAAAAGAAAAAAAAAACCTCAGATATTCCTTCTATTTAAACTTTCAAGATTTTGCAGATTCTAATTCCTGATTTTTTTGTGTTTGGAATTGAAGTACTAATGGCAAGTGGTTCTCCCTCTTACAAATTTATAAGAGGGAATGAAAGAATACTTACGTTTAAATTCGTAAATGGTTTATAATTTTATTACGTGGAAAATTAATCAGAAGAAATGATCACCCTGATTTATTATCAAAAACATTTGATAATTTAGCAAGACTGTATGGTACATTAGAATTCTTTTAGAACTGGTCACTAGCAGAGTTCTTCCTCTGAACTCAAGTTTAAATATTTGGTTTTGTATATAAATAGGTATAAGATGGTTTGCCTACATAAAATTGATTGGCAGTTCTCATACCTTAAAAATGACCAACTTCCACATTAGGATACATGGCATCTTTTTAAATACTGGAAGGGGAAATAGGTCTTCAGTATCTTTAGAGCTAGGGACAGACATGCAAAAAGCCTGATCCTGAATTGATTCAATCTTTGCAGATTAGTCTAATCTGCCTAGGCTGAATCAGTTTGTTACTGCAGACATCTCCTCTGGACTGAAAAAAATGCAGGCACATGCCCTGCGGTGACTCAGGCTAAAAGCCAGAGGGTGCTATAGCAGCTCTCCTCCCCATCCAAGTGCTGATCTGAGGAGAAGTGTGGCCAGTCCCTGCCACGATGCTCTGATTAGGGAGGGGTCCCCTTGTCAGCAAGGGAGCCAGCAGCAATTTACACAGCATTTAGCTCCACAACAGGGAGCATTTTATCAGCCCATCAGTACAACAGAAGAATCTCTCATTAGTTCAAGCTCTTCTTAAACAACTTGTTCCAAAGAAGGAAAAGGGGGACTTTACCACCTCTCTGTTGATTAGCTCCAAAAAAAGCCCTAAGTGGCATTGTCCTGTCTGCCTTTGTCTAGTCTCCCACAGCATTGACTGTAGCCATCATGGGGTATGCTACCTAATGCGTGGTGTCTGTATAAGCCAGAGGGGAGGGGGGAATACATGCTTGAGCAGGGAGTTGGATGGGCAGGGTGGGCAGAAGGAATTCAGACAGCTGCCCTGTACCCACAATATTGGCCAGATCTTCAGCCAGGGAGCAGAGAGGAGGGGCCAGCCCAGCTGTCTGGAGCAGAGAGCCCCAGCCCAGCCCAGCCCAGAGAGCATGCCAGGATGCTGAGGGACTCTGATTTAACTTAAACCAGGAAGGAGTCTGAGACAGACATTGCATAAACCAGTTTGATCCAAATCAATTAAGTCTGATACTACATTCAACTCAGTTTATCTCAAACCAGTTTCAGACATTTTCAAACCAGTTTATATGCACTGAACATCTGTTCTGTTACTGGTTTAAAACAGTATCTGATAACTTAAACTGGTGTATGTGTAATGTCTGTCCCTAGCCAAGAAGAAGTCACCACTGTGCATCTTGGGGGATATAGTTCAGGTACTGCATAAAGCAGTTTACTGTTGAACTGATTTAAAATTGATTTTTTCATTTGACAAACCAAAATGATTTATTTCTATTGAGGAACATCAAAACAATTTGTTTATATTAAATAAAGAAAATGTTCAATTAAATATGCAAAATGACAAAACACCTGTATTGTAATGTGAATGCAATGTGTGCTACAGCAGGAGGAACAAAGGGGCAGTCTGTAGAGCTGTGATAGCTGCTATTTTGGACTGCAATTCCCAGAAACCCCAAGGGGCTGGGGAGCAAGGGGAAAAGGAAGAGGAAGCTTAAGACTGCAGTAAGGGGAAGAAAGAGTGGCATGCACATGGAACCTGGTCAGCCCTACACTGAGGAGTGCCCAATGGAGCTGGAGATCTCACTCACTCTGTCAGCCACACCTGTGGACTGAAGCAGCAGGAGTCAGACTTGGGGGCAGCTGCAGGCATTTAAGGCTGTTTGTAGACAGAACAAGGGGTTTGTGTTCATGACATTTTAAAGTGGGCTAAATGTTTTTGCACCTCTTTAATAGTGTTAGTGTTTGCATGCCTTGGGGATGTATTGCACATTAATTCCAGCCACTGTAGGAATTTGGTGGCGTAATGAGTCTTAAATGACTTGGGGTGCAACAAACTAAAACTTCTGCTCCAAGCTTTAATTTGCTGCCCTTACAGCTGCAGAGTGAAGCACTAGGCTCCATGCAGCTCTTCAGGAAGCCCTGCAGGCACCCTGGCAGCAGCCCAGGATAGCAGGCTTCACCCAAGAAAAGCTGAAAATCTGATCCTTTTTTTTTTTCTTCCTGGAGCCTGCCTGCCTGTCTGAGCTGCATGGGGTCCCAGTGCTTCTGTCACAGTGGCGTCCTCCAGGAGGGCCATGATCTCCTTAAGGCCCTCCGCCCGCACCAAGTCCAGCCCAAGGCACCCTCAATTCTCGCCCCCCACGTCTTTGATCTTAATAAGTATAAGATGGGAGGCTGCCTTCTACTGCCTTGGGCGCAGCGTATCGGGACCTTCTTCCCTGCGATCTCTCGGACCCGCCAGAGTGGTTCCCCATATGGTGGGTGCCCTCGAGGCACCCTTGGGCCATCTCTATACTCTCGCTCACTCTGGGCCTCCCGTCAGCGCCCCCTCTCTAGGGCCGTCTCATCAATGTTACCCCTTGTGGGCCGTCTCATCACTGCCCCCTCTTTGAGGGCACCCAGCGAGCCACTGGTCTTCTCAGCCCACCGCATGACTACCCTCTTCTTAGGCCAGGCATACTGTGTTACTATCCCCTTTTCAACCAGGGGACCACCACAGCACTTGCCCTTTCTTTAGGAGGCTCTGTGCTGCTAACCCCGGTCTCTGGGCCCACTGCAGCACCCTGCCCCTGGCTGAGGTCTTTTGCCGTGCTAGCTTAATGCTGTGCTCGCTCCTTGACTTACCCTTCTTGGGCTCTTCAATACTGCCCCTTGTCTGGGCTTCTCAATAGTAGTGCCCCCTTCTAGGGCTCCTCAAACGCTGCCCCTCATGGGCTCCTTAAAATACTGCCCCTCGTCTGGGCATCTCGAATGGTGCTCCCCTCTCTAGGGCTCGCCATACCCCACAGGGCTTCTCAATAATGCTGCCTGTCATGGGCTCCTTAAAATACTGCCCCTTATCTAAGGCTTCTCACATATTGCCCCTCATGGGCTTCTCAATGCGGCCCTTTCTCAGGCCTCTCAACAATACTGCCCCTCATGGGCTTGGGGTCTCTGCACCCTGTGTTGCTGCTCCCTTTCTGGCACTTGCTGTGCCCCACTGGGCTTCTTCAATTCTTGCCCCCTCTCTGGGGCGTGCTGTGCCCAAACTGGCTCTGAATTGTGCCCTCCTGGGTGCCAGGATCCCCACACTGTTGGGGTCCCTGGTGAGGTTACTGCACCCCACTGGCGCTGGGATCCCCACACTACTGTGGGTCTCCCCTGAGGCCTTCTCCTTCCCCTACAGTCTCACTCAAACCACCGGTGTAATCCAATACTAACAAAACATAACACAAGCCTCCTGGCTATAACCAAACATAAGGCACCTGGCCATAATAGCATAAGCCTCCTGGCTCCAACTTAACATCATTGCTCCAGCCTCTAGAGCTCTCATGAGCTGCACTCAGATTCTGTCTCTGAGAGCTCCTGCCCCTCTGGCTGCTGGCAGAGAACAGCCAGCCTGACTCTGGCTCTGGGCTTTATAGGGCCAAGCCCTGCCCCCTAGGTCAGCTGACACTCCTCAGTTGCCTCAGCAACCTCAGCTGTGCTCATTATCATCACACTGCTGGGGCTTTCCCCATGAGCCTTCACACACAAGGAGCGGTGCAGCAAGGTGCGCTGCAACAGCTTCCGTCCATGGTTGTGGTACCCCCAAGAAGCACCTGAGCCAGGTGCCTGTGGGCAGGTGCCACCTCAGGGGGAGGGCTGCTACTTCTGTGGAGGGAAGCACCAGCCACCCCACCCACAGGCCAGAGACCACTCAGTCTGCCTGCAGCTCGCCCTCTCATCCCCCACTTTTTCTCATCCCCCCATGTGTTTAAAAACCCACTGCTTCAATTTAGGGTCCCCATTTTGTCTACACATGCCCTAAGGGACTAAAAGCTTGTTTGGGAACACCTCCAGAGGTGTGTGGGGAGGAAGTTAAGGTGCAAAGTATATGTTACCAGTGTTGATGTTTCTTTATCTTGTATTTCTTCCCTCCCTTTGGCCCATTGTTTTATGACCCTAACCCCTATGATTTTTTTTTTATAAAAGTGGGAACTCCCCTTGCTTTTTGTGCCAGTTTCTGAGGATGCACAGAATTTCTTCTAGAAATCTTGACTTTCTCTCAGTGTTTAGACCTCTACCCGGGAAAGCAAAAGTAACTTAAACAATTCCTAGCATAAGCCATTTTCAGACTTGCCTCTGCTAGGGATTTCTATCTTACAACTGCTCTATCCTAGACCTTAGGTCTCTCTGTTGAAAACAGCTGCTATTGCCTTTTTATTGATGGTATTTAATGATACACATGTGCCTCATTAAGACGGCAGAAATGAAATCTAGTAGGATTTCTGTACAGGGAAAACAAGAGAATCCTTCCAGTCTGTTAAAATGTACCTATAGTCAAGAGTTTAAAAAATGCAGTCTTCGTACTTCACCATATCCTTTCAAAAGAAATACTCTCTTAACAGCATTGGTGAGAATCTTTCAAGAAAAAAAAGTCATTCCTAAATGAGAAGCAGATGGGATGAAAATGCCTGCTTCCAAATATGATGAATTAAAAGAGGGGAATATGGAGTGAAATGATACATTCAGAATTGCCCACATGATAACACATAGAATTCATGAATTTGCTAGTTAACTAAATACACTCCTATTAAAGTACACATTCATTCTTTTACAACATGCTAATTACAAATTCCTTGCGAGTAATGATAAGTAAAAATTATAAAGGTTGGATTTACAATTTAAGAAGATAAAAAACCCAAGACCAGAGTTTGTCTTGTTATTTAACAGTGAATTGTAGACATCTTTTTCATTTACCAATAATGAAAAAGAAACACCTGTACACCCTAATTAGGATGAAAGAATCTCTTGTTCCTTTACTTTCCATATTTTCTTACATTTGCTTCACAAAAAATGACAAAAAACTGCTTATTAATATGTTCACTCTCACAAATCTAGGAACGTTGTACACAGTCTGAGCTTTCCATAGTGACTTGATGCAGACTGGTTACTTGTTGTTGCCTCCAAAATGCCTAGGCTGCAAAAGGAAGAAAAAGCCACTCTCCCTTGTTCCATACCCTTTCACATGGCCTTATAGGGGATCCATACCCCTTTACTCTACAGCATACAAAACACCTTCATGCAGAACCTCAAATACAGTCCTTCTGCACACAAAGATAACAGAACTACACCACTTGCCAACAGCTACAGAGGTGAAGACTTGTGCTTAAATCCCGGACATTGGATTGTGGCTTTTAAATCACAACCTTGAGTGGTTTGGAAGAGGGAAAGACTTAAAGAATAAGTGGCAAAAAAATGATTGAAGATTGCTTCAGGCTAAGCAACAGTTTTTCCTACCCAAGTGCAGGGAGGGCTAGACCTGATTATCTGTAAGGTACCTTCCAGCCCCTAACAGCTATTCATTCAGTATATAACCTCTGTGTTTTGGCCCAGTAGCAAGGGGATCATAGGCAAAAATATCTATTCTTGTGCCACGGAACCCCAAACACATTAACTGCAATCAGAGGGGGAGCAGGACTTTTGCAGCCCACAGGCACAGACGGCTGCAAAGCCAACCCTGAAAAAAAGTCCAGCCTTAGATCTGCTAAGACCCTTGGGAAGGCTGAAGGCAAGAACAGTCCAACAACTTGTTAGGTTGAGTAGGAACTGGTGGACACATCTCCAAGGGCAGTGGTCAGCTGACCAGAAGTGGCAAGACGTGGCCATATATAAGCCCAGTCTCCATTCTGAGCCAGGCCATCCAGACCTGCAGGCTTCAGGAGAAGGAATGAGGAGGCACAGCAGACTGCTAGGGGAAAGGTGCTGGGGGAATTGAAGCCACTTCTTTAAGCTGACAATGCTTATAGCCCTGAGGGTGCTGAGCTTCAGTTAGAACCAGATGACAAACTTTTTGGGTTCTGGTTTTCTTTTATTTATTTAAATTTGTGACATGAGGGCCAGATTGTGGATGCAGGAGAGGTTTGGAGGCCATGGAGCAGGGTGCCAGGGGTATTCTTTGCCTGTGAGACTAGCTTTGGTCAGAGACGTGTGGGGCTGGGTCCCAGGAACCCAGAGTCTGAGGCAGTGGACCAGAGTTGAGGAGGCTTAGCCAGATAAAAAGACAGACACCAAGAAGGCTGAAGCCCAGACAAGGGTTTGGGGCCTGAGGGGCCCAGTGTCAATTTGGAACTGAGAGATCCCCTATGAAGGGTAAATGAGTCACCTGTGAGGTATGGACATGATTATGAGGACAGCTGGAGGTCACCATTCTAGCCCCTAAGGCAACTAAAATATGCTTAAAGAGGGCGTACACTCCTGGGGCAAGGCACCAAGGAATTGGCCACCCCAGCCCCTACAAGCACCTCACCCTCATATATGCAACACCAAGTAATATCATGTGAGAGACTGGAGGGGAAGGAGGCCTGGGAACATGGGCAGGATAGTCTGGCTGCTAGGGGTGCCAGACTCTGGGGAGGGAGTCAGAATATCTAAACCTGTCCCTACACATTGTCTTTGTTGGGGTTGAACAGCAACTGAATAGGTTCTGAGTTAACTCTGGCAGATGGACTTTTACAAAGATGTCCCATGTATCCACATGGAAAATATTTCTTCTTTCCCCCTTTTCCCTGCATCATCAAGCAAAGGTATTTCACATTCAATCTTTGAGAATGTTTGAATTCAACTAGGCTCTGGTTTTCTGCAAGGAGTTGTTCATGTCCCAGGTCTACTACATCTGGTTTTACCCTTTCTTGGTTATCTTACATTAATACTACTAGTGTGTTTGATTGTTGAAAGATGAGGGGGAAAAATCATATTTTCTCACATATAGCACACTCCAGAATATAATACACACCCTGTGTCTGAAAAACAGAATGAAGAAATAAAGATCTTACTTCATTGTACAGGTAATTAACTGAGTTGCTAAAGCTAGGTATGAAGCCTGCTCCTGGGCCTGCTGTCAGCCCTGCATGCTGGATGGGGCCCCTGTGCACTAGGTTTGGGGCTGCGTGCTGGATCCCACCACACGTGCCACATATGGCCTCAGATTGATGTTGTGAGCTGGCCCTAGCCCGTAGACTAGATATGGGGCCGGGTGCCAGGTCTGAGGTCATGTGCTGGGTCCAACCATATGCAAAGAGTTATGGGTCCAACCTAACATACCATGTCCAACCTAACATACCATGTCCTCCCACAAACTAACCCATGCCCCGGCCTGATTCAGTACACAAGGTCTGGCACTACATGCTGGATCTCAGGCCTCATACTGAGTCTGATCCCATGTCAGATCTGGGGCCATGCACTGAGTCCAACCCTGAACACAGTGTGTGGAGCTGCCTGCTAGGTCTGAGGCCATATGTTGCCTGGACCATGATTTGGCATGTAAGACCTTATGGCTATAAGGTTCCCCAGAAATTTAGCAGTGAGGTAACAGTGGATCCCAAAGCCACTGCAATTAACGTTGCCTCAATTCCACCACCACCAAATTTCCAGACGTGTGGGAAACCATATTCCTTACATATAATACACATGACAAATGTACTTCAGCTGGTTTGTGGTAAAAAGGTCTGTTTTATGTGAAAAATATGATATTACACTATTTTTATAAACTTTTTTTTTGTAGTCTATATTATGACTAAAAAGCTGTATATTCAGCACCGTGCAATCAGAAAGTCACATATCTCATTTGAGCCGAATTTTACTGCAGAAGTCCTTCAGAGGTTAGTAGTTCATCTCTTCATTTTCTTTAGTGACAGTTATTTCCCTGACTAATATCACTTGTCTCCAATCGGCCGTCAGTATCATCCACATTTCATCATTTCTCCCACAATGTGACCTCCCTATTGCCACTTACGGTTTTTCCAGTCTAAGGATGTTATTCACCTTGGTTTTTTCTTATGCCAATTTATTTGTTTCTTGTCTCTGTCTCTTCAACTGATCAGTTGTCTCTTCAACTGATACCAAGCACATAACTGTTCCTGTTTAATTTTCTTTCTTAAAATTCAGTTCAGTCTTCTTGGAGAATTATGTTGGGGTTTTTTACTATGTGTATCTATGACTAGGGCCAGACAGACAGGCAGCAGTGTCATGGGTAATACATTTTGAGAGGCCCCAAAATTATTTCTAACTCAGTTTATCAAAACTGATTGTTCATGTATGCCATCACTCAGGTTCTGGTCCTCCCAGACCACTCCACTTTTTGTCTGGTAGTCAGAAATCAGCTTTATCATATTAATCTACTTTCATCTCCCACATTTCCTTCTGATATTTTCTGTAATATTTCCATTGTTAACATAATCCCTGTATTATAATGAAAATACACAGGTTCTCCTGAGGGATCTTCTAAAATATTGATGTGCTGCCTAGCTAAAATTTAAAAAATATTGATTAATCTTTTAAGTACAATACTGGCTTCAGGCATCACATTGCTAAATCAACCTACATCTAAATACATAGATGTTTATTTTTGCTCTTTAGTAAATTATCCCCATATAGGAAACTTCATAAATTTTCTCAAAACATTTAGTTGATCAACTGAAGTGAAGCTTCTTTTGGGAGGCAGACTTTACATGGGTTTTAGTTCTCATACTAAGATACTTGCATATCGAGGACTTATCCAAGGTACCTTTACAAAGGAAAAAAGGTAAATAAAGCTCCTCCTACAGGAAATGAAAACTTTCTATATAAATGGAAAACACACACATAGAGGTTGAGTTTCAATAAGACTGAGGAATATACAGATAGGCATTGCTTTGGTAAAATATTCAATTCTTATCCTCAGAGTAGAATAAGGTTCCATATATATTGCTTAGAGAGAAGTAGGAACCTCAGAAGCATAATCTAAAATTTGCACAAAATTCATCAGGAACTTCCTAATTGGTAATGCTAAGCATAGGTTAGTGTTTGATATCCCAGCCCTTGAAGAAATTAGGCAGCTGAGTCAGGACTGGAATAGAGATGCCCTAGTCATACAAGGCTTTGCTTATACTGCTTCAATGATGCATTCTATGACTGGGAAGCCTGAGCACAGCATACCTATCTGCAGGCACATCTCAAATCTGTCTCTTCATTTTCTAGAAGATTACCCTGCTGGTTATCAAGAGGAAACCTGATTCTGTGATCTAATTGATAGAGTAGTTGTGTAGGGGAGAAGGGTGTTTTCAGCACCAGCTCCAACTTCTTGCATTATAGTGCATTTTACATTAACAGCCATTGGATTTTTTCTTTTTTTTGGATGGGGGAGAGCAGAGCAGAAAGAAAGAAACCTGGGAGCAATGTGAAGACAGCACAAGACTCACCTTTCCCAGATTAGCTCTCTAGCAACTAAGCTACAGAGTTATTTTTGCTCTGCTGCTTGCCCCACAAATCCTGCTTTCCTGCTGCACAGGGGTCAATATTTGCTAGGAGGGATTGATTCTCACCAGCCTGAACACAGTATAGTCTGAGTTACAGTATTTTGTGGAGGGGGAAGATGGTGGTTTGAATCAGCTCAGGCTAAGGGAGAAATTGAACCAAGGTCTCCCATTTCTGAGGCAAGGGCTGTAACCACTGTCATCTCTTTGCTAATGGCTGTATTTTAAAGAAGCACTTTCAACTGTACAATCTGAGCATGCTGCTTAGATCTAACCCTTCTGAGGATAAAGGCACTGTGTCAGTGTGGCACCAGCTGATCCCAAGGGACTCGGTGGCAAGGTGCTTTCCAGGACCAGGCTGTGGGTAACACTTTTATTTGTCTTCAACTCACCATGGAATTACCTAACTCTCACCTCACATGTCTTGATGTTTTATGATGTTTCAGGTCCAGAGGTGTCTGACGCCTGCCACAGACCAAGACAGTGTCCAGATACGGACCTCTTCTGGGGTTCCAACCTCCCCTGCACCCCTTCCTAGCACCACCCTGATGTTATGCCACTGGTTGTGCCCTTAGATCTTAACAGGAGTCTTGTCTTTGTTCTTTCATCTTTTTATAGGCTCATGAGCATCTCAATGGAACAAATCAACAAAAATGAACTAAAAAATTCCAGGGCTTTCCTTCAGCCTAGGTATGTCTTGCTGTTTCAGGCCAAAACAGGTGGGACACCACACCCTTCTTCAATGAGGCCCACCTTCTCAGAATGAACACAAAAACAGATTGTGTTTTCTCTGCCTCAAGACTGACATTTGTCAATTCTTGAACAGATCTGCTCCAGTCCATGCAGCAGACTTTACTCAGGGTATTTCCTGGATAGCGCACATGCATCGC
Source organism: Caiman crocodilus (assembly GCA_030014935.1). Lineage (NCBI taxonomy): Eukaryota > Metazoa > Chordata > Crocodylia > Alligatoridae > Caiman > Caiman crocodilus. Next base: position 50,583,145 of record JAGPOW010003642.1, read on the forward strand.
CTGTCTGGCCCTTGTCACTATATTTTTTTCCAAACCTTGGCTGACTGTACTTTTCCTTTTCTGTTTTTTTTTTTTTTAGTCCCAAGGTCATGCCCAGCATGCTTACCTGTCTCTTGAGCTTATCCCTCCAGTCTCCCATGGAGAATGTGGCGGGCCAGTAGGGGGCGCTCCCGTTTCGAGCCGCCCACCTCCCTGCGCCCGACCACCTTCCAGGCTCCGAGTGCCTCCCTTGCGGTGCCTCACGTCCGGCCGACCCCTTCCCTGGAGCCCACCCGATAGCCTGGGGGCACCGCCGCCACCATCCAAAGCTCTGGACTTATTTCTGGCCCTGT
>JAGPOW010003642.1:50585937-50606289 GCA_030014935.1 Caiman crocodilus
CGGCTTCCTAGGGAAGTGGTTCTTGCTCCTACCTTGGGCATCTTCAAGAGTAGATTGGATAGGTACTTGGCTGGGGTCCTGTGACCCCAGCACTCATTTTTGCCATTGGCGGGGGGTCAGACTAGATGGCCTGCTCTAGGCCCCTTCTGACCCTAGTTACGATGAAACTGTGGAACTGGGAACACATGGAAAGCATGTTACAGGCATAGGTGGAATGCAGCCATTATGATGTCCATTAGGGTCATTACAAGTTCCTGTAAACACAGACTGTTCTTGGGTTTTTGTAGCTTCCCTGGTCAGCTGTGCCCAATGCTTACATAACGGATGTGTTGTAGACCAGAGTTATCTAATGTACAGCCTATGGGTCAGATCTAGTCTGCAGAGCTATGTTGTTTGGTCCACGGATTTTTTGAAAAGCCAGTAATTTAGGGGCAGGGTAAATGGAGGCAAAATAAATCAAGGGAATCTGGGGCATGAAGCCCTATAATGGGGATATGGGACAAATACCCTAAAGCTGCTGCTGCCACTTGCACCACTTCTTGCCCCACTACCCCATCCAGATCTATCCCACAAGGAGCTCTGATATTGCGGGGGGCGGTAAGGGATGAGTTTGACACATCTGTTATAGACTAAGCTATAAAAGTACAGGAGAGTCTTGCTAGAACATGGATGAGTCAGAAGGTGTATTTGCTTCCCCTCTTCCCAGCCACCACCCTTTGAATGAGAATGAAGCATTTATCTGTCAGAACAATTTAGAAAAAAGGAAAGTTTTTGTTCTTTACTACAGTTTACCATAGAGACTTGTTTGTTTAACCTATTAAGTCACTCACTGCAGCAGAGAATTGAACTCTTCACCCTTAGCCCTCTGCAGTGTAATAGTGGGGAAGAATTAATAGGTGGTTGCTATAATCCCAAGTGATACCTTTTGTCTATTGTAAAGAGAAAGCAGCTAGTGAGGTCTAAAATAGCTGAAGCTCCAATTCACAAAGTCCCTATACAAAAGAAATCTTTCAAGCACTCTTACCATTGAAAATCTAAAGGATACTCAAACTGCTATTTGAAAAAAAAAATCACATGCAAAAAAGAGCGAAATGTACAGGAAAACAAGACAAAAGGAAATCTTAGGTCTTCCTCAATTGATTCTTATCATCAGCAATTTTTCTTTAAGAAGCCTTCTTTTTATCAAGAGTAAAATTCAACCAAGAGGAAAAGTGCTTCTTAGGAAACAAATATTCTTCTTAGAAAACATGTAGAGAAAGCTATAAAAAAGCTAGATTTTACGTGAAGACATTTAAAAGTCATGTCATTGCCTAAAATATACAGGTAGGGTAAAATATTATCAGCCATCTGGTTTTCTAGCCATATAAATAGCACTTTTATTTCTCAGACACTTCTGACTGCAGTTCTATTGCCCCAGCAGCACAGACACATATGCATACACATGAATATGCAGCAAGCCATTCGCTGGCTACATACGCACACCCATTCTGGATGCGTAGTCACTAAACCAGGTTGTAGCTGCTAAAGGGGGAAAACCCTCCCATGTTTGAGTTCCAACAGCTGAGTGGTTACAAAACTTTTCCATGCCTTAGGCACCCTTCACACAGAAGAGACCTAAACCTTACTGCTTTGACTTTCCACTCAACCATCGCACCACAGGTGAGGCACTATCCAAACCATCTCCAATAATCAGGAACTGATGGGTCCTAGGTGAGGGTTGGGGGACCATTGAGGGGGGAGAATTGCCTGGTCTGGAGGCAGGTTAGGGAGGTTAAAATAACCTGGTCAGAGTCAGAGGGCAGGGAGGGAGATAGGAAGAGCACCACATTCACTAATTAGATTAATTCCTTCATAGATTGGGTTTACCCTTTCTAAACCTAAGCTAGTTTACCTCTTGAGGTGCCATTTTTTGGCCAATTTAAACTCTACAAATGCCTACATGAGTGTTGCATTTAGATTAGGCCAACCCTAAATGTAACACTTGTACATACCTGAATGGAGCAGGCCCTGTGTTCTAGTGTAGGATCCTACTGCTAATGTGGTACAAACTAAATTGTTCTCCATCTGTTTTTTCCAATGACACTTAAATACAAGGCCCATGTGCTGGACATTGACTTACCTAGTATCTAGCCTGTGGTATGATGATTAGAGCACTGTACTGAGATTTCAAAATGATGCAAGTTTAAATACTCTCTGGGTGAGGAGGGCCTAGCACTCATGCTTTTAGCTTCCTAGGTGAGAGCATGAAAAGAGGTCTTTTCTCTTGTTCTTTCCAGAATCTACATGCATATATAGCAGTTTAGGTGCTCAGCTGATATGTAGCCTACCGCATATTCAGTCTATACAAGCATGCTTAGGCATCCATACTACAAGTGCAGTAGAATTGCAGCCTGTGCATAGGAAGGTAAAAATGCTATTTTTCTGGCTAGCAAACTGCCATCTACATAAACAAAAAGAAAGAGAAGTCTACCTTGAATTATTTTATTTATGAAAGGTTTGGTTAAATGTAAATATTAGTTAATGGTCTAAAGTCTACCTTTTCCTGGATATGAAAAATCAATTTTTTAACAGTTTATACCTGTCTTTTGGTATGTTACATTTAGCATGATCACATATATAACAAGTCTTCAAGTACAAAAAATCATCTTCAAGGAGGACTTCTTTCAGTTCTTGATTATTTTCCTGATACCTTACATTTTTTGTATATATTTACTTATCAGTTATTTTGAAGTTCCATTTCTTGTATTTATACACATATATTACTGATTTCATCACCTGCCCTGGGCAATAAAACATTTCATATTTTTCTCTCTCTTACGAATAGTCACCAGAGATAAAAGTCAGCTCATAGTTGTACTTCAAGCACCCCATTATAGCCAAGGAGACTGAATAGAGGTAACACAGGAAAAACTATGTTTTAAATATAAATGAGGATTATTTTCAGCATCTGAATTTATGGCAGATTAATCTTTCCCATTAAAATAAAAGGATAAATTACACTCAGAAGGGGAAAATATGATATTTTTAATTTTACATCTGAATAGTTGAGGTTTTTTTGCCTTTCTTTATAACATAACGCATGGTCCCTTTCTAAGGATCATTTGGGCATATCTTACTAAGACACTACCTGCCATTTTGTGGCACAAGGTCTTCCTATCTGTTCTGCCTGTTTTTTTCTGTGGTAACTTGTAGTGCTTAAGGTCTTTGGATTTCTGTAATAAAGAACTCAGTTTGTTAGAGGACATTGTTACATGCTTTGTGTCATGTGGGGGAGGACTGTATGTTCTCGTAAAACATTTTAGACTTTGATTACAGCTGCATGCAATGGAAGAGGGGACATATTTAATGACCCAGGTTGTCTATTTGATGTTTTACATACCCTATATATATGGGTAGATCCAGGATTTTGAAAAGTGGGGTGCAAGTTGCGTGGCACATAATCACATATGAATCAACGCCCATTTTCCTCCGGTTAAAGAAAGAGTAGATGCTTTAATAATATGCTAAGGGGCTAATACTATATTTTTTTCAGTTTAAAGTCAAAGCAAAAACCAATATAACACTTGCAATGTGCATTACTAATTTGTTCGATTATATATAAAGTTGTTTTTTTCTTTAAATACCAAACTAAGGAAAAAAATGGTCAAAATAGTTAAAAGATATTGCATCATTAGTCCTATAGTCTTTATAGTTAAATATATATCTCTTATTCAGATTCATGAAACAAAATCTAGCCTTCTCAAGCATCTTGACAGCAGGGTGGATCTATGAGGGCATGCAGTATTACAGCTGCTCCCGCCTTTGATTTCTGTTCTATCCAAAGTTTAAAACCAACTGTCTGGCTGTGGAAGCAGCTCTTCTATTCAGACAGCAGTGAGGGACTCAACTGACTTCAGGACTCATTAGAATCTACTTGATTCCTTGTAAAATTTTAATTTCATAATTTTGTTAATGACCCTTTCTATGTTAACAGTCTTTCATGGTTCCACTACACAAGCTATCTTTACTTCTGTAATTCTGCTTTTTGTTAGCTTCTCATAATAGTGTAGCTTATATTTCACAGTCATGCAGACTGTTGTTTAACTTTAGCTAGAAATGTTAACTCAGGTGTGGAAATCTTAACTCACATGAACATTAGCTCAAGCATGGAAGCACTGGCTGCAGTGTCAAGATTTGGTTACATTTTGTTTCATGATCTGGAAAAGAGATATACATTTCACTTAATAACTACAGGGCCAATGCAACAACACATTTTGATTATTTTGCCAAGTTGTTGAGTTTCTATATATAATATATGATATAAAAAAATAGATAAATACTACAATAAAACTTTTTATTTTTGCTTCAATCTTAAATTGAATACTACAGCTCTAGGCTGCAACCTTATGCATATGAAGAAAAAGTGTGTTTTGTGTTACAGGTAGTCCTCAACTTACGGGGATCCGCACTTGTGGTGCTCCGCCTTTTACATCTATGTTATTACTTATGGTGCTGGATCCTTGCACTTATGGCATGCTGTAAGTGCGAGGATCCAGTGCCATACATCATCCAGTCAGTCTGCTTCCTCACATGCTCCGGCATGCTCCTGCTTCCTGATGTGCTCTAGCATGTACGTTTCTTGTATTCTTGTATTCTTTGGATGCTTAGTGCTTAGTGTTAAGCTTTTTTATATACAGGTTTTTTTATATACAGTACTGTATTCAGTCTGCTTCCTGATGTTTCTTAGTGCATGTTATATATTCAGTCCTTGAAAATGGCTGATAAAAGGAAAAGGCAAGTAAGACCAAAAAATGCAGTGCAAAATAAGACCAAGTGGATAGCATCACTGCTGATGTTGTGAAAATGGCTGGCCACCTACAGCTCGAAGTTGAAACAGAAGATGTTGACAAGCTGCTGGCCTCCATTCCCAGGAACTGACTAATGAAGAGCTTGTCCATCTTGAGGAGCAGAAGGAAGGCAGAAAATCAGGCCCAGATTCAGGAGAGTCATGCTCAAGGTACCATGACAACAAAACAGATGGGCCTTCAAGCATTTGGAAGCTGCAATGGCAATTTTTGAAAAAATGGATCCCAACCTCAAATGAAGCTCAAACACCAATAACTTGATCTCTAATGCCTATGTGTGCTACAGGGAAATTTGCAATGAGAAAAAGAGGGCAGCAAAACAAACATCCCTGGATCAGTTTCTCTAAAAGCCATCAACTGGCCTTAAGTCTCCCCAAAAATTTCTTCAAAGAAGCCCATTCCATGACCCTGGTGAAGGTGTTCCTTCATCTTCTGATTAAATGAAATTAAATAGTTGATTTATATATGATGTTTATGGTGATTTCTGTAAAAAGTTGGGCATCAGGCCTGTGGTCAGGAATGTAACCCCCTATTATGACATTGTTTCTATGGGAAAATCAGATTCGACTTACATTGTTTTGACTTACAGAGCCTTTTCCAGGAACATAACCCTCTCTAAGTGCTTGGACTGCCTGTATATGAGTCATTATTGCCTGAATAGAAATGTCTTTGGCCCCCTGATCCCTGCAGTTGGTTTTAAAGTTTGTGTGGGGCAGGAATCAAAGGAATGGAAGTGGGGAGGGAGTCCAACTGCACCATTGCAACCCCCTGAATCTACCCCTCTCTATATCTAAAATCATGAAATAGGTCAGTTGGTCCAATAAAATATTTTAAAGGAAATTTTCTTTAAAATTGCTAAATCATGTGTTAATGTCTAATTAAAATAACAATGTTGTTGTTTTTATGGAAATATTATCCACATTTTGTAACATACTTAAACACCTTTCACAAAGTAGGTTCAAACTAGTCTATATAGACATTTAAAAAATGGGGGAGGGGTTAAGACAACTGAGGCATCTTTTTTTCTCTCCATACTTCTGTTCAACAAAAAAAACACCATTTGATTCGCCTTGCTTAAGAATATCTAAAAATAGATTCATAATTTATGTTAAAAGTTTATTTGATGTCTAAAGTTTCTGATCTTATTTGACTGAGATTGACTTGTCTGATCCAGGGCATTTGTAGAACATTCCTAGAGACATGGATAAATGCCTGATGGAAATAAACATTACTATACACTTTTACTGTAAGAAAAGTGTAAGATTTACAGGTGTTCATTAATCTTTTATGTCCACAACAGTCAATTTAGGCAGATATATATTTTTAATTGCAATTTGCAGACAAACTTAAAATCAGTCCTACATTGAACTACAAAGGAAATGACTATGTAGTGCCATAGGCCACTGCCAGACATGGGGGAAAAAAACACAGTAATTTACCAGAAGAGGCATCACATCAGTTTGACCCAGCTCGCCCAACATCTGTATAGATTGTGCACTTCAGCAAGGCTTTCTGGCAATTTTATTTAATAGATGATTTAATATCTTAACTTAAACTTAATAACTGGAAGCTAATATATGTTGAGGATGGCCTGTGGCAATATGATTGTTAAAATGCTAACTCAGTCTCAGGTAGGCCTGGAAATGGTTACAATCAAAGATTGTCTTATCTAACAATAGCCAACAAAACCTGTAAACAAATTCAAACACTTTTACTAAGTTAAGAAGTAGTTGTGGAAATTACTAGAAAGGTCTAGGAATTCAGGATACTGTGTGAGGAGAATAAAAATCACATAACACAACTTGTCACCAAAAGCTTCATGTTCCACTTGCATCAGCCTGAGAAAAGTAGGTGGAATAAAATAGTATTAAGAAGGTAATATGATCCTCCAAACGTAACCATGCTACTAAATGATAGCATATAGTAAACTCCTAAACATCTTTTATTTTAATCTATTGTCATAACTCATAAATTCCTCCCTCCTTTCTATCCTCCTACTATCATTTAACTGATAGTAAACCCAGCCATGAGTGGATTCATCACTGTAAAAGTAATACAAGCAGTGTGGTATGCTGAAAACACTGAAGGCAACTCTGTTTCTGATGTAAAAGATGCCGACAATAAAGGGATCCAAGCACACCAAAGACTAAATTATTTCCTAATGTGGTATTTAGCTGCTCATTATTCCTTCCCTGTCATCTTCAAGTGTAAGTAATTAAGTCTAATTACAGACTAAGTTTTGAAAATCTGGCCACACATTAAAGGAAAAAGGTTTTTAAGGCCATTTTTTTCTATTCTTTCTTTCTGTAGGAAGAAGGGACCAAACCAGTTTGTGGAGATGTTACAAAAGCCAAAGGTAGGTCTGGATGGAAAGATTGGCATGTGGTTTATTCAGAAAAAATGTACAGTGAAGTGGAGAAAAACCATTTCAAAATTTCAATCAATTCTGGTGAGTCAATAAATCAAACATTTTTAGATTGGAAAAAATAAAAATAATAAAAGGAAAACATCCAATTTTGATATTTGCCCAATAAATATTTTAAGTTTAATTTAAAAATGAGGTATTCATTTTCTAATTTGACAAAATCTAATTTTAAAAGGGTTTTAAAGGTTTAGGTTTAAAATTAAAAAAAAAAGAAGAAACCAAATGTTTCATGTTGGTTGAATGAACAGGGTTTTTCTCATATTTTTCATTTTGCTGAAAATATTTTCATTACGGGCTAGTTGGAAATGAACTGTACTCTCTGCTTCAGTTTGGTCAGTCAACTGATAAATCCATTATTCCAACAGGCTTATTCTCCCTTATCCCTTTTTAAATGCTATCAAAGAATACTTGCAGTTGATCCAGAAGCCACACCATTCACATCTGGCAAACCCTCACTCTTCCTCAATAATTGGGAGAATGGATAGTGTAAACATACATTCTGGAAATCTTCAGATTCCTAATTTAGGCGGTTTTAAGATCTCATGTTTTGCTACTGGAGTGGCAAAGACCAAGAATTTAGCTATTTGTTCCCATCATTCTTTTCCTTTTTTCTTCATTAGTAGATCCATTCCAATTGACTTAAAGAGAGGATTAGTTTTAACTGAATTAATTCTTAAATCAAACAGTATACTTAATTTGAGTTGAAGAAAAATGCCATTTCAGAAATGTTGCTTTGGCTTCCACTTATGTATCTTTATGTGGTTAAGACTCTAAAATGAAATGTTGTTACTGGAAAACTGAGGTGACTATCATTAATATAACTCCCAGGAGATTGCATGTGCCCCATAAGTAGGGCCCTCACCATTACAAAGACCATCCCTCATTTTTCCAGCCAGTAGTAATGGTGCCTCATTTCCAGTCATTATCTTCTTCCTCTTCATTGTTATTCCAAATGTTGACCAACCACATCATGACACTGAGCCAATGGAATGGAGTTCACTAGCTGGCATCGCTGCCAAAGGAAATGAGCTAAGGATATTGTTCCTGCCCAGACTTCAGTACAAACTCTTCCTGAGACATGCCCCTGTTTTGCTCAAGCAGGGCAAAGAGGCAGGGGAATCAGTGTTGCAGTTTTCAAGGTATTATAGCTAAAAGCTCAGTTTGGGAATCTGTGCTGTAGTATAGTGCTGGTCAAGCTTTCCAGTGCATGGGCCAGATGAGGGGTGCAGCTAGTCTGTGGACTGAATCCAGTCCACAGGCCAGATCTCACACACAAGCCAACCCAACACACTGGATCTTACTAGAATTTACTAGAACACACCTTTGTTTGACAATCACTATAGAAACTTGCTTTCCTAACCCGTGGTAGCCTAATAGGCCATTAAGTTCAGGCAAACCTCTGACTTTGAAAAAGGCTTTTAATGAAAACATACTGGTCTCAATCATGTTGTATAGCTGTCTTCCATATCAAGATAAAATAGCAGGGTTAGAAGAGATTTTAGGAAGTCATCTGGTTCAACTCCCTGCCAAAAACAGGATCTTCCCTGACTAAACTAGCCCAGTCCAGTGTCTCTCTAAACTCCCCTTAGAAACTTCCAAGGATGAAGAGCCCACAATGTCTTGGGGTAACCTGTTCCAACGCTTAACCATTCTCCTAGTGAAAAACTTCATCTTAATATCTGACCTAAATTTCCCTTTCTGCAATTTAAGACTGTTGGTACTTGTCCTATCACTTATAGTCTGTAACAATCTTCTATTTTTATACCATTTCGGTATTTAAAAACCTATCAAATCTTGCTTCACTCATCTCTTCCCCATATTAAATACTCCTAGCTCTTTCACCCTTTCGTTGTTTCCCAGGCCTCTGATCATTTTTGTGACTTTCCAATTGACTCTTTCCAATTTATTCATACCTTTCTCAAATTGAGGGGCCAGAAACAAGACACAATATTCCACATGATGCCTCAGCACTGTCATATAAAGCAGGAGGATTACTCCTTTGGATTTCCAAGTGATACTCCTATTAATGCAGTCCATTTGACCCTTTTTTGCCATTGACCTTTTTTTGTAACAAGAATACGTTGTTGGTTCATATAGTAACTCATGGTTCACTATAGCCTCTTAATCCTTTTCTGCAGTACTTCAGCATAGTCAATCATTCCCCAGTCTGTATTTGTGTATGCAATTATTCCATCCCAAGTGTAGGATTTTGAACTTGCTGTTATTGAATTTTGTTCAAAAATTGAATATTTGCAGTTTGATAGTTTTCAGGTGTGACTTTTTTATTCATTGCCAGTTCTCCTGAATTTCATTTTCTATTAGAAATTGTTCCCAAGATATCTTACCTCAAAGTTCTGGGAGCTTACCCAACTTCAGGATTTGGCACTCTCTCTCTCCTTAAAATCATGAACTCTTCCACATTCTCAAACAATTCAAATCTAAAATAACTACCCATCTCATAACTTTAGGGGAAGAAAAGTATCCCTATATATTCCAAAATCTTTTTTGCACTGGGTGTATCTATACCACATTCCTGAAACTCTGAAGGGCATTGCCAATAAGTGCACTAACTCTTGCTCCACTCTTGCCAAAAGCAGAAATAAGGTAACAGAAAAGGTGATTTCAGAATATGCCCCAATGCTGTCCTCCTGCACAAGTGCCACAATTCTAAGGACCTCCCTAAAGTGGCCTCTGTGCCTCATTGACTTATTTGGAACAGGAGTGAGCATGTGGGGTAATGCTTCTCATCACTAGTCTCAAAAAGTGTCACAGAAGCAGTATAAACAACCCCCCTGTGTCACACAATATTGCTTTTCCAACAGAAATCAAGCTCTCCCATTATATTAGGTCCTTCCCTTTCAATACTTCAAAAGAAAATTTATCTCCTTCCTTCTTTTCATTATGTGTGCTCTTGTAGACTCCTACCGTATCATATTTTATAATATTCCATTGATCGGCCACTGGGTCCCATTATATTTCTCATATTGCAGTTTCTGTATCTTCTAGCATTTTAAATATTTGGGACAACCTAGGTAGGTCTGTCTCTTCAAGTTTCTATACTTTTCTTTCAGAAGTATTGTACCATCTTGTATCCAAGTTTGGGCTCTATTACAAAAGTGCTATTAAAAAAGTCTTCAAATCCATCTTCAAATCCAAAACTATCCACTTTCTCTTAGATGACTCATATGTTCTTCTTTTAAGTGATTCATTCTTTTGACAGAATAACTTAATTTTAACTTTTGAGTTATCTCATTATTTTTATATTTTCTCCATTTTTATTTTTTCTGCCATAAGGGTTATTATTTTGGATTCGTTTTTATTTATTATAATTGTAAACCCATCATGGATTGTTTCTAGGTTTAGCAACTGTTTGTTCTAGTTACAGCTTCTGTTTCAGCTTTTCTATTTAAAACAAATACATTATTAAAAAAATCCTTTTCATAATTGTATTCATATTATGATCCTCTTTGGATCGTCACTTTATTATTGTCTTCCTAGTATTAACTCACATATCTTTAAATAATACAGTTATTGTCATAAAAGGTGAGTTAGTCTTCCAGTTTGTTAGCCTTGGAGCTTCTTCCTAATTATGATTCATAACAATAACTGGCCAAGTGATAAAATACCTTTTCTTTATGAGTTTTCTTTATAAAGTCATTAGGGAAGAAAATCATGTCTATTTGGGGATATAAATACTACAATGTGAAACAAGTGGAATTTATTTTGTGAGAATTCAGTTCTTTTCACTACCTTTTGATGTAAATCATGGAGGGAACTGTTACTTGTTTATAAGACCCTTATCTAACTTTAATTAACTTTTTAAGAAATATAGTATTACAGTTAAGTTCCTTTGTTATGAAGATCTTCCTTTCTTGAAGTGAAAAAAATAATATGGAAAATATAAATCATTCTATCAAGTTTGATTAGGAAGTTAATTGCCATTTTCAATCTAGTTCCTGAACTGTCCACCATACAGATCACAATGCAGGAAGGATCTTGATATAATCCCTTTCGGAAGGAAATAGCTGTTGATTTTATTTTTAACCGGAATATGTAACTGACACACTTTTTGTATTGGAAATAAAGCCCTTCTTTTCTTTCTGATACCTAGAGAAATTTGCTTAGGCGTGTGACATTAAGTTATTCTTTCTGAAATGCTAAGAAGTTAATTTCTTGGAGAACTTTTATGTTATAAAATGATTTTCAGCTACACACTTTCTTATACACATTAGGCTTTTGTTAACATTTCAAGAGTGAGTAAAATCTACCATATTTATTTGAATATAAGATTGTATTTTTTCCCTCTGTCAGCAAGAGGGAAAAGCTCCTCTTCTTACATTCACTTACAAGAAAACCTCATTAAACACATTGTATATCATTAAACTGCTGCCAAAAACAGCATGTGCTCAGTAATGGAAACTAGCTATGAAATTGAGTAAATGCAGGCAGTACTGAGCATGACTCTAAAACACATAACCCATACTGGGCAAACATACTGATGGGAACCTTTTTTACTAGTAGTAGTCTGAAAGTAACAAAAATTTAGAAAACTGCTTCCATCAGCTTGCACTGTGTTACAAAAAATTGTATCAATTAGAGGCCCACAAATCAATAAAGAATTGAAACTGAAAACACGCTAACATCAGCTTCCAAAACTTGGATAAGATGACCAACAAAAAAATCAATTTTGGATCCATGTATACATTTATACATTATCCAATGATTTCCTCCTCCTCAAATTCTCATTGATGGGGCATCCAGGACTTGCCAAACTGTGTATGCGGTGAGGTGCAGTCACTGAGCCATATTGAAAAATCCTGCCCTGAATTTGCACATCACAGAGATATTGAAGCAATCCACTTAGCCAGCCAAGATGTCATCAACTGCCTATCAAACCTCTACATGAAACTTTAATCAACTTATGCCTTTTCTGCTGTTGCTTGCCCTAGCCATAAGAAAGAAGCAGCAGATTAATCCAGGGGCCTGCAGCCTTTCATTTCTTATTACCATATTATTCTCTGTCACCTTCTAAAATCATCTATTAATGGTTCTCTTTCTTTATCCCATATATGTCTTGCCTTAGCCTCTATCATGTCTTCCCCCAGTCAGACTCTGGCCTGCTTCACCACTTCTCAGGCCTCATCATCTTTTCATCCTCCTAAATCTAGATAACTCCATTATTCTCTTTTTCTGTAAGTCCATCACCTGCTCCTTATCTAGTTTTCTTGTATCCTGCCAGCGATACCACCCCGGTTCACTCAAAAGCAAGATATCTTCTACTGAATGTTCCACTTGTTCCAAGACTAGCAGGTTTCTTGCCTTCTACAATGCCACATGAAACCTCACTACAGCTTTCCATACTCTTCTACTGTCCTTCCTTTCATATTCAGCCCACAATCCACACAGAACCAGTTTTAACATGAGTTGGCTCTTAGCATTCAGCAACTGTAGGAGCTTCTCCAATTTCCCCCAGACCATTCTGGCAAACTCCCATTCCCACATCACATGCCGTATGCTTTCTTCCCTGTTACATATTTCTCTGGAGCATCAGCTATTCTACATAGTCCCAGCTTTAATGGAGCACCCGTACTGGTACAATCTCATTGGCAAGCAGCCAACCAAAGTTCCAGCTACTTCTGTAAGCTGTTTTCAAACATCCCCTTCAAAATGATCTGTGTTTCTTTCCTTATGAACCTCCCCACTGGGACTACAGTCTCCCTTTCCTTAATACAAGCTTTGACTTTTTATGGTTTACCAGCTCTGTTGTGGGTATTTTATGCATCCCATACTGATTCACAAATTTTACAAGCTTTTTTTACATTAGTGGCATTATCCAGGCCCAGGGCCATAAAAGTGACCTTTTACATGCAATATATTTATATAATAATGTCCCCACATCATACCAGACTAGCTCAGATGATTTGGTGACCCCTTTTATCCTTTCTGTGCAGCACAGACTAACATGCATCACATAAGAAAACAAAAACACATCTGAAAAGCCCCATCTTTCCTTATATTTTACCATGTTCTCCTAAGCCTTTCCCTTCTGGCTTTTCTAAAAAATACCTTCAATTCCTATTGAATCTTGCAGTGGTCCACAACTGAGGGAACACCATACCTGCATACTGTATGATTGGGAGTACCACTGCCTTAATTACATTTATCTGTCCTGCCATCAGCAACTTATACTCATACTAGCTCCCCAGTTTTGTTTCACCTTCCCTTTCAACTTCTCCCAGGCCGCTGTACCTATCAGTTACACATCCACCCTCACTCCTAATATCTTGGTTTGGTTTGTAGTGACCTGTAATTCCAGTTTTCCTGTTCCTTCCATCTTCCCCAGCACTAGGTACTTGCTTTTTTCTACACTTATTTTTCCCCCAAACACCTTTTTATATTAATTTGTATGCCTTATTTCCTGTACTAGGGACATGCTAATTTATTAACATTGCCTGTGTATAATATGCATTTTGCTGGTGTGCCCTTTCCTCGTGGCACACCCTTGATCACACAATATGTCCTGATCCTGCGTACCAGGGGTTTTCATTCTTTTTTAATATATATATCCCCTGGTATACTTGGGCCAGACCATGGAGAGGGAGGGAAGGTGGTGCACAGCAGGACATGGAGCAGCGACAGCACAGGGTGGTGGGTAGCAGTGGCCACAGACATGTACAACCCCCCCCCACATGTGTCTGGCTGTGTAAGCAGTACTTTTACAGACCACAGAGGGGCACTGCTGCCCTGCCTTGCCCTGCCCCCCACTCCCACCCCAGCACTGCTGCTGGGAAACAGCAGTGCAGGGTGGTGGGTGGTGGTGCTCCATCCCCACCCACTCATGTGTACCCCTTAGGGCTTTCCCAAGGACCTCTGGGGGTATGTGTACCCCTGGCTGACAACACCTGCTCTGTACTAATGACTCAATGGTGCAGATGAATAGGAGTGATGACAGGGAGCATTCCTATTTCATGCCTGGTCTAACCTTGACCTCCTCCATTAGATCATTACCACTAACAGGTCCAGACTTAGTATGTCCCAAAAGGTTCTGCTGGGGGGGGCTGTCATTCCCTGAGCCTTTCCTGTCTTGGAGGCCTAGGTTGCCCCTGATAGTTCTTCCAGTGTCCAATCCTTCTCCAGCTAATGCCTCTCACTTTCTTCCAAGCTCACTTCTAATCACACCAAAAAGGAGTCAAGGGCTCCCACATGCAACACTCTGCTGAAGTATAAACTTTTCTAAAAACTCTTTCACAATCCTCAGGATCTCTTCTGTCTTTGTTAGTTATATTATCCTTTCATCCTGCACTGTTGCAATATTTTCTTTTTCCTCGCCCTCGGGCAAAGAAGGCTATTTCTTCTCTTTCCTTCACCCATGTGGCCTTTTCAAGGAACATGTTGCTGTCCTTTCTTTCTAAACCACTCCTTCAATAGGCTCTTTATGTCTCTAATTTCCTCTGTTATTGGAAATTCCCTCTCTGCCAGTCGCAGAAAATATTGACATCTCCATTGCAACCTCATAACCCTCCTCCCCTTTTCCCAGTCTCTTCTTTCCCCCACATTCTGAAAAAAAGGCTTGTGATCTTTCTATAACATCTTTCCGCCATCTGATTCTGCTTATTTACGTTCCTTTTCATTGCTCCCCATTCTTTATCATAGCTTCTATAACATCTGCACTTATTCATCTTCCCATAGTATTATATTTAACTTCCACTGTCCTGTATTGGTGTTCTTTGCCTTCCCACTTCCAATACCATCGTCAGTAGCAGGTGATCCAAAAAGAAGATTGATATTCTCTCTGCCACTTGAACTTTCCAATCTATGGACCCAAAAGCAGTCTGTGCAGGGCCATGAGCAGCCCACTGCATTCCCTCTAGTAAACCTACTCTCAGCTCCAGGCACTGCCTTTTGGGTGTCCAATAGTTTATGCTCTGCAACCACTCTTGCTAGTATCTGTGAAGATCTATCTAATCCTGAGATCTCACTCCTCATGCAGAATTGCTTTTTTCTCCCAGTTCTTATCCAATGTCCTTTAACAGATGCAATCATAGAAAATTAGGGTTGAAAGGGACCCCAGGAGGTCAGCAAACACTTACTGTACCAACAGACTACTTCCAACTGGCCTAGTTGTCTGTATGGTTGTGACTGCTTATAAGCATCAGAACTTTCAGTACTTATTAGGCTACTCAGTTGGATAGATGATTTTGTCTACGGAAGCCCTCTGACACCTTGTTCTTGACTGATGTCTGTTCCCAGTTTCCTGTTCCTTGGGTCCTTATTGTTGGCTTCCTAGCTTCATCTTTGATCCTAGTTCCTGCCTGCTTACTCCTTGTTCCACTTGTCAAATCCTGATCCCTATTTGCTCTCTACTTAAGGTAGTTAAGTCAAGGTAATCCAGGTAAACAGTCCACTTTCACAGGAAAAAAAGGTATACCCTGGCCCAACATATTCAATAGAAATATAGCTACTAGCTCTAGTGAGAGTAGGATTTTGCTCAATATCATCAACCAAAAGGGATATGACCAAGAAAAAAAAATATTTATTAGGAAGTTAAGGGAGTGCGGAATACAATTTTTAAATATAAATTAAACTGTTCTATAATACCAGAGTTCTAACTCAATAGTTTTGTTCTTAATATCTTTAAAGATTAAGTAATAAATACAATATTACAATTAAGTTGAACAAACCTACAATTAAGTCTAAAATAAAAAAAATCCCTTCTAACTTAGTACATTTGAAAGACATGACTTATCAGCAAGGATGCTATTTCATTTTGTGGTGAATACAGAGATGCTCCCTAGTTTAGAAGACTTGGGAAGTGGGAGACAGTCCATCAGTTAGACAGTAACTAGTTAGCTAAAGAAAGACAAAGTGGCTGCAGCAGTTTGCCCAGTGTTCTGCAATTAAAATGAGTTATTTAATTATTCTCATTCATGTATACCCATGTTTATTGAACCTGATGATCAGTACATAGTGTTACAAGTAATGAATGAACAAGAACCTGAAACAATTTTAGACTGAAATGGAAAAAGAAGTTGAGAATTCAGAGCAAGTGTAGCAATGCAAGTGTTACCAGACTTGCCCATCACTTTGGGGTGTGCTCATTTATTAGGAGTACTTCTGGGGGGTCTCTGTAATGTGCTGCTTGTGTTACTTGTGTTTCTATATGGAGCTATATCTATCCCTTCTGCAAGTCCTCACCCCCAAAGGAGCTACCTTGCAGGACTCAGTTTCAATGGGGCTGGGTTCCTTCAACCACCGAATCAGTCAAACACGCGCACGCGTGCACACACACACACATTAATGTGACATGCCTGACCTGGCCAGGTTGATCAGCATGGACAGGCTGACACCCTCATATGCCAGGAATCAGTTAATTAAGGTAACTGTGATGGTGGCATGCCACTGCCACGAGCCACTGCCATTACAGCCGCGCAAGCCACTGCTGCGCCAGGTATTTAAACAGCTGTTCCCGGCAAGGGGAACAGCAGAGCCAATCGCACCAGCCATTGCGGCTGCTGCGGGAAAGTTTAAAAGCCCCAGCAAGCCCTGCAGCACCTGTATTGGTGCTCTTTGCTTTCCCATTTCCAATACCGTCGTCAGTAGCAGGTGGTCCAAAAAGAAGATTGATATTCTCTCTGCTACTTGAACTTTCCAATCTATGGACACAAAACCAGTCTGTGCAGGGCCATGAGCAGCCCACTGAATTCCCTCTAGTAAACCTACTCTCAGCTCCAGGCTGAGGGGGCAGATAGAAGGGAAGGGAGCAGGCAGGCAGCACGCTCGTGTGGCTGCAGCTCCCCTGGAAGCTACCTTACAGGCAGGCAGCACTCACTCAGTCCAGCAGCTGAGTCTGGCAACTGGAGCCCAGGAAGCCGCAGAGAGCTTGGTCTCCGGGGATTGGCCGGATCACTACTCCACCTGAGGAAGCCTCTCTGGGACAGAGGAGTATTACTTCTGAAGCTAAGAAGGGAAGAAGTCCCATGATAGTGGGGAATACAGCCAGGTCTTAGGGTGCGCTGACTGGGACCAGGTATCAGCTCAAACCCAGGAAGCGGCAAGCAGTGACTGACTGACAGACCCGTGTCCATCATCATGGTCCCAGCAAACCATCAAGTGACCGGTTGGCAAGTGGATGGGGTGTAGGGGTGGCATAGCCCTGTGGAACATCGGACTTTGCAACCGTGAGTACCCCTCAGCGGGAAGACCCCTCTAGTAATAAGATCTCCACTGAACCCCTCCTTTAACATAACCCATTCCATCAAAGTCGTGGCAAGAAAGATGAGGGGGAGAGGCTACCCACGAGGGGCGTCATAGAGTGCAGTCCACGAACGTCACAGTAACAATAAAATGTAATTGTCTGAGCCAAACTGGGTCAATCAGCTTGTACAAACTGATCCCCTTATGTGTCTCAAATCCAGCATGTCTCAATCTTTGGCCCTAACTGTCCTAGTATTAACTCCTGTTGATAAGCAGACCCCACTGTGGTTTTGGGCATTACAGGGATCTTTGTCTTAGGTAAAAGAAACATTGCTACAAAGCAAATGGGGAGGTTGAGGGGAAGAAAGAGTAGGTGAAATTCATAAAAAAAGTATAGCAACCAGCTTGACCATAAAAGTTATTTATTGCCAGGTATATGAACTTATGATGATAATAATAGCCATACAAAATAGAGACAACTAAACACTTACAATATTACATAGGTTCAATTAGGGTTTTGGGGAAGTCTAGCTTGAGTTTGATTAGCAAAAGTCAGGTTTAGAAAGCTGTGTCTGGAGTAAGAGAATAAAAGTCAGGTTTAGAAAGCTGTGCCTGGATTAAGAAAATAAAAGTCAGGTTCCTGGAGTCAGAGAGAGGGAGAGGGAGAGAGCTGGAGTTTCACCTCTCAGTGAAGTTTGAACCAGTTGAGGTTCCCAGGTGTTGTTGGACCTGGCAGACAGACAGAGTCCTCAGCACTAGCAGTGGAGATATTCCAGGCAGAAAAGGAGTGGATCAAATGCAGCTTTGGATCCAAGCACCAGCACTGAAACGTGAGCTTGGGTGTAGTTTTTTGTAGGGAACTAGCAATGGCTCAAGGGAGAACCATTCTGGTAAACAATGGTTCATATGCTGGATAATAGGAACTGATCACTGCTGGCTATAGGTGGCATTACTCTGATGGAGCTCACAATACAGACAGTAAAATACAGTGTTTGGATACCAATAGAGGAATCATTACTATTTTTTTTTTGATAAATGCTGAGCTGGGTATGTGTAGATGTGGGTTGATTATCATTTGGAGCAAGGATTTCCCCATCATGCAGTGCTCCCCTGCTTTTCTGATTCCAGAATTCAGTGCAGTCCTTTCTTGGAATCTCTGAATGCTAACGGAAGTGCATTCCTGTCCCATCTCCCCTTTAAATGAATTGTCATCTGGTTCCATCTCGGATGCAAATGAGACCAGGGAAGTTGCTTCACTCTCGTCACCCTTGTCTGGAAGGCTTTAGGTGTGTCTCATACTCCATCTTCTTTGTCTTCTGTAAGTCCTTCCTCTAATCAGTTCTGTCCGTGGGGAGGGGGAAGAGTTCTCTGTGAGTCAGACATCCTGCATACTGTGTCAGGGTTCCCCAAGAACATGGAGCTGAGACGTAACTCAGGTTTGAGGAAGGGAAAAGCCTTCTATAAGAAATCTTCCTTCACAGGAATAGTCTGAGTAAAAGGAGAGTTAATCACGGAAGTGTTACAACTTCCACCTGCCCTTTTTAGTTATATAATGGAACATTGGAGGGTGCTTAGACAATGGTTTGAGTAGCACTGCCATAGGGGCAGAAAATAAACACAAACAACATCAAATCCCCAATCTTCTTGCTTTCTCTAGGGAATAAGATTTGGCTATTTATAATGACTTGACCTTTATAGGATGCCAAAATCTGCAGTTGTGTAATATAATCTAGATTTGTGGAGCACTGCATGCCAAAAAAGAAGGATACTCTTGAAAAATGCAGATTTATTCTGAGCAAACAAGTGATAGGAGAAACTATAGATCAATATGTTACTGGACAAAAGAGACAGTATAAGAACAGTGCTTTTGGGAACTTGACAGGATCTCTGATTAGAGAAGGGATTATTTTTATCATTGCAGATATTGCATTGCATGAAAGGTATTGCATGAGGGAGATTTGCCACTAGAAAAAAATCTATCCAGTTTTGCAAGGCAGAAGAAACTGTGAAGGGCCAGCCTGGAGAGCTGTATGTACCCAAAGGGCTTGTCCATGGACCAGTCATTAAAGAACGTTGCCGGAAAACATCTCACAGGGTAGAATTTTCCACTGTCAAGAAGTCTCCTTTTAGGCTGGAATTTACCATTGTTAAGGAGACCTGTAAGGAAGAGAAAATTAATGGAAAAACCTGAAGTAAGTGTGAAAGGCAACAAGGCCTCAAACATTGTGTTGAATTTAGAAATTTGTGTTATAACTGTGGGAAGAAGATCCTTTTGCCAAGTGCTGCAGGTCCCAAATATAAAAACCTCAGGTTTATATAACTGAGAATGTCCTGGAAAATGAGTTTCTGTTGATATGGTAAAACTGAACAAAACCAATAAGAAAGTTTGGATGTTGCCAGTGCAAGTGCAAGAAACAATGCTTTCACTTAAACAAGACACTGGAACTTATGGTAGTATTTTACCGGAGCATGAATATAGAAAATTAAAATTGTGTCCAAAAGTGCGTCCAACACCATTTTAATGGCTGGCTATTCAGGAACAAATGTACCAGTGAAACTAACATTCTTTCTGGTACTTACGGAGGTGACACCAATTTTGAAAATGGCAGCTTGTGAGAAACTGAATCTAGTTAAGTGTGTGCTTACAATACAAGAAAACACAGGTTTACTGCCTCCTGATGTTCATCTTATCTATCACACTCCAATTCTGGACAGCTTTCTTTGGAAGAAACCTAAGACACAAGAATCAACTATGTTCATATGGAAAGAAATGTACCTACAATATATCCAGCCGTTTGGATCGACGGTTAGGAGCAGCAGCAGCGAGTGGCGAGCGAAGCAGCTGAGGAGGCAGCAGGAGCAGCAGCTGATTCCCTGAAGGTAAGTGGG
>JAGPOW010003642.1:50606726-50634358 GCA_030014935.1 Caiman crocodilus
CGGTGCTCTTTCCTGCCAAGGCAGGGGGTCGGACTAGATGATCTGCCCAGGTCCCTTCCGACTCTAGACACTATGATACTATGATACTATGATACAGACACAAATGTAAATACCACTACACAGAAAAAGGAAATTAGCTGCAGCAGTTCCTACCTAATGAACTTTGTGCCATGTCAAGAAGCACTGCTGTTCAAATTGCAAATGAAGGGGAATTGTTAAAAAAAAGCATCAGTGTATCACTTAGCAGTAAGAACAATGACATGTTTTAATCTCAAACATACTGCTCCAAAGAGAAAATTGAATTTCAGTATAAGTACTCAAGTCATCAAGACTTAGAGGAGAAAGCTGCTGACCAAAAGTAAATTGGAAACCAAGTCTTCATTGGTCCAGGAGTAAAGTGAAACCTTTTGAAAGACTAATAGTTTCTAAAGGATCTCCAGAAAAGGGGAATAGGAAAATAAGTGGTAAAGACTCACTCCCTGGTGACATGCTAGTTATCTCTTCTTTGTAGGTAGGTGCTAATGGTTGTTTGTGTTAATTTGTGTAATTATTGTAAAGAGAGAAGACAAAGTGATAATCATTATTATTTAGAGACACTCCCTAAATTAAAAGAGTTGAGAATTGGGAGATGGTCCCTTAGTTAGGGAGTAACTAGTTCGTTGGTTAGAGAGAGACAAAGAGTCCACAGAGGTTTGTACAGGTAACCCCTGCTTAATGCTGTTTTACTTAGCGTTATTTCACTATAGTACTCATTTCAGTTTGATACCCAGCTTCACTTAATGCTCACTGATTTTGCTATAATGCTCACAGGTATTGGGCAGGGAGCATTGGCAGTGCGCAGCCTCGTCGCCATCTTGCCTCGTCAAAAACTTCCATGCACTGTGGTCTTTCGTGCTTTGTGCTCTTCGTGCTTGTGCCATTGTCTTGCTTAATTTTTTGAGTTGCAGCATGAGTCAAAAATGTTCAACTGACTCTGAAAGTGTAAGTGTTGAGAAAAAAACAGCAACAAACCATAATGCTGGAGCTTACATTGGATGTCCTGAAGCAAACTGAAGCAGGGGAATGCCAGAATGAGGTCTGTAAAGCACTGAATTTGGTTGGGTCAACTGTTTCATTGATTTTATAGCCATTAGGGCTGGAAGGGACCTTGAAAGATCATTGAGTCCAGCCCCCTGCCCCAGGGGCAGGAAGTCAGTAGGTGTCATAGGATCCCAGCAAGATAAACATCCAAATTTCTCTTCAAGCTGTTCAAAGAATGTGCTTGAACCACCTCCAGTGGCAGGCTATTCCAGACCTTGGGGGCTCGGACAGTAAACAAGTTCTTCCTTATGTCCAGTATGAAACCGTCTTGGAGGAGTTTATGACCACTCGACCTTGTCATCTTTTCAAGCCCTCTGGTGAACAAATACTCCCCCAGATCCTGGTGCACATCCCTTATAAACTTATAGGCAGCCATCAGATTACCCTGAACCTCTGCTTTTCCAGGATGAAGAGTCCCATAGCTCTCAGCCTGTCATCATAAGGTCTGTTTTCTTGACCTCTGATCATGTGTGTGGCTCTTCTCTGAACTCTCTCAAGCTTCTCCACTTCCTTTTTGAATTGTGGAGCTCAAAACTGGATGCAGTACTCCAGCTGTGGCCTCACCAAGGCTGAATACAACGGAAGAATGATATCCTGGGATTTGCTTGAGAAGCATCTACAGATGCAAGCCAGCATTTTGGTTGGACCACGTTGAAGAATAAAGACAAAATAAAAGAATGTGGTAGAATTGTAATTTGTTTAAATGCTTTGAAACTCAGTTGGAGTTGGGCTCCAATCATGTTAGAAATGGAAAGACTGTTAAGTGTGTGGGTTGAGGCTACAACTCAATGTTGTATGCCCTTGAGCATGGTTTTTATTCAGAAGAAGGCTAAAAGCCTGTATGGTGATTTACAGAAAAAATTTGCCAGAGGGATCTGCTTCTGAGCCTTTTTATGTAAATAAGGGGTGATTTGAAAGATTTAAGAGGTGCAGCAACTTGCATAATATTTCTATTCAGGGGGAGGCTGCTAGTGCTGACACCCAAGCTATAAAAATAAACTATACAAGCTATAAAAATAAGCTTGTGGAAATTATTGAGGAGGGGGCTTATACACCTCAACAAGTCTTCAGCGCGGATGAGACAGGTCTCTTCTGGAAGAGGATGCCTTCTAGGACCTACATTTCCAGGGAGGAGAAGTCGATGCCAGGTTTCAAGGTATCCAAGGATTGACTTACTTTATTGCTTGGTGGTAATGCTGCAGGGTATTTTAAATTGAAACCAGTGCTTGTATATGACTCAGAAAAGCTCAGGGCTCTCAAGGGGTATCTTAAAAGCAGTCTGCCTGTCATTTGGAAGTCTAACCAGAAGGCCTTGGTGATGATGAAAATCTTTCAGAGTTGGTTCAGGGA
This sequence comes from Caiman crocodilus, assembly GCA_030014935.1. NCBI lineage: Eukaryota > Metazoa > Chordata > Crocodylia > Alligatoridae > Caiman > Caiman crocodilus. The sequence goes on from JAGPOW010003642.1 coordinate 50,609,157, forward strand.
TTATTTACATTCTGCACTTGAGAAAGACTGTGCTGAGAACAAGTTGTCCCACAAGGCACTTCTCATTTTAGACAATGCACCAGGTTATCCTACCATACTTGATGACCTCAGTGATAATGTAAAAGTTGTTTTCCTGCCCCAAATACCACCTCCATTATACAGCCAGTGGACCAGCATGTCATTGCTGCCTTTAAGGCTTATTACATAAAGAAAACATTTGTCCAGGCAGTCAGGGCTACAGAAGAAAAGGGTGCTCCAACCCTAAAATAATTTTGGAAGGGCTATAATATCCACAAGGCAATAAATAACATTTCAAGTCCTGATGAAGTTGCCTCCAAAACAATGAATGGTGTCTGGTGAAAGTTTTGGGCAGACTGTCCAGGATTCCCATGAGTCTGAGGAACCAGTGGTGATAATTCAGGACAAGATCATTGAGCTTGGAAGGAAAATTGGATTTGATGAGCTTGAACCTGAGGACATTCAGGAGTTGATCAGTTCCAACAGGGAGGAACTGAGTAATGAGGACCTCATTCAAACAGAGCAGCAGGGAAGGAAGATGCCTGGGAAGCTGTTCAACCAGCAAGGGCTTTAGCCAGCAAAGGCATGGCTGAAACTTTCAAAGATCTTGAAGCTTTTCTTTCCTATTTTGATGAGAATGACCATGACATGCAGCGCAGTTCTGCAATTGCAAGAGGAGTTAACAATGAAATCAATTGTTACAGGTTGCTTTATGATAAAAAGAAGCCCAAAGTGCAGCTATTAATGTATTCCTTTTTCAAGTGCACAACTCTGGCTTCAACCCCTGCAGCCAGCCCCTCACAAAAAATCCTCAGTCAAGCACTTGAAAAATCCCCTTAAACTGACACTAACCCTGACAGCTCTGATTCAGAGTGCTGAATGAAGCCAAAAGAGCAAAAAGTGAAACTAAAAGTGCATCTGTGCGTGCAGTTCATTACTTTATTTTGTAATTGTATACATGATTTCAGAGTTCAAAATGTTAAATAAAGTATTTACATACATTTAGATGTTTAAATTCATTGATTTTATAGTGCTAGTGGGGGATTTCAGTGATTTCTATAGTACGAGTATCAAGCTTGGGGAACAAATTATCTCTACTTACATTCATTCCTATGGGAGAATTCATTTAATGCTGTTGCACTTAGTGCTCGGTTTTTTTGGAACCAATTAAAAGCGTTAAACGGGGGTTGCCTGTACACGTGTTTAACAAAACTGATGATCACTACAGTGGACAACCATGATATAGCTTGCAATCAATTCTGAGTTACCTGATTGAAGTGTAGGAAAGATGCTGGCATTTATACACATGCTCTGAGAGTAGAGTGGCGGATGGTGCTTTAATTAGAGGAGCTCTGACAACTACTATAATTAAAGAGCCTGGAGAGTCATCTGCATCAGTTCCCCACACTGAAAAAATGGGTACCACACCCAATTACAGTGCATTAGAGCAGCCTTACTGCATGTGTATAGGCACTTTCTGTTACCCCTGTTGAGATGTAAGTGCCTCATTATGGGATTAAGGAGACATCTCTAGAAGGCAATGTTATTCTTACAATGGGAGCACTTACACGTGCACAGAGGGTAATAGAATCCCTCCTACACTTTACTCTGATAACTCAGAATTGGTCATAAACTGTAAGATAGTCATCCGTGAGATGAAGACTTTGCATACCTTGAAAACAAGCTTCACACTACAGAACTGCCTCAACCAGAAGATTCACTCCATCAACCTCTCTGTGCAATAGAAAACAGCTTACCAAGAAAGAAGAAAAACTTCAGCACCCAGCTTACCATCAAACAACTTGGAGATAAACAGACTGCTTTTATTTGAGCCTAATTTGCATAAAATTAACTTTTCCACCCCAGGAATCCTATGATATTTTTTTATTCTCCTGTGCAATATGAAGTTTCATTTCTACCTGGAAGAAATTTTACAGTTTGTACATTCTTCTTTGCCTAAGGAAGGATGAGTGAGCCTGAAAGCTTGCAAGTAAAGATTGTTTTTATGCAACTATTTAGTTGGTCTAATAAAAGATACCACTTCTGCCAAGACTTCCGTATATTCTGTCCATGACATTATCTCAAAGAGCAGGACTTAAACATTCAGGTCTGATTTTACTTTGATTAAATATAATTATTGCTGATGTCTCGGCTTGGTCCCCAGGTGGCAATGGGGAGGCAGCCGACAATTGTGCTTTGAGCAAGGGCACCAGCAATTTGGCTAGTGACACCAGCCCAGAAGCATTTGGGTTCGCCGCTCGCGGTTCACCAGAGATGGAAGGAGGAGTGAGACCCAGAAGCGATGAAGAAAAATAACTGAAAGCTTTACTTACAAGGTCAGCAGGGTAGACAACTTGGAGAACTATACACAGGAATGTGATAGATTATTTACAGAGGTGGATGAGGATGGTGATGAATGGTAATGGCAGCTACCAATGCAAGTGTCAACGTATGCAGCTAGCTACAGCCACACTATAGCAGAGTACTCATTGTCCATGACTCGTTATTCATGAAATAGCAGAGCGCTCAAATCTAAAGCAAACTGTTGCTATTCGGCCTAGGGGTCCGTTCGAGCTCAGGGCAGGTGGTCAGTCTGTCCTGATATCCGCAGTCCGAGGAACCATGCGCTGCGTTGCGCAGTCTCTTATATAATCTTTCTAGCCAATCAGAAGTCCGCTCTTACCGAAAGTTCTGGAAGGCCTGGGCATTCTGGACCTGCCAGTCATGCCTCAGTGATAGATAGAATTAGCCTAACCAGAATGATCACGCGCTGCTTACATGACTAGGTAACTGTGAATGGGGTGTGCCATAATCATGTCATTAGTCACCACGTACATAACACTAACATTACAGTATAATGCCAAACAGTGCAATAAAACAGTGCAATAATCTGGTGAAGGCATTTCTCTAAGCACAGCTGAATCTAAAAAGAAAAATAAACATTTCTGCATCTAGTCAATCCAAAACTGGCCATATCCATTATAGTTAAACAGTTAAAGAAGTTTAATTTGAATAGTATGAATAGTTTGTCAAACAGAAAAAAACCCCCAGATATCAGTATAATAGAGATGCTTGTATCTTATCAAGGTCAATAAGTAAAAGAAAATAGAAAATAACATATTGACACAGTCAAGCAAAATGTTTCTGTGACTATTTTATTTCTTTCTGTATCTGTCACCATAGTAACAAACTTCTTCACAGGTAACTGACATATACATGAGTTCATTACTAACATACTTCATTGAGTTTCTGCTCTTCTCATTTTTGTGGTTACAATAACCCACCCTTCACTCAATAAAACTGCACTTCCCCTATTCCAAACTACACTCCTACTACCCAAAGGTCTAACTTCCATCAAAGCTAAGAACTCAAGGAAATAACCTCAGTTCTAGACCCCTTTAGCTAGAGGTAGATTTAACTTATGTGTAAAAATGACAAAAAAACACATCTTAACTACCTGAATAAGGGCTGGGTAAGGTTAAGGACATGGTGTTTCCTTTTTTGTTTAAGCTGAACTACCGGGTAGACATGAATGCAATATTCACACAGGCAAGAGGAGGGAAAGCAAAAGGAAGCACAACTTTTTAGCACAATAATGTGGGCATTCATGTGGTAGGGAGTGAAACTTGGATTCTGGCTACTGAAAAGGCATAGTCTAGATCAAATAGTTAGCGAATAAAATGCATTTGGCATATCTACGTTCCCAGAGAGACTCATGCTGTGTTTCACCAACAAAGCACACACCAAGGGGACCTTGAAATGTGGTTGTTGGATACTGATTTGTTTAACAACAAAACTGAAGACAAAAAGAGTGGGCCTTCCTTGAATATAATAACTAGGGGTGCACTGGTATAGATCTTGGAGGCCGGTACTGATAGTTAATCTTTAAGAAAGCTTATTGGCCAATACTGATCCAATTTCCAATACAGCTGTGTGCAAGTCTGTAAGGTAAGTCTGTTGTGGTGGAAGGGGAGAGGGGAGAGAAGGGGCATGTGGGGGGAAGATCAAGGCTCCTGTGGCAAGGGAGGAGTGGGGCTGAGGCAGGGGTGGGGCAGGGCGAGGCACAGGACGGAGCCACAGCTCATCTGGGGGATGCAGGTTGGGGGATGGCTCCTGTTGCTGTGTGTACCCCAGGAGGATATGGGGCGTGAGTTGTGTGCCCCCAGATGTCTGCAGGGCATAGGCAGTTTGCAATTTCCCCCAGGGGATACAGAAGAGAATCAGGGCAGAACGCTGTTTCCTTTTTAGATGTGCAAATGACATTTACATTATTTTAGGCATCTAAATCACTCAACACTCTACTTCATCATGTATATCAAAATGCTGAATTTTGCATACACACTTGAATTCCACAGGTAGTAACACTTTCACCCAATTGATGATGGACATCATTGTACCTACCTCACATGCTCAGAAGCCAGTCAGTACTGCCCTGGAGGTGTCTAGCTACATTTACAACTGTTACAATTTGACTTCACCATAGAAACACAAAAAGAATATAAACCCTTAAAACTAGACAACCAAAAGAGAATGTTTGATACTGAAATACAAGCAGTGATAGCACTTATCTTTTTTTCTCAAGAGTCCTCTATTTCAGGGACTTTCCCAGGACCTGGGACACCACCTCTCCCTGAGAAGATTTGAACCTTAATGTCCCACACCAAACAGTAGTAGCCAAATCATTAGGCTACAGAACTGAGAACACCTCGCTGCTAAAGCTAGGAAGTAGGCATCCAACAGCAAACAGTCTCATGGGAAGGAGAAGTAACAAGATGAAGTCACTCCAACTCATAAGAATGTAAGCTCATAAGAAATGCCATTTACTTTGTCAGACAGCAGGGAATACCTAGCCTACTATCTGGTCTCATGCAGTGATAGAGAGTTGATGCTGAATAGGGGGTTGAACAGAGCATGTCTCAAATTTTCCATTTTCTGCTCATCTACCACTGCAGCTTCCAGCAGGGAACTAACTACTGCTCTAGGGGAAGGAAAATGATCCCTTGATTTTAATGGTTGGGGTTTTTTTGAAGGGTGGGGGAGGGTTAATGGTTCTGAAAAATGAAAAAACACCCCCCATAAGTAGCACTAGGAGCAAAGAGTAGGCTTCTTCACATATTCTGCCTACTTGAAACTTCCTGTCAGTCAAGATAAAATAGTTCCAATACAGAAGAGTTTACCAGTCCCCATTACTGTACCTCTTCAAGAAGGAAATACCTTTAGAAAGGGATTACCAAGCATTTTTAACAGGTCCAGGTATGTGCCTGTATTTAGAGAGAGGAGAAAAAAACCTGATGAATTGGTAACAATAAATTAAATTGTATGACTCCTTTTGGGGAAAAAAGTCTGCATGGGTACAATACTCAGTATTCTCCAGCCATCTGTCATTAGCCCACACTGCCTTATGGGACTCTCTCCAGTGTGAAATTTCTCCTGAAATCACACTTCTCTTGGGACACCTCTCCCCACACATCCAGCTTATACAAAAAAGGTAGAGTGGTCATACTAACAATTTGTGATCCATTAGTTCTGAGATCACCTTGTGTAACAGCAAGCCAGAGACCCCCACTCTTGCACTGATATAACTCCATAGGACCAGATTTTGCTCCTGTCAGTAAAACAGAATCCAAAATTTTGCCTAGTTACAATGGCATCACATCAGATACATATTAGTGTATTTGGTATTAAATACCATAGGGAAAAATTCATAGCAGCCCTGGGTAGAAGAAATTTAATTATGTAACATGTAATGATTAGTTAGAGCCACGAAGCATGTGATTTGATTGCATGTATTATGTCAAGCAACACTACACCATTACTAGTTTCTATACTGATGGCCACTATCGAAAAACAAGAACTACTACTAATTATTTTTGCTTCAATTTTGGTGATCAAGTTGAAATAGTGTAAGAGGCCTAGGGCTAAATCTTGTTCTACTTACAGATGCTTAAGGGGTATCTTGTATCTATATAACTGCCATTTTTAGCACTTATTCTTTGGATTCTATCCTGCTACACTAGCCTTGCACTTCCCTACTAGACTTCTTTAGGAACCTGCTGCTAGTTACATAGGTACCCAGAAAGAATATAATCACCCAGTCACGCATGTAACTACCAGGTATTCAACACCTGAGGATAAGGGAAGCTCTGCAACTACAGCCCAGTGCTGTAGTAGATAAAGCACTTCACTACAGAGTGAGAGACCTAGATTCTTAAATTGCTGTTACCCCAGAGAAGATTTAAACCATCATGTCTTATTCTGTAGGAAAGCAGTCAAACCATCCATGGCCAAATGAGGCATTACCCCAAACATTCTTCAGTCTTCTTCTTAAAGCTTGCCTACTGATCAAATAGGAGGGGAAGATATACAGAAGCCATGTCTACACGAGATGCTGACGGTGCAGTTGCTGCTGCAGTCATTTAGTACTTGCGTATGCAAGAGTTACTGCACAATAGCATTGCCAGACAGCTTTTTTTCTATGACAGTAACTGCAGAGTAGCTCATACCATGCAGCATTACTGCACAATATTAATGAGATATTATGCAGTCAGCACCTCGTGTAGATGTGTCCAGGGAGAAGCAAAACAAAATCGAGAAAGGGTGGCTTAGTAAGATGGCTGTTCCCCTAGAAGAAAGGGATCCCTGAGTTTATGTTTTGACCTTTTCCTCAGGGTTTTCCTCACTTTTACTTCTAGGACATATACGCACATCAGGGCAATATTATTTCCAAAGCAGGTGGAAATACAATCTACACGACTGAATGCCAGAATTGCAGGTAGGCAACCATGTAAACCACTTAGGTATATAAAGATAAAATAGGATTTAGCCCCTAATTTTATATGGATTCTTATCATTGTATGAAAACTAGGCCAATTTTATGATGTCTTCCGTTAGACAATGTCACTAATTAGACATCTTGTAGAGTCTCCATTTTGTCTGGATGGTTGGGGAAAAGTGGTTTTGTAAATCTTAGCTAATAGCAACGACAACATGGTGGCATTTTCCAAGTATTTAGAAAGGTGTGGATCTTTCAATCCTGCCCCCAGAAACTAATTTATCTGGGACTAAGTTTAAAGAAAGCTGAATGGTAGGGTAGCTTACATTTGAGAGAATCAGTAATTTTCACTCGGCTTGATTGACTGTTTGTTTATTTTTATGCTAGTTCAGTTGTTTAGCTGGGTTATTTATTACTTACTTTTTTGTTATTTTGCCCTTTTTGTGGAAATTGTTATAATTTAAGTTTTGTGAAAGTGCCTTGCGGCTCAGGATAGGTGTTCTTCTATAATTCAATATAAATAAATAGTACAGGCAGGCCATGAGAAATTTCCACTGTCAGGTGGGCACAGTGAGTTCAGAACTTTTAAAAAATTACCAAATCCTAGCAATGTTTGAACTTTGCAGAAGTTTTGTCCCATCAAGTTTATAGTGATGAATACTGGGCAAAAGTATTTGGTTGATGGACAATGAATGAGGTATCACTAACTCTGACTGACATAGCTGGAAAAAAGTGGCAGAGTTGCCTTATAATTAGGAAACAGAGGATGGATATTTTAACAGAGAGACTACAAAAAAGCATTTTCCTCTCTCATCCCTCTCTAGTTCATTGTATAGCCCTCATCAAGAAAATATTGTCACTATGAATAAATGAATCAGTAAGCCTTACACTGAAGACCCATTGTAGACTATACTGGTGAATTTAAATTCTTTCCTAACTCACAGGATATTAGCTAAGTCTGATTGGTGGGCTCATGTATTTCATATACCCAAATCTTGTACAATCTGGTTGTCCTCTTGAGTGATGCTTACTCCCACTGACTTCTGCTGTGATAAGACAGAATGACTCACTCTAGGTGGTTGTAAAGGTTAACAAGCAATGCATTCAGAACTGTACTTATATCACGATGTCTTCTATGTGGCAGATGCTACAGTTTTGATTGCCATGAAGTACTTAGAAATAGATAAATAGGTGAAATCAACACAGCCAAAATAACTTCAAAACCACATTTTTTATGGTATATGTTCAGTATTAGCACTAAAAAATGATTCTGTCATTATGAATGGCCATCAAATGCCTATTTGTCATTAAGAAAACTGATACATCACTTAACAACCTTCTCTAAATGGCTTGTCAATGTGTGCTGTATTGTTAAAACACATTGGCTTTAAAGTGAAGCAAAGTAGATTTAGATTAGATATCCGGAAAACTATCCTTACTTTTAGAACAGTAAGGCACTAACAAGCTGCTCTGGGATGTTGTAGAGACTGTGTACAGACATTCATATCAGCCAGGACAACTCTCCCAGGTTTGTTTCCCTGAGAAAAAAATTACTTGGAATGACCTGTACAAAAATTCAAGTAGCTAAACAAAGAGCCTGCAGTGCAGATGCTGGGCAGTCAGGGGACTTTAGAGCGCACAGGTATAGCCAAGTCGAGGGGTTGGAGGTCTGGCAGGGTCAGTGAATGTGGGCAGTGATCAACAACATCAGGAAAGGTGGAGGTGAGTTCTCCAGCCCTCCTATCCCCCCTGCTGTATTCTGCTGCCCAGCAGGGAGTAGGCTTCCTGCACCCAAGTGCTGCAGTGTGATTCAGGCAGGGAAAAACCAGGAGCAGACCATGCCCTCTCAGAGCTTCAGGCCTGGGCTTTTCCAATCTGAAGCACTCAAAGAACTCTGCTCCCTACTTGGCTAGAGCAGACACAGGCTCTCCCTATCCCTGTGGGAGGGGAAGCAATGAAAAACAAAGGTCACTGGGATTATAGAGAATGGCTCTGCATCTTCTGCCTGTACAGACATTCTGTCTCCTGAGAAATATTCTTCAGGGAGCCACTTCACTTGGCTTGTTCCCACATTATTTTCCTCCCCAAGTAGCCCCTTATACTCTGGTAGAAAAAATGTTGACTATCTGTACACTTGTGGTTTCTCCAGTGAAAGCAAAGACTCTCCCTGGAGAAACTGAACATCTGTCCAAGCCAGGAATCTCCTTTGGTGGTTGTCAAGTGGAGGCTGGATAAGTTTTTGTCAGGGGTGTTTTAAAAGGAGCATTTCTGAATTCATGTAGGGGTTTGGGGGCAGATTACCCTAAAGATTTTTTCCAAAACTAAGATTATATTCATGATTCCATGATTGTCTAAGAATCTGCCTTGCTTTATAGCTTTATAGCTTTTGTAATTTTACAGCTTTTATGCAATCCTTTTGTGAATGGATTCTTCCTGTCATCGGAGGAATTGCCAACCAATGAAAAGGCAGTGTGATGTCTTAATTTTTGTCACCTTCCATTCCTCTTGATGGAAACCATTTTATTCCAGGACAAAAATATTTCAGATGTTCATGTCCATTAACCTGGGAAATCCTATTCAAACAGCTTCCAGGAGGTGTGCTTAAGAATTTTAGCTGTGTTTCTGTGACAGCATCCAACAGGCGGCTGGCACAGGAGACAGTGGATGCCACTACACTACATGCTACAGTACCATAGTGATGAGCTATGGCAACCTAGTGTCAGCTGACATTAACAGTGTCACTGCCACTACTGTGCAGTAGCAATGAGCTACTGGGAAGCAGTTCATTCGTATTGCACAGTAGGATCAAAAACAAATGCATGCACTGCTGGCTCTATGCAGTACTGGCAAGTACTGCACAGTCATTTATGTTCAATCACAAATGACTGAGTACCAACTACACAGTCAGAACACATGTAGACATGCAAGGTAGATGGTTGTATGAGGGCTTTATAAAGGCTGCTGGGTCAACATTGTACAAGACAACTCTGTTGAAAGACCTGCATGGTAAAATCATAACTGATAAGGGGAAACAACTGGAGAGGTGGATTGACCACTATGGCACTTAGCATTTAGGTTAGCTTTTAGGAGGAATTTTCTCATTAGGAGAGTAGTAAAATACTGTAACAGGTTACCCAGAGAGGCTGCAGAATCTCCATCCAGGGAGGTTTTACAGACCTGGCTAGACAAAGTTTTGGCTGGCATGATCTAGTTGGGGATGGCCACTTACAACCATAATTTTCAATATTTCTATGAATGACATACTCAAGGGAGTCTGTAGCAGACCAACACATGCTAGACAAATTGCCTGGATTTGAAGTTATGACTTTGTTGGATGCCAAACCTACACTAAAGGAACTTGAACAATGCATCAATAAAAATCCCAATAACAAAGCTTCAGGACCTGACTGTTTACCTGCTGAAATTTACAAATATGCAGACTTGCTGCAAACATTGTACAAGGTACAGCTACTCTGTTGGAAGAAAGAAACTATTCTGAAAGATTTCATCCAAATCTATAAAAATGAAGGACTATAATAACCACAGAGGTGTATCTCTTCTCAACATCACAGGAAAAATCTTAACCCATATTCTTTTACCTAGACTTCAACATTAACTGAAAGAATCTACCCTGAAAGCCAGCATGGCTTCCACTTGGAAAGGTCCACCATAGATATAGTCTTCTTTATAAGATAACTGCAGGAAAAGTGCAGGGAGAAGTGTATTCCACTGTACATTGCTATTATAGATTTAAACAAAAGCCTTTGACACTGTTAGTCGAAATAGCTTTACATCGTTCTGAATAAGCTTGATTCTCCACCTATATTGCTAAACCTTGTGAAGTCCTTACACAATGTCATGAAGGCAACTGTAGTATGAAAACCAGGAGTCTGACTCATTCAATATCAACAAAGTAAAGCAGGGCTGCATACTGGTTCCCAAAATCTATATTTATATTTCTATATTTATGGATGTGTTTTATCCATTCTTCTATATGGCTCAGAAACATGGATGATGTACACCAAACATATCAAAAGAATAAACAGCTTTCATATCAGATGGCTGCATAAAAATATTTGAATGAGATGGCAACACAGAGTGAGTACAGCCTGACTTGGAAATGTTAAGTTGTGCTGACATGTCATACATGGGAACATTCATTAGTAAAAAAAAGACTCAGGTGGGTTGGTCATGTCAGAAGAATGGCAGATCACAGGATCCTGAAGAATGTGCTATCTGAAGCTCACAAAGGGTGTAGGAAGAGAGGAAGGCTGCTGAACAGATTCTGGGATGCTTGCAAATATGACTTAGAATCTCTGGAATCTCTGTGGATGATTCAAATAGGAGTACAGCATGCTGCTCTGGTTGGTGGAATCAACCTGCAGATGGAGCAAAGGACTGCAAGGTAGACTCAATCAAGTTTTGTGATGACTGGCATCAGAGGATCAGAGGAGTAAAGGATCTGATACTCAGATTCACAGCCTTGCTAGTGCATGGGTGTGCCCTATCTTTGAGCAGGACTGTCACTTATGCATCAAACTCAGCAACCATCAAATAACTCATTGGTGCATACCCCACGCTCTGTAAAAAATGATGATGCCAATTGATATCCAGGGACAAACCCTAAAAAGTTTCAAACTATACAAGATTTGGCTAATAGTGTGTCCTGGGACATCATAAAGTACATCTTAAAAGTTGTCCTAGGAATATATCTGTAACCCTGAGAGCGATGCTACCTGCACCCTCACCTGAATAGTGGGATCCTGGGGTACCTGGTAGCCAGTGGCCCTGCCCAGTTCCCTGGGTAGCTGCTACAGGGTCCCCAAGCGTAGAGCCTCCCCTTACAATTGAACAACCTTGCAGACCATTATAAAACTATTTACAGGATTTTATTATTTACAAGGTAACTTATAACCAATGTAATAAAACAAATGTGACACCTACCTACATTATACCTACATCTGCAGATTAGGGCTCTCCATCAGCTTCAGTCATATGTATCTTCTTTCCAACTCCTTCTCTCTCATGTCCCTCCACTATATCTCTCCATCTTATCTTCAGTCTTCCTCTTCCCATTCTCCCTGGTAGTGTACTTCTGGTAATTTCTTTGCCTGAATATCCTGCCAGACTTCTTTGAACATGCCCATACCATGCCAGTCTCCTTTCTTGTAGTTTCTTAGATTCCTCCACTACCTTCACCGATCCTCTGATATAAGTATTCCTCATTTTATCCATCTTCATCACTCCATACGTCCATTGGAGCAGTCTCATCTCTGTTGCATGCAATCGCTTTTCTTGAGTTTTCAGGGGCCATGTCTCTGCTCTGTACAATAGCAATGGATGTACGCTCCACCATGGATGAGCAATTCTACCCCTCCAATGCTGGTCCCAAGCCTAAAAGAGCAGGATTAGCATCAGGAGGGGCATCCAGCTGTTAAAACCTCAGCCAAATCATCATGATGCAGATCCAAGGAACAAACCTGCATATCTTAGACTTCCAAAACAGTTGCATGTTTTTTTGTTTGTTTTTTGTTTTGCAAAGCACAGAAATGGGGGAAGAAAGACTCTTGGCCATGTTTTACTATCATATTTTTATCAAGCAGTTAGTACAAAATATAATTCAACTAAAAATTATTATGCTGTACTTGACATACTTTTCAAATGAACCTGCTTTGTGTGATCAAGTCAATAGCCTTTACATTTTTAATTGCAACCATTATAATATTTCCAGAGATTTAACCAGGCTGGATAATGTCGTCTTGAGCTATGTGCTACAGATACTATAGCAGGCATATTAGGTGACACTGTCAGGCACACACTTGAACATCTCTGCTTATGCTCCAGAGCATCATGCTTAGGTTCTGGAGACATGATAAGAGATAGATATGAGCTTAGGATCACATACAGACAAGCCAAATCCATCTACTTTTCCTAATTTGCTGGTTTGGGTGCATATGAAGTGGGGCTGAATGACCCAGGTTTTCAGCAGCACCCCAGGGCTTTCTTCAGAGATTATACGTATAACTTTGGTTGCCACTATGAAAAAAGTAGCGGGTCACCATCTTGATATTTTGTAATTAAGTTTCTGACCTGCATGGATGAAAAGAAAATCTTCAAAACATGAACCAAGTGTAATCAAAGCAGTAGTATATGTTTGAATCTGGAGACAGCCTCATACATTCAATCTGACAAAAGAAGGAATTGCTACCATTCCTCTCAATGAAGTATTAACTCCAAAACCTAATGGCAATCATTTCAAGCTGACATTTTATCCACATCTAAATTATTTTACTATTTATCAAAATATGAAAAAGAAGATGGGTAGTTGTAATATTACATAATGTACTCAACATGGAATCTCATTTTTGATGTCTTGAATTGAGGACAAAACCTAGGGAAATATTTTTTTTTCCTTTTGAATTCAGTCCTTTCTGTTTCTGATGTACTTAAAATTCTGAAGCAGTTTCTGGTGTATTGAAATAGAAAGCTATGATCTATTACCATGGCACCTCAGGCTGTTATCTTGTTATATCAAATAAACAAAGCAAGTTCGTGCCTGATTATTATATGCATGATGTTGGTGATTCAGTATGTGATACAGTTCCCTCTGAGTCAGTAATGAAGAAAAATTTCAGCATGCTTATAAGGGGTTCTCTGATGTTTGAGGTGTTTGGCAGTACCAATTTTCAGATGACACTAAAAATGGTGTCTATAATGGTGCCTAAAGGTTGTGCAGCATATTTTTTCAGAAGTATTATAATAGTGCAGATCCTAGCCAAATACCATCTTTTATAATTTCATTCTTTTTACTAAAATATTTTCCTCAGATTTCAGCTTTCCTTTCTGCAAATTTTAATGTGCTACCACTAGTTAAAAAAATGGTTGCATTCTTCTCCTGATCTGACACCCATTCATGAGTGAAGTGATCCCTCTATCTATTCTAATTCTACCCTAATGTAGGGAATAGAAAGATTCAGTCAAAGACCATGGGGATTTGGCTTTTTTATACTGGTGTAATGGCCTATAAAAGGCCATCACAAACTGACATGCAGCTGAAGAGTTTTGAGATTGTTCTCTAGAAGGGTAGGTACAAACATTACATTCACAAAATTACAAAATTTCATCTGCCATTGCATTTCTACCAGTAGAAACTATAACTGTACAAGCATTCACAGTTTCTACTGGACCATAGGTGGTAGAAAATCTACCACCTCCAACAAGTTAGAAGTAGCCTCGTGTAGAGGTTCTACCAGAAGAACAAATGTTTATAAATTTACCTTTCTAATAGAAGCCTTTGTGCTACCCAGAGTGCATTGCTCTGTCTCTCTTCCTCCCTGCCTTGTCTTTTGGTGATATGGTCTGTGACTTTGGCTGCACTCTATTGTTAAAGCCCCAAACTGCAAACCACTCTCCAGCTAGTGGCCTGGAAAGCTCAGTATCTCTCCACAACCCCAGGGCTGTGAAGCTCTTAACTGATGCTGAGCAGGCAGGGGAAAGCAACCTGAAAGCAACCCCGTGGACTCAGACCCTGCATCAGTCCCCGACCTCTGATTCATCTGTACCAGAGACATGGATCTGGTAGACCTCACCCCCATTGTTCCCCCTGCCTCCTGCCCCCCTGCCCCTAAAGACCCCATGGTGGTCCCCTGAAGATTCAGCCCCCTAAATTACCCCTGCCATGGACATAGACCCTGAAGATGCCTCCCTGTTTCTCCCACAGCCTTCTTATTCCACCCCAAACCCCTACAGACCCTGGGCTCTGCTCTGGTCCCCAGTTCCCTGACTCACCCCCACCACAAGTGCAGATATTGCAGCAGTCAAGCCAGCAGCACCTGGCCCCAACCCAGCAGCAACAAACTCTGAGCTACTAGCATCCAGTCCCAACCAGACTCACCTGAACTACGCTGGAACTGGGTCCTCATCTGGTGTAAGATGTAGGCATTCTTTATGGGGCACTAGAGGAGAAACGGATAGGCTAAAAAGACAAGAGACTCTCTGGGTCTGATGTCTGATGGCCTGATGGCTGGGAGGTAGAGACATTCTGGGTTGCAGGGGTGGAGTTGGGGGTCTTCCTGGTAGGGTTTTCATCTGTTTAAACTAAACTGCTAAATTTCTATTGGTTCATTCGAATGTTTGCACCAACCTTAAAAGGAAAGGGAATAGGGTTGGATTGCATTACATGTCTATGAGAGTGCTAATGACTTGGAACAGCAGTACTCAAGCTTTTGACCCTGATGAGTTCTGCCCATGGGCCAGCTCACACTCCATGCTCCAAGATCAAGCCAGACACCTGGCACTGCCCCTTCCCTGCCTTATGTGCCAGGATCAGGCCCAGGGGACCAGCACCGCCACACCCTCCCATCCCTACATATTGGAGTTGGGTCCCAGGGGTACTTTTACATATGCTCCAACATGTTCTGATTAGAATATGTCAGAGCAAACTTGATTAATTAAATCTGCAGGAGCATTGTAACCCAGCATGCTTCAGTGTCTCATCTATTCAGTGTCCCTAAATTTCAAAATTTCCTGAAAGCCACTCTAATTAATCCTCCTCCTCTCTCCCACTACCACCAAGCACATGTATAGGTGTCCCAGGAACCTGGCACCAGCAGCTCCCACCCCCAGGCACCAGAATTGAGCCCCAGGGGCTTGACACAACCCCATACTGTGCCCCCCATACCAGAATTCGGCCCTAGGGCTCAGCATTGACCCTGCCTGGCCATGCATGCTATGTGCCCAATCCAGGATGCAGGGCCCAAGGTTCCCCACAGGCCTGGAAATTTGGCACAGGGGAGTGCTGCTACCATCCATTGTCAAATTTCAGGACCCACAGGGAGCTCATGAGTCAGATGACATGCTGTAATCCAGATCTCACCGAGGAATGGGGGTTGAGCACCCCTGACTTAGGATGTTTGTTCTGTCCTCTGATTTTCTATTCCTAATAATATTCTCTCTGTCCCTTTTACCACTGTTATAAAAAAATCTGAAGTATTGCATATTTTATACCTTAAAATCAAGAATCTTCTTTCTTGTTTGCTTAGTACTAAAGTTGTCCTTCACAACATAGTTAATGAACCCCAGTTTTCTCCCAGAATACATAACTCCACCTTCTGTTTATCTTGATTCACTGTAGTAGCCAAGTTCCTTGCCATTCTACTAATTTTAAGTGGATATAAGCAACAACCTTTTACAGAAAGATAAAGGCCTGACCCTGCATGAAAACCATTTTAAGTTCAGAGATGCATAGATTCATATGTTCACTTTTATAAAAGTCTACACTAGTCTAGGGGTTCCCAACGTTTTTATGCCATGGCCCAGCAAACTGTGGCCTGGTAGTGACTGCGGCCCAGGAAACTGCAGCCCAGCAGTCACAGCCAACTCCAGCTGGAATTTCCAACTGGCAGACAGGTAAGGACACTCCTGCCCCCCTTCACTCCCCCCAGGTGGGGATGTGGGCCAAATTCTGTGCTGCTGTGAGCTTTGCAGAAGGAGCCGTGACCTCTCCACCTAGCTCTGGGGGGGGCACAGTTTGCTAGTCCGCAGCCACTTCCAGTCCAGTAGCTTACCAGGCTGTAGACTGGCAGCTGCCTGCTGTAGCCTAGCACCAGGCCACAGCCCAGGGATTGAGAACTCCTGCAGTAGTCTATGCATGTTGTTTCACAGAATCTGATGAAGTGAGCTCCAGCTCGTAAAATCGTGCGCTATATGTATAGCTCTCTAATTTAGTCTAATCTGCCTTCTGTTTCACTTTAAACTAAACACAACTAACTATGCCTCCTTGTCCCGCTAGATGATTGTTTGTATCTATGTCCCAGACAACATCAAATATTCAGTCAAAAGATGCTAGAGGATACAAAACTAGATGATATTGTAACATTGCTACCAGTCAAAGTGGTATTTGAATGGTAGCAACCATATCATGTTTAACCCAAACATAGGGAGGGGTTTTTTTGGACCCGGGGGAGGTTAACCTATAAAGTCAAAACTGTTTACCATGGCAAAATTTAGAACTTATGCATGCTTGTAGATGTGCAGGGAGGCTTCTCCAATGCACTGTAATTATAGTGGATCAGAGCAGACTCAATTAATCAAGTTTCCTGGGCTGTGCTAATTAGCACACCTCCAGCAACCTTCACATCTCACACATCAGCATTCCTGCACTTCAAAGTGGTGGTGGGGGCACTTTAATTAAAGCTTATTCAAGGAGCTTTAGTTAAACTTTCACCACCACCATTTTGAAGCCTGGGGACATATGAGAGACAGATGCTTTAACTACAGTGGCTCTTGGAGCACTCTAATTAAAGTCTCCCACCCCATCTACCCCTCATAGCACATGTAAAAATGTCCTATGATTTCCCACACTTCCAATCTCTCCAAACATGTATTTAAAGAATACTGAAACCTTTATGAATAATCATCAGACAAATAAACCTTTTATAGATAAAATCTGATTGGTAATAATATACGTTTAATCCACCATTCATTTTTATATGTAAATTTAAGATAGTTTTCTGTGCCTGAGTGGAACTCAGGAGAAGTGTTCAATTTGCAGAGCTTCCTTTTTAAAATTTGGACAAAGCCACATTGATCTTTTGGTTGTTCCCCATCAGTAGCAGAAAATAATTCATCCCTACCTCACAAGAGTGACATTTCTTAATGAGTATGATATGCTTTAATAATATATTGATAGATCCATATAAATAGACATGTTTGCAACTAAACTCAGTTATTTTCTCTTGAAAAGCTGAAAAAAGCTGTGCACTTCTAAATGTTTTATCACTGTAACAAAAATCTTAACATTTAATTGAGCTGAAATTGTAATAATACAATTTAATGTGCCCTTTTTTTTATAGAACTAAATCTTTTTGTGCACATTTTAGAAATGGATTCTTGTTTTCTCTTGCTAATACTTATAATGATTATTGAAGAAATTCCAACCTCCAGATGCAGCTTAGTCAAGTATGGCAAATATAAATTAAATAACTCTAATTGTTTGATCATGCTTAAGACATCAAATATAATAGGGTTAATGCACCATTGCAAAATGACAGAAGTGATAAAACATTTATAAACTCTTATAAATCACTGACACAGCTTCTTCTCCTCATTTGGAACTGTTGAATCTCACATTTTTCATGCACTTTCTTCCCATTAAGTGCCATCTTGTGCTGCTCTCAGAAAGTTCAAAATTTAAGATGATGAGCTCTGCTGAACTAGAAGCAAAAATAAATGAAGGAAAAGAAAATCATTAAGATAGAAAAGGTGTATAGGGAGGAAATGTTTCATTATGTTTAGGAGAGTTGAAGTAAAGTCTAAAAAGTTAAGAGTCATTATCCATTAGTGCAGAGGCAGGCAAAGTCCAGCCCACCAGGCAGATCAGGCCTGTGGCAGACTCCATCCCCCAGAAGCCCTTGCCCACAATGCTGTGGCTGATTTCCATGGAGACCCCAGTACGGGCAGAGCCATGACAGCGCCAGGCCAGGTTTTCTATGGAGATCAGCCCCGGCAGTGCTGGCTGGGTGCGTGGCTGGGTAGGGAGATGCTCTGAGGCCAGCATCTTGCAGAGATGACAGCATGGTCTGGAGCTGGGTCAGAACTGTGATCCACTGCCTGCATACCCTGGGCAGTGGTGTGCAGGCAGTGGATTGTGGCTCTGCCCTGGCTCTAGACCATACTGTTACCACCACAAGGTCCTAGCCCTGACCAGCCCCAAGCTCTCCATGGAAACTGGCTGCAGTGATATAGGCAGGGGCTGCTGGGAAATGGAGCCCAGCTGAATCTACCATTTTTCTCACCCCTGTATTAGTGCATAAAATAAAAGCTGTAGGAACAATACATTTCATAACTCTGCACATTTCTGAAGATAAGTGTTTAGAAGAAAGGTAAAATTGTTACTGCCTTCATTACAATAGCCTTCTGCTGTGTAGCGGTCCCAAATAATTATTAGAAATGTAACAATAATAAACCAATCACTGATTACTTGCTTTAAAAAAAAGCTTTTTTTTGCAGCCTTTGAGTCAGATTTTTGAAAGTGCCATAACTCCTTTAAAACAAAACAAAACAAAACAAAACAATAAAGGGTACTTGGGTTTGATTGTAATTAATCTCCAAGGTCTCTAAACAAAGTTTAGCTGCATCTTGGCTCCAAAGTCCAAGCAATCCAAATAGACATTATTCAATGACAACAGAACTGCTTACATTCATTTGGAACCTTCATTTCAGCCTTGAAAAACATTTAGAATTGGGTCATTCAACATGCACAGAAGTGTCCCAGATCAGTTACTGAAGCTTCTACTCCCAAATAAGACCTATTGCAATCAAAATTGGCACTTGGAGCCACCAAAACTCACCTAAGTCCCAGACCCTTTAAATGAGATCAGAGAATATTTAGGAACTGTTTGATTCTAAGATATAGCTCAGTATAGAGTTCATCTACACAAGACATTACTGTGCAATAGAGCCAGTGTTTAATCATGATTAAATTTGCTCCCTGCAAATGCAAGTAATACATTTTCTTGAGATTACATATACACTACTACACAGTAAGCAGGCACCTGACCAGGAACAAATGTGCTCCTGGTCAGCCAGGCAGCAAGAGGCAGGAGATTGCTCCCTGCCCCTAGAAGCTGCCTTCTGCTGGGGTGGGCTCAGCCACTGGAGCCTGGATGGGGACAATGTCTCCCCACTCCAGCAGCAGGGAGCTCCCAACTGTCAGCCCCTGGTCCACAACCACGGGGCCTGAGTTTGGAGATCCATCCTTATCCCCCAGCAGCAGCTCCATGGTCACGGGCCCAGTGGTGGGAGATCTTTGTCTCTCCATGCCAGCTCTGCAGTCATGGGACCAGCACTGGGAGATTTTTCTCTGCAATATAAGGAGCCCAGGCCCTGCAACTGCAGAGTGGGTGTTGGGAGCTCCCTGATGCCAGGACAGGGGACATTGGTCCCTGCCCCCAGGAGCTGTCTGCTGCAGGGGTGGGCTCCACCACTGGAGCCTGGACTGGGACAATGTCCCAGCCCCCACCAGGAAACAGGTGTCTCCTGGCCCCGGGGCTAGCAACCAGGAGCCTGGCTGCTGCAGGCCTGCAGGGAGTGGGATCAGTCTGCTGCTAGGAGCAGCAAATCTATAGATGTGTGCCCAGGACAGTTTACTCCTGATTAGTTTACTCAGGAGTAAATTTCCAGATTATCTATTCATGTAGACACACCCTTTAGTCATATCCAGATGAGCATTGCTGTGTGGTACATGGTGCTGCAGACACATCTGTGGTGCCACATACCACACATTCAAGGGAGTTCTTCACACTGCAAGGGAGAAGCTTGTTTGGGGATTTTTTTTGACCCCTGGATATCCAAAGGTAAAAAAAATAAACCCACACGAAAAACAAAATTGAAGCAGCACAAGCAGGGGCAGCATGCACCACTCAAAACTGAAGCCTGCAGGATTGCGACTGCTGCAACCTCAGAAGGCCCTGCAGGATCCCAGTAAGGCTGCTGGGGCAAGCCCAGTGCTGGCCACAGCCTCCCCTACCCCATCTGGGGTAACTCACCATGTGCCAGGTACGGACATGTGGCACAAGCATTTCCCTGGGACAACTAGCAGTGGCACAAGGTATGCAGCTGTTTTTTATCCCTGGGGAACCAAACATTCATGCTCACGTGGCTGTGGCCAGAGAGTACAAAAGGAAGACCTGAGCTCTATCCCACTGGGAGAAATTCAAAACCACAACTCACAGTCTTCAGGAGCAATAGGCTGAAGGGTATACAGAGTGCCATTCCCACAATTCCTTTTCCTGGAGCTGACTCATTGGAGATCCAAGAGTAAAAGACAGGGACAGAAGAAGAGCAAGCAAGAGAATGCCTCTGTAGCTTAGTGATTATACTGACTCCTAAAAAAAGTGAAGTTCTGGGTTTCAGTCTATTCTCCTAAAACTAGTGGGGGGCGATGTTGTTAGTTTCCTTTTGTTAAATCAGTGCTGTCAGAACATTAACGGTTCTGGAAGCAAGATTGTCAACTCCTAGGGCCACAGAATCATACAACTTGTCTGCTGATCTGTTTGTGCATTTTATATTAGACAGTCACATTTGTTAACAAATAGAAATAAACCTGGCAGCAAGTGCAAGAATCCAAAACTCCTCCTTGCCAGAGTTGCAGTATAACCATTAGACTACAGTCATACTCTCTCTTACTACCTTTCTTTCTAGACCTGTGGATCTCATACCCTTTGGTAACCCTGTGAGTAAACTTAAACAGCTGTGGGGAATGCTTACCTAGCCTACAGGCAGATTGTTAGGGCTCTTTTTTGTTTAGATTCATTTGGCACCTCTATTTCAGCCTGGAAAAGCATCTAAAGTTGTCTTACTCAACATGCATATAAGAGACCCAGATAAGAGGTGGAAGATGTGGGTTTGAATTCCCTCAGATTCAAAAAAGGACCTAATAACAGGTTTCCCATTTTCTAGGCAAGTGTTCCTATAACAAAGCAATTAGGCAAAACTGACCTCATCTACATGCACTGACTGTGCAGTAGCATCACATAATGCATTATGCCACATGACACTACAGTGCAGTAGTAATGACCGCACAGTCAGAATCACCAAAAAGTAATGTAAAAGTAATGGCACAGTCAGAATCACCAAAAAGCCATTCAGGATGCTATTCTGCAGTAACTCCAGTTACTGCGCAGTCATTTAGTACTTGTGTCTGCTTACCCAAAGTATGATTATCAAAATCTGATGCCAAAGTGTGATATAGCAAATTGTCATAGAGAAAAAGGCAGACAAATGAACAACCTAGGCTCTTACAAAAGCTGGCTTCTAGGTATAATAGGCCAAAATCAATAATGCAGATAATTCACGAAATGGAATATCTGACTGCCTATAAACCGAAACTGAAGTTAATAATACAATCCCTGATCAAGAATTGGGGGTCCCTTGTGTTAGATGTTATAATAACTTGCATCAGCCATTACCCAATTCATTTCTAAATCCAGACCTACAAAAAAGAATAGCAGATAGAAAAGAGAGAGATAGGAGGTCCAGGCAACAGCAAGATTAGAAATGTTTCTGTGGTCCAATCCACCAAGTCATCTTATAGTTTTGGATAGCTTGGTATAGCTTGCAGATGACACTAAGCTGTGGGGAGTAATAGATACACTGGAGGGTAGGGCTAAGATTCAGAGAAACTTCAACAAGTTGGAAGATTGGGTGAAGAGAAATCTCATAAGGAAAAGTGTGAAGTCCTGGACTTAAGACCGAACAATCCCATGCATCAGTACAGACTGGGAACCAACTGGACCTGGGGGTTACAGTGGATGAGAAGATGATTATGAACCAACAGTGTGCTCTTGTTGCTTAGATGGCTTTAGCATATTGAGATACGTTAAGAACATTGCCAGTACATCGAGGTAAGTGAATATTTCCTTCTACTGAGCATCAGTGAGGCCACATCTGGAATACTGTGTCCAATTTTGGGTCCCCCACTACAGAAAGGATGTAGACAATTTGGAGAGAGTCCAGCAAATGGTAACAAAAATGGTTAGGAGGCTGTGGAAAATGAGTTATAAGGGGATTTGGCTTATTTAGTCTACAGAAGAGAAGACAGAGGGGATTTAATAGCAGCCTTCAACTACCTGAAGTGGAGTTCCAAAGAGGATGGAGCTGGTCTGTTCTCAGTGGCAGCAGATGACAGAAGAAGGAGCAATGGTCTCAAGTTGCAGCAAGGGAAGTGTAGGTTACATATGAAGAAAAACTTTCTTACTAGGAAGGTAGTAAAGCACTGGAATAGGTTACCCCGAAAAGGTTGTGGAATATCCATCATTAGAGGTTTTTAAGACCCAGCTAGACTAAGCCTTGGCTCTGGTGATCCAGATGGAGATGATCCTGCTTTAAGCAGGGAGTTGGACTAGATGACCTTCTGAGGTCCCTTCCAACCCTAATTTTCTATGACTCTCTGAGCCTGTGAATTCCTGAGGCCACAGGTAAGTTATTCAAACACAGACAAAATAATTTCACAGTGCAGGTTTCAATGACTTTCAGGAGAACTTTTACCTTTGACAGTCCTGCCAGTATTCTTGCTTCCAATGTTTCCTCATCTAGGCACAGTCCCTAAATCCACTGTGGGAGAGCATTTCTTTAAAGGCCTTTGATTCTGAACATGATGCCCCTTCCTTGGTAAGACAGATGCTGCATTGACGCTCAGAGCATCATGCAGAGCCTATTTCTTAGAGTTTTAAGAAGCAGTGGTTTCTAAAGAATACTTGTTGATTTGTTTTGTTATTATATTGAGCAAATATATATTGACATCATATTAACTAGAAAGATCAAAATGTATATGTGCCTATTGCTTTTCTGTAATTATAAAGGCTTTTTTATTATAAACTTAAACATTACAGTTTCCAGGCACTTATAATAGAAAAGAAGTTATTTCCCACAAAAAGCATGGTCCTTTTTCAGTTTGTGCCTTATGAAAGGGAAGAAAAAAGTCAGATTACCCTGAGTTTTATGAATAGTTATAAGCAAGGTACAGTAACTTTTGAAAACTGTCACCAGGCGTGGGACTTTTTATATAAAGCAGCAATTATACTTTTATAACATCTGACTATTTTTCATTTAAGAGCCTTTCTGAAATGTATATTCTGTGCTTTGAATAACAGTGTACAAAAGCAATTCACTTCAGCAGTTTAACATTTTAAGTGAAACAATCAATTTGAATGACAACCTGTTATTCACCCATAAAATGTATTAACTAATGAAAAATAGACATTTCTCTACAATATTACTATCAAATTTCAGTGAAAGGTTTAAAACAAGTGGGACCTCACAACCTTTAGATACAATTTAATTCATGCATGGATAAATCAGCACTAAGTGAAGTGTTTGAAATCTATCAATGTTCAATGAAAAAAAAAACTATGTTACTAGTTGCTAGGAGTAAAATGAAGAGAGACAAAACCCCCAAAACTGAATTAGCAAACTATTTAACTGGTAGGAAAAACACGGTCCAGATAGATACCTAATTGTTTTATGTATTCATAATTCAGATAAATGTATAAATGGTGTATTAACTTAAAGTATGATTTCTATTAATCAAAAGAATCACACATATGTATTCATATTGACTGGATCCATGCTGAAGAACAGTATTCATAAAAGGCAGTGTAGGTTGGTGACAGCTGGAAGTGGGTAAGCAGATCTATTATGTAAAGGTACATTCAGAGTCAATTTATAGCTTTGGGAAAAGACTGTACTGTATTTAACTCAAAACAGGATAGACAATATCTACCCTAATTATAACAGGAAGGTTCTACTGCTAAATTGCAAGTAACAAAATCCTTATACTAAAACTTTAACAAGCCTGTAGTATAAGAAATATCTTGATACTATTTATATAATAAAATGCTTTCACCCTTCAGGGTAGTCTAAAACTACTATCACAACAGGCTTTATCTTGAAACTTCATTGGTAGTTTCATCAAAATCAAAGACTGAAGAAGCATAGAAATAGCATTATTCTTTCAGACTCAAAGGTAAGTAAAGGTATGCTGATAAGGAGACAGAAACATAGATCTATGCTGTATCTCTTGTGGATAGACAACAAAACATTTTTGTCTTTGAGGGAACTCCATAATATGCAAAGTCCCACTGTTCATGTACATTCCTATCCTGCATACAGGACCTTCACCTAACGCAGGAGGTACATGGTCCCACTAGGAGGAATGCCTTACTGGACTTGGTATTGGCAACGGGGGATGATATGGTAGGAGACCTACAGATTGGTGGTCACCTGGGGGAGAGTGATCACCAAATAATAGAATTCACCATAAAACATTGAGTGGGTAAGGTAACTAGTAGGGTGAAAGTGCTAAACTTTAGGAAAGCTGATCAATGAATTCAGGCAATTAGTCAAGGATGCACTGCAGAGTAGGGGTTTTGAAGAGATGGGAGCCCAAGAAGGGTGGTTGTACCTTAAGGAAATGATCCTTCGGCAACAGAGAAAGATGATCCCGATGCAAGGAAAAAGAGGGAAAGAGGCCAGGAGGCTTCCTTAGCTGACCAGAGAAATCCAGAGCAGACTGCAGACTAAAAGAGGAGCATATAAAAAGTGGAAACAGGGAGAAATTACAAAAGAGGAGTATACCTCCTCTGCTCGCATGTGTAAGGAGGCAGTTAGATGGGCCAAAGCTACCATGGAGCTGAGGATGAAATCCCAAGTAAAGGATAACAAAAAATTGTTTTTTAGATATATAGGGAGTAAAAGGAAGGCCCAGGGTGGAATAGGACCCCTACTAAATGGGAAAAAGCAATTGGTGATGGACGGGGGACAAGGCTGAACTCCTCAACGAGTTCTTTGCCTCAGTGTTCCTAAGTGAGGGGCAGGACAAGGCTCTCACTGGGATTGTAGAGAGGCAGCAGCA
>JAGPOW010003642.1:50634458-50652311 GCA_030014935.1 Caiman crocodilus
GGGACAAGGCTGAACTCCTCAACGAGTTCTTTGCCTCAGTGTTCCTAAGTGAGGGGCAGGACAAGGCTCTCACTGGGATTGTAGAGAGGCAGCAGCAGGGCGCCAGACTACCAGGCATAGACCCTGAGATGGTGCAGGGTCACATGCAGGAACTGGATGCCTCTAAGTCAGCAGGCCTGGATCAGCTCCATCGGAGGGTACTGAAGGCACTGGTTGACATCATTGCACAACCACTGGCGATAATATTTGAGCAATTGTGGCACGTGGGCCAGATCCTGGAGGACTGGAAAAGGGCCAATGTGGTTTCCATTTTCATGAAGGGGAGGAAGGAGGACCCAGGCAACTATAGGCCAGTCAGTCTCACCTCTATCCAAGACAAAGTCTTCAAAAAAATTATCAAGGCTCACATTTGAGAGAGCCCAGCAGGACAAATTATGCTGGGGGGAAAACAGCACAGGTTCGTAGCAGGTAGATCGTGCCTGACTGGTCTCTTTTTATGACCAGGTTACAAAACACCTGAACACAGGAGTAGGAGTTGATGTCGTATACTTAGACTTCAGGAAGGCCTTTGATATGGTATCCCACACCATACTGGTGAACAAGTTAAGAGGCTGTGACTTGGATTACTTCATGATCCAGTGAATTGCAAATTGGCTAGAGGGTCGCATCCAGAGAGTTGTAGTGGATTGGCCAGTATCGACCTGGAAGGGTGTGGGCAGTTGGGTCCCACAGGACATTTTATTGATATATATACAGTGTTAAAGCAACTTGGAATCCTACCAGTGTCTCTATCACCATAATAAAGTGAATTTTAAATACCTGTATGTTTTGCTACCCCTGACAGGCCTACAGCCCCCCCCCCCCCCACAAGGGTTACAGCCCCTCGCCAACAGAGGCCAAATGGTACCTGCAGGGGTTACCACCCCCTCCTGCAGGTCCCACATGCCCCAACCCCTCTTGCTCCCCCAGCCCCACAGATTGCTGCCCCACCTGGCCCCATCCCCCATCATCTCCTGTAGCCCCCTTGATGGTTGCCCCACCCAGCCCTACCCCACGCCTCCTCCCCCAGGCCTCCAATGATGGCTGACCCAGCCCAGCCTCCAGCACTTTAAAAAAAAAAAGCCTCTACTTACCAACAGTAGCAGGGGCTGTGGGGGCTCTGGGGCTTCCTGGCAGAGCCCTCCCCTCCCCACACAAAATGAGGCAGTGGGGCCTGGGCTGGGACCACTGCAACTGTCACTCAGCCCCATGCTGTGTGGGGGGGGGCAGTGACCCCAAGAGCAGCTGCTACTGCTGGTGAGTGTGTGTGTGGGGAGGTTATTTGGGTATTTAATTGCCCTGAAGCTGGGGCCCAGAGCAGGGCCTTGGGAGTCAGGCAGAGGCTGGGGCTGGACAGGGCTTGGAAGGCAGGTGGGGGGTAGGACCCAGAGAGGCAACAATCAGGATGACTCAGGGGATCGGGTGGGGGCTGGGGCTGGGGCTGGGGGGGGCAGTAATTGGGAGGTTGGGGGGCAGGCAGGGGGTAGGACAGTGATCCAGGGAGGGAGATCAGGCAGGGCTGGCAGGAGTTTCCTCATGGTTCCCTTCCCCCTCCTTCAGTCTCCTCCCACCCCTACTTAGTGGCACTGGAGCCCAGGTCCAGCTCCCTGCAGTTTGCATACTGCCTGCCCTGCAGGGGCAGGCAGCATGCTTCAGCACCAGGGTGAGGGCCACCCATAGAGATACTATGGCTGCTACTCTGGAACTGCCCAGCCTCCACTTGCCCAGCCTCCTGCCACACTTTTTTCTGCTGCAGTTTTATTTTAGACTAATTTTGCACCCCAGCACTGCAAATTTCTCGTTCTTGCATGCGCCCCTTGCAGAGGGCTTTGAGATGCTTCAAGACACATGCGTACTCATCTGGACGTGCCCATATTGCCTATTTTCTTACTAGTTAGTATTTCATGACATGAACCTCTGCATAATGTAACTTATCCATGAAAAGCTTCTTGTACATATTGTTCCTTGAAGGTACCACTAAAAGAAAAAAAAATGATGTAGGATCTGATCCAAAGTTCATGGAGAACAGTGGCATTCTGTCCCTTGTTTGATTTTATTGGGTTTAAAATTGCAGTCTTACTGTGTAATGGTGTTTGATTTGACCATAATGAACATGCATTTTTTCTTATAGAGAGCCTTTTTTAAACCATTGGATCCTTTTCCTTGACATTTAGAAAATGACACTCAATATATATGCAAGACTGCTATTCAGAGTTTTCAAGGTGCATAGAAACACCACATCTACAATTTCCCAATCTCATTCTCAAGGATGTTCCAGTCTATGTCTACATAGCAAAATATCCTTTAAAATAATTACAAATTTCAGTGTCTCCTCCAATTCATGTTCATGGGATGAGATCAATGCAATGCCCTGGAAAGCCACACACTGTAAAGTGAACCAAAGCAAGTTTAACAAAGCACAGTTTTCCCACTAGAATCAGAAATATGCCATGGATGGGTAATTAGTGCTTTTTACCTGTTTCTCAACTATCTGAACTACTGCTGTGTAATTTGAAGCTATTTAATTAGCATCATGTGTTAAAACATTGTTAATGGCATTTCCTTATTGAATCTCAGAAAAAAAAATAGATGCTCTCTCTATGTTTTGATTGTAAAGCTGTTTTTAGAAGCAAGAAGCACATGTAACAACATGGGGTCACAGCTGAAGGCACAAGTTTTACTTTAGCAAATAAAAATGGCGACTTATAGATTTGCACAGGTTTGTAAAAATATTGTACAAAAAACCTTAAAATATCAATTATTAAATTGGAATCTTGGCAACAGGTATGCATGAGAGCCAGGTACAGACATTCCACTTTTTTGAGTTAGGTGTGTCATATACCAGCTTATACCCTTAACGGAACTGATATTTGGGGCCTATAGACTGCTTTAAAAAGAAGGATTCTAGTCTGAGATAAGACCTGGATCCATGTAGTATCAGACTTACTTAAACTAGGTTAGACCAGTGAATCAAATGCCAGTTCCAAGCCCACCCACAAGTCAAAGTAGATCCCCATCTGCTAGCTTCCCTGGGATCCAACTAACTCCCTCTTGCAGGGAGCTGCAGCTCAGCTGCTCTGGCAAAGCACTTAGACAGCCTCACCCCAAAGCTCTCAGCTGTCAGCCAGGTAGGACAGAAGTGATGGGAGAAGCAGGACTCCCAAGCTCCTGAAGGAGGGCAGTGCCAGCAACACACCCCACATTCCCAGCCTGGGTCAGTGGGGCACAGTATATCCCTCCCCTGCCCTGGTTCTTTCTGAGCCCTGGGACCATGCACTGGGAAGGCTCCAGGAAGGGCTCAGAGGATTCCCTTCTCCCAGGCAATGGCAAGTTCCCAACTAAATCCACTTCCCTTGTAGCTGAGACCCCCACATTCTGGGGTCGGGGGGGGAGGGGGAGGCAGCTATGCCTTTACAGCTGCATGGGGAAGCAGCTTCAGCACCTCCAAGCCATTCCTGCAGTTGTTCCAGTGCACAGTCCTGGGGCTTCTGTGAAACTCGGACACAGGAGGAACACTATGTCATGACCTAGAACAGCTCTGGGAAAGGCTTGTAGGATTTCTTCCCTTTCCACCCCCCTCCCCACACCCCGGCCCCAAGCTAGCACCAAATTCCTGGCTGAAGTCCTGCTTCCCCCACCGCCTCTGTCCTGCCTGAGGTGGACCCCCATTCCCCCACCCCAGACAAAGCCCAGGAACTCCCATGCTCCCAGGAGCACACATGGGGGGTGAAGTGTAAGAATGCCTCCCTTGACTGGCTTCCTGCAGCTGACACCTGCCTGACAGCTGTCAGAGCAGTGTGGGGAGGCATGTGCCTGGCAGCCAGTCAGAGTCAGGGATGGCACAGCCATTCAGCTGCACTCCACTCCCCTCAGGAATCTCTGGCACAATGGGAAGTATGTGGAAGTGCCCCTGCCTCCCCTATCAAAGGGCAAACGTGAGTTCTGTTCACCCTGGATCCAAACCACACATTTAGAGAAATTTGCATAGATTGGATCAATTTCATCCTGGGCTTTTTGAATGTCTGTACTTAGTCTAATGGTTTTATTTATATGACTTGCACCTTTAGCCCAGTTTTGGGACAACATGGCAGAATTTTTCCCAGCATTCCCTGGTATATAGGGTACTGTTGCTATATTCAAGTGTGTAATGCAATGCACCTTGCATTCCCAGTTAGCTATTCTACCTATAGCTTATGGTACTTCCTCTTCCTCATCTTCCATGCAGGGAGTGTTGCACACCAGACAACAAAGGAAAAGGAACAGTCACTGCACTGAAGAGATTATGCAGATTGCAACTGCAAACTCTCCCTGCCCCCACCTTCCATTTTTTTTATGGGGAAGTGGTCAGAAAGATGATTGTGTAATCCCTTCTTACAGAACAGCTAGGAGCAATGACTATAGGGAAAGGCCCATAGTAATAAATCACTTAATCCTTCCCAGGACAAGTTTGCAGTATATTCACCAGTTCTTGGTTTGGCCTAACTTTAAAAGAGAAATGTTGTATGGAATATTTGAATAAGTCCAATAAAAAAAAATCAGCTTTCTTTGGACAGTCTTTAAAGGAGCATGTCCTGACTTTTAGTATACTATTTTAAAAAGTGGTGGGTGAAGGAGTAGTTTGGCTCTACTGTTGATGTTCAAAGGGAAAACTAATTAATTACATTGCAGAACCGGAAAACAGACTCTGTACAAAATGCTATCAACTTTACAAATTGAAAAAGAAAAAGATTAAAAGACTTATGTTAGAGCTACTAATGCAAGGGGTTGTCTGTAAATGTGAATACTATCTAGTCCTTATTACAATCAATTAGTCTTTTCATTGAATTCACTGGACATTGGATTGGACCTTAACAAAGGAGTAAAATTTCCAGCTTTTCACTGGATCATGTAGTCCTGCAAGGAGTTAAATGACACAAAGAAGTATTTTAGAGGGTGATATAATTCATAATCTGATATAACAAATCCCTACAGAATTTCACTTGGTACAATGTAGGTACTTAGATGATTGCATCATATATTTGGAACATCGAATATTCATTTCTCTATTGTCATTCAGGTATTATATAATAGCTTATTTGCTGACAGAAACAGAAAGGTGTTTAGGGAATAATAAAAGAATGGTAAATTAATTTACTGTTATTAGCAATATGATTTGTTTTTCCCATGCTGACAGCTCTAAATGATGTCAGTGAAAGTGCTGTGACTGTGACTCCTTACACAACTGCTTTCAAGGTTTCCAAAGCAGACTTTGGTTTTCATTTCAAATACAAATTACCAATGGACAATAAAGGCATTGTTTGAATCTAGGTTGAGACCATGCATGGTATAATTTGGAATCTGAGTTTGACACCAAATCAGAACCAGGGCTGAAATTTGGAGTTAGGTTTCAGAAGCATGAAAGTTATTTGAGCTTCTTTTTTAGTTATTTTGAACACAAATAGCATAAAATCATGATATCAGTTGACCTGGTAATTTACAATTAGTTCAAAAGTGAATTTCATGAGATTAGCAAGAGATGTTGGCCCAGACATTTTTCAAGAAAAAAAATCTAATCTAAATACTCATTTGCTTAAATTCCCTTCATCCTGCCTACATAATTTCTACCAACGTAGATCTTGGTGTGCTGAATCAGATTCTGTTTGTTTTTTCCACTTGTTAATGTTCTGTAAACTGGATGGATCCATGCCAATTCATATATTTAAGTAAAAGGCTTAGGGATATTAAACTGTATGAGTTCCATTCAAGAGCACAGGTCAAGAAAGCAGAACAAAATTTGGGGAGGCCAGACTATTAGTTTTCACCTACATAAGAAAGCTATTGCATGAGATGCTGTATTCAGTTCAGACAACAGCACTAGTGGTCTAAGGGGCAGAAAAGAACAGTGTCAGGTGAAGGAAAATAGGTCAAATGCATTAAACAAGCTACCAGCCACTTCCTGCATTTCCTGTTATCTACCCAGCTGGAGAGCAGCGAGTATAAAAACAATTTCCCAGCTGGTGGGAGAGCAGCACCACCTCAAGTGTAGTGTCTATTAGGCCTATGCATGTGTACTGTTATAATAGGTACTCATTTGACCTACCCCTGGGTACAATGGAGTGTAACTACAAGTAATGAAGTGAAATTAGGAAAAAGAAAATTTAGGATGAATATCATTAAAAACTGCTTGAGACTAAAATCAATTATAAGGTGGAAAAGTTTCTCCAAGAAAGGTTTTAGAAACCTCAACTTTTGGGATACATTAAATAATACTTGGCAAATTTTCTAGGGGAAAAAATTCATAAGGCACAATTCTGTACTGAAAGGGCCTGGAGTAGATGTTAAAAGTCTTTCTATTTCTAGCCTTTCTGATTTACATGATTTTGAAATTAAAAAATCTAAAAATATGTAACCTTAACATTAATCATCCTTCAGAGATTAAAAAGATGTATACTAAAAAGTAATGCAACTAATTTCAGGTATTTTTTAATCTTTCCAAACAAGCTACATCATATTAACACATCTTCATATAATTTAATATACTAAAAGGACATTTGCATTGCTATATTCTGAACTACATTAAAAAAGATCAATGCCTGAAAATAATAAAGTATATTGACAAAGGCTGACTAAGGGGAAAGAAATAAAAATAGTAAGAAAATATCACATCATCAGGTTCGCAGTAAATTTTCTTTCTGAGAGTTTGTGTATTTACCTTGATAATTTCCTGTGAATTCTACCTTGAAACACCTTGAAGGAAAGGCTGGAATAGCTTCAGATACATCGTCAGTGTATCAGTGTTTCAGTGGAAACAACCATCAACCAATTATATACAAGATATTATAGTAATTTAACAGCATCAATAATAGCAAACATATATAAAAACAAACAGAAAATTATATAAATTAAAACATAAAACCCAACTAATAACATTGTGAGTGTGACAGGCCCAGGCCCCAGAAGCAGCTGTGATGCCCCCTACTGGCCAAGCAACTGCTGCCTAGGCCTGCCTCCCTTTGCTTTCACTTGCCATTCCTTGGTATTCTTAATAGATTTGGAAAGTGAGGTTGCCTGAGGGTCTTAGAGAGATCTTTGGCCTGTCTTCTGGCTAGAGGATCCCTTGTAGGTTCCACTGATCCTAATCTATCCTGGCCCCCCACAACACTAAACGTCTTATGGGCTATGCACAGTCTCTGACTTCCCCTACAACCATACCCATGCCTTACAGGTGTTACCACTCACTCATTAGGGGTTACTCAGCCCCTAATCTTTATTCCAGTCCATTGAGGCTGCCTTGCCTTTTCTCAGTCTCTGTCCCTCCTAGGGCTTAGACTATTATCCCTTTGTTTACTTCTGCCCTTCCTGTGCTACAGGCCCCTGGCCCTAGTTCTCACTGCTTGGGATAGGAACTCCATGGCCTTGTTTATTTTTGCCCCACTCAGGCTACAAGCCCCTGGTGCCATTTCTCACCTCTCTCTGGCTGTGGTTCTGCCTCTCTGAGTGATGGGCCCCAGTCCTGGTCCTTATCCCACTCGGGCTGCGACTTTACCCCTTGAAGCACTGTGGTCCAGGCTCTCTCTCTCCCTTAGGGTTACTTCCTATGGCAGGAATTTATTCCATGCCTTGGGCCCCAATCTTTGGTGGGGCTCCCCAAAATTGTTGTGTGCCACTCTGGGAACTCCACCTACCCTTACTAGTAAAGAGGGTGGCACACTCTGTGCCTTACAGTAGGGATGGTGCCACACTCTGTGGCACTCTGTGTGCCACTGGGAACTCCACCTACCCTTACTAGTGCCAGTCCACTAGTTATCACTATAACCAAAACATCAGCAAACTAGCTACCACTCAATCTGTAAGTCTACTGAGTACATAACAAACCTACCCTGTAAACTTTCAATCCCTTTTTTGTGGTCTTCATGGCACATGGCTTCCAGTAAGTCTCTCAGCTATGGTTTCTCTAAGTGCAGAGCTCCTTCCCTAGGTAGATTTCAATCCTCAGGGCAAACAGCCCCAGCCAGTCACTCCTATACCTATACAGCCCTTTCAGCACACAGCTTCTTCCCTAGACATCTTCTGGGCTGGACTGACCCCTAGCTTAAACCCTAAGCTTTTATACTCCCTAAACCCTGCCCCTGCATGTCAGGTGACCCTGCCCCACCAGCTGCAGAGATTGCTTACCAGGATCTGCTCTCTAGTTTCCAAAGGAGCCTAAAACTATTGCTACAGCTGCTTTCTAGTTGTCTAGCTAAGCCCTGCGCTATTATCATCAGGGAGTGAACCAGGAAAGCCAAGGCTGCCACCGAACACTAACCATCTACAAGTATGAATGACAATAAAAAGTCCTTTTTTAGATATGTGGGGAGACAGAGGAAAAGCAAGGGCAACATTGGACCACTGCTAAACCAGATGGGAAAACTGACAACTGACACCCAGGAAAAAGCCGACTTGCTAAATGGGTACTTTGCATCAGTTTTTCACCAGTCCCAAGGGATGCCCCTACCCATTACAGGATAGGAAGGCCTGGGTGAGAGATATTTTTTATCCTCCATCAGTGCTGATCTTGTGAAGGAACACCTTGAGAGGCTGGATATCTTCAAGTCAGCTGGCCCTGACAGTTTACACCCCAGAGTACTCAAGGACCTGGCAAGCATCATAGCTCAGCCCCTGGCATGGATCTTCAAGAACTCCTGGTGCTCTGGTGAAGTGCCTGAAGATTGGAAGAAGGCCAATGTGGTGCCTGTCTTCAAGAAAGGGAGAAAAGTGGATCCAGCAAACTGCAGGCCCATCAGCCAGACCTCTATCCTGAGGAAAGTCTTAGAAAAGATTATCAAAGACATTCTTAACAGACTGGCTGATGGCAATGTCCTGAGGGATAGCCAGCATGGGTTTGCTATGGGTAGGTCTTGCTTGACTAATCGTATTTCCTTTTATGACCAGGTGACCTATCACCTGGACAAGTGAGAACAGATTGATGTCATATATCTTGACTTTAAAAAAACCTTCAGTCTGGTATCCTATGATCACCTCTTAGCAAAACTGGCCAACTGCAGCCTCAGCTTCACCATGATCCGCTGGCTGAGAAATTGGCTCTGTGGTTGGACCCAGAGGGTGGTGGTTGATGGAAGTCAATTGTTGTAATCTGCTGTGACCAGTGGGATCCCTCAAGGCTCTGTCCTGGGACCTATACTACACAAGATCTTCATTAATGATGTGGACATTGGTATCAAAAGTGGACTGACCAAGTTTGCTGATGAAAGCAAACTTTAAGGTAAAGCATCCACACCTGAGGACAGGAGGGAAATCCAGGATGACCTTGACAGGCTCAGGAAATGGACAGATGAGAACCTGATGGTCTTTAACACCAAAAAATTCAAGGTTCTCCACCTTGTGAAGAAAAACCTGCTATAGGCTTAGCTGCGCTATGCTGGCTAGCACTATGGATGAAAGGGATTTTGCAGTCATGATCGACCACAAGATGAACATGAGCCATCAATGTCATGCTGCACCTAGTAAAACAAGCAAAATGCTGGCTTGCATCCATAGATGCTTCTCAAGCAAATCCCAGGACGTCATTCTCCCATTGTAACTCGGCCTTGGTGAGGACACAGCAGGAGTACTGCATCCAGTTTTGGGCTCCACAATTCAAAAAGGATGTAGAGAAGCTTAAAAGAGTCCAGAGGGGACCCAAGCACATGATCAGAAGTCAGAAAAACAGACCTCATGATGAAAGGCTGAGAGCTATGGGACTCTTCAGCCTAGAAAAGCACAGGCTCAGGGTGACCTGGTAGCTGCTTATAAGTTTATAAAGGTTGCTCACCAGGATCTGGGGGAACATCTGTTCACCAGAGCTCCCCAAGGGATGAAAAGATTGAATGGTCACAAACTCCTCCATGACCATTTCAGGCTGGACATAAGAACTTCTTTACTGTCCAAGCCCCCAAGGTTTGGAATAGACTGTTACCAGAGGTGGTTCAAGAACTGACTTTGAACACCTTCAAGAGACATTTGAATGTTTATCTTGCAGGGATCCTATGACCCCTACTGACTTACTGCCCCTAGGACAGGTGGCTAGACTAAAAAATCTTCCGAAATTCCTTTCAGCCCTAATGTCTGTGAAATCTTATTGCAGCAGAGCTACCCCTGCACTAGACACTTTGGTCTCTAATTGCCCACCTTCATGCAGCCAGCTCACTCTAAGCAATGTTCCCTTGACTGGATACAGCTTTTCCCCTTCTCCATAATATGCAGCTCTCTGTCTAGGGAACAGTTCTCCCTGGCTGACTATTCTTTTGAAGCTGACCTTTAGACCACTGCCTAGCTTCTTGTCTGCCACATTTTTTTCCCTGAAAGTAACTGAAGCATTAGTCTTCCTGTTACGATGATACCATATGTCATGAATAGGGCCCTGAGAAAATAGTGGATTTCTTGTTGAAAATTGATGACATGTACATGGGTGAGTATAATTTTTCACAGGCTATTCACTGAACTACCATTGTTGTCCCTAGGGAATGGTCCTAAATGTCCTCTGGTGCACAGTAAGTTCCTGCAGGTGGGGTACAGAAGGCTAGGGCTGGCATCTGAGCTGACCACCCCAGCAGGATGAGTTAGACTTAGAATTCTCAAGACAGCTCTCAGAGGCAGCATGCTCAAAGGATCTGGTCATCATGGATGATTTAAAATTTCCAGATATCTGCTGGGGGAAACAGGCAGCCAGGTCTGCTTATTCACGAAAGTTTCTAACCTCCTTACAGGACCTTCATCTATTGCAGGAGGTATGTGTTCCCACTAGGGGAAATGCCTCACTAGACTTGGTACTGGCCACAGGGGACAACTTGGTGGGGATCTGCAGGTGCCTAGGGGATAGTGACCACCTATTGATAGGGTTCAGTATCAGGGGAAAGGTGGGGAAAATAACTAGGAGGGAAGAAGTGCTAGACTTGAAGAAGACTAACTTGAACAAGCTCAGGAAATGAGTTAGGGAGGTATTGAACTGGTAAAAACCTTGGAGAGATGGGAGTCAAGGAAGGGTGGGAGTTTCTCAAGGGACTAATCCTGCAAGCACAGAAAAGAATCATTCAAGTACACATAAAAAGGGTCAAAAAAGCAAAGAAACCCTCTTGGTTGAGAAGGGAAATACAGGAGAGCCTGGAGGGGGAAAAAGAGGCCTAAAGGCTGTGGAAGCAGGGGGCTGCCACCAAGGAGGAATATACCTGCTTGGCTTGAGCTTGCAGGGAAACAGTGAGAAGAGCCAAAGAAGAAATGGAGCTTAGGATAGAAGCAAAAGTTAAAAATAACAAAAAGTCATTCTTTAAGTACATAGGAAGTAAAAATGAAAGTGCAGGGTAATTTAGGTCCCCTTCAGTATGAACTAGGGCAACTAGTAACAGATAGCATGGCCAACACAGAGCTTCTAAATGATTTCTTTGCATACGTGCTCCTGGACATTAATACAAATACGCATCCCATTTGGTCTTTAGGTAGACCCAGTATAGATACCAACCCACCAACTTTTCTTGGTGACCTAGTAAAGGGGAACTGTCACAGAGCACTGAGGTGCCCTGTGCCTGAAGAGGGGAAAACTGCTAGGGAAGGAGCCCTAACAGTGACTAAGGAGCACAGCTGTGGGTCGCCGGAGCAACCAGGGAAGGTCAGCTGACCAGAAGGGGCAGGGCGTGACCCTTATAAAGCCCAGGAGCAGAGGCCTGAGGCAGTTCCCTGCCAGTAGCCAGAGAGGCAGGAGCTCTCTAAGCCAGGGTGCAGGACCTGACTGCAGGGACAGAGTATGGCAGCTCTAAGATGCTTGAGCAATGTTGTTTTAACTGGCTTCAATTTATGTTACAGCCCAGGGGCTTGTGTTTTGTTGTTGGTTAAACTGGTAGTTTGGGTGAGGTTATAAGGGGTTGGAGGAGGCCTCATAGGGGACTCACAGTGAAGTGTGAGGACCCCAGTGCCAGCGGGCACAGCACATGGGGTGCATAGACCCCAGTCCCAGAAAGGGGCATTTGAGAAGCCCCTGTGCAGGCGTGGCAAGCCCCAGAGAGGGGAGCGCTATTGAGAAGCCCCAGTGCTGGCATGGCAAGCCCCAGGGAGGGGGCTGCATTATTGGGAAGCCCAAGTGTGGGTGTGGCGAGCTTCAAGTAGAGGCAGCATTATTGAGGAGCCCAAGAATAGGCACGGAGAGCCCCAGCTAGGAGGCAGTCTTACTGGGAAGCCGAAGGGTGGGCGCGGAAAGCCCCAGGAGGGGGCAGCATTGTAGATAAGGCCCCAGAGAAGAGGGCACAGAGTGAAGGAGGGCTGGAGAGAGCCATAGCACTAGAGGGAGCGTGCATTGAAGGAAGGCAGGCCCATGGAGAACAGTAAGGGGCTGAATAGCAAGAGAACTGAGACAACAGCGATTTCCATCGCTGAGGTGTGAAGTGCGGTGTAGGAGAGGAAGCGGAGCTGCAGATAGCTCCTCCTAGTGGCAAGGCAGTATAAGGGCAGCCTTCTGCAAATTAATACTAATTAATTAATCACAAACAAGACATGGCAGGTGAGTAGGCAGGTAGTTGCCCCAGAGACTGGTGTGTGGGCCACATTAGGGCAGCTCAGAGTGGGCACCTGTCACAGGAACCTAGAGGGGTTGAATGTGTGTAAGTTAACAGGCCCTGATGATCTTCATCCCAGTGTACTTAAGAAATTAGCTGGAGTCATAGCAGAACTGCTGCCACAACTCCTGGAGTACTCAGGACAGGTCCCGGAGGACTGAAAAAGGGCCAATATGGTCCCTATTTTCAAGAAGGGGAGGGAGGAGGAACCAGGTAACTATACACTGGTTAGTCTCACCTCTATCCTTGGCAAGACCTCTGAGAAAAGTGTTAAGGATCACATTTGTGGGGGACCAGAGAGTAAAATAATGCTATGGAGCAATCAGCATGGGTTTATAGCAGGCAGATCCTGCCTGACTAACCTGGTTTCATTTTACGATCGGGTCACAAAATGCTTGGATGAAAGAATAGAAGTAGTCGTTAGTTACTTAGATTTTAAAAAGGGCTTTGGCACAGTGTCATACCCAATTCTTATAAATAAATTAAACAATTGCAATGTAGGTTATTACACAGTGGGTAGAAAATTGGCTCATGGGATGCACCCAGAAAGTGGTGGTGGATGGGTTGGATTCTACCTGGAGAAATGTAGGCAGCGGAGTCCCCCAAGGCTCTGTTCTGATACTATGCAATATCTTCATTGGTGACTTGGACGAGAGAGTAGAAAGCATGCTGTTCAAGTCTGCTGATGACACCAAACTATGGGGAAATACACAAACTAGATGTCAGGGAGCAAATCCAGGTTGATTTGGACAGGCTGGGGAAATGGACCAAACAGAATAGGATGCAGTTTAACAAGGATATCATATCAAGGTGTCATGTGTTGCACCTGGGGAGGAAAACTCATCAACACTTCTATAGCCTGGGAGATACCATTCTAAGTAGCACAACTGCAGAAAGGGATCTTGGAGAAGTAGTCAACTCCAAATGAACAAGAGTCACCAGTGTGATAAGGTAATAAGTAAAACTAACTGCACCCTTTCTTGCATAAGCAGGTACATCATGAACTGGTATAGGGAGGTGATACTTCTCCTCTATGTGGCATTGGTCAGGCCACAGATGGAGTACTGCATCCAGTTTTGGGCGCCATACTTCAGGAGGCATATGGATGGCCTGGAGAGGGTTCATAGGAAGGCCACTTGTCTGGTTAAAGGCCTATAGAAAAAACCCTACGTGGACCAATTAGGAGACCTGAACCTCTTCAGTCTCCATAAGAGGAGGCTGAAAGGTGTTGCTGTGGCTGCCTACAAACTCATCGGGGGGCAGCAAGAAATAAGGGATACAAAGTTTACCAGAGCGCCCATTGGGGTTACTAGAAATTCAGATAGGACATCAGAAAAAAATTCTTTACAGTGAGGGTTGCCAAAATATGGAATATGCTTCCAAGGGAGGTGGTGCTCTCCCCTTCCTTGGAGGTATTTAAAAGGAGATTGGATAGACACCTGGCTGGGGTCACCTGACACTGCACTCATTCCTTCCCAGGGCAGGGGGCCAGACTCGATCTAATAGGTCTTTTTCAAGCCTAACATCTGTGAAACTATGATCTTGGCAATGGGTCCTAGTAGTTCCATGAATATTCCATGAAAAATGATGTGCAGCAGACAGGCACAGAGCCACAAGTGGTGTAAAGCTGGAGCTAATGGGCTTAGCCCCTTCAAACATGGACTAGCACAAATGGCCTTAGGGAAGCCCAGGCACAGGCTCCAGGTGGCTGCAGTGTGGGGCAGGGAGAGGGGCAAGCACAGACAGACATGGAGCCTGCAAGTGGCCAGGATTGCGGTCGGGTGTCATACGGAGCACTGCCCACCACAGTAGGTAAGTTAGGAAAGGGGCATGGAGGGGCAGATCAAGGCTCCCACAGTGAGGGAGGGAGTAGGGCAGAGGCAAAGGCAGGGGTTGGGGTGAGTGGGGCCCTGGGGTGGGTGGTGGGATGCTTGGAGCCTGGGCAGCTCATCCCGGGGTGTGGGGGGGCTCCCATCACTGCATGCACCTCAGGAGAGACCCAGAAAACACATGTCCCCTGGATTTGTATTCAGGGTGGAGGAGGGCTTCCCACTACACATTGGCCTCTGCACCCCACGGCCCTGCAAGCTGGCTGCTGCATGCAATGCCATGTGCCTGCCACTGCCAGCTCCCAAGGCAGTGGCAGCAGGGCACAGAGCCCAGCACATAGTGGGCAGTCTGCCTCTGCCCTGTGCACAGATCTGGTGGGGGACATGCCCCCCAGGCCTCTTCCAAGGTATAAGCAGCTGTGGGAGATGCCATCCACCACCCTATGCCCCTGAAGGAGTCAACTGGGCTCCAAGCATCCCACAGAGCATCCCTGCCAGGGCCCCTCAGCTCCTGCTCCTGCCTTTGTCCCACACCTTCCCTCAATGCAGGGTCCTCAGTCTGCCCCCACCACACCCCTTCTTCAACTTACCTGCTGTGGTGGGCACTGCTCTGCATGCCATATGGCTGCAATCCCAGCTGTCTGTTGCAGGCTCCATGTCTGTCTGTGCATGCCCCTCCGCCCTGCTGCAGCTGCCCAGAGCCTGTACCCAGGCTGCCCTGTGGCCCTCTCAAACCCAGGGCAGTGCAGGGGTCTTCACCCCTGGCCTTCTGCCACCTGTGCTTCTTACTCTTAAAAATCATGGTGTGAATTTCATGTTTTCAACTCAGTCTGCAAAATCGAGATTTTTCTCAGAGCCCTAGTTATGAAGAACATAATACAAACAGCCCCAACAAAGGAAACAGCTTTTACTTAAGTTTTACACTTACTGTATACATAATTATATAGATTCTTCTCTAAATTCCAGCTTAACTTGCTCTGAGAACTACCCTGCAAAATTTTAATATATATATTAACCCAACTAACAATCCAAAGAGTGATCCAGAGGCAGCAAAGGGAGCACCAGCAAATGCTCTGGAATGCTTCTCAAGCACAAGCTACAGTCCAACTACAGCTGGCATTGGGACATAGAGCTAGGCCAGGGCAATGGAATGCTACCAGATGTCAAGAACAGTGTGGTTCATGAACATATCAAAAACTCACCACCAGCATTTCCCAACACCACCGCACTTGAAAGTCTGATACTGCACTTTAGTGTGATGCCTGTCAACCTTCAATCACATTCAGGATTCCCTGGCTAGCTACCTGGTCTGGCCCTAACACAGTTCTTCCTCCCAAATCTTGCTCCTGCTCCCACCCTGCCACCAGTCCCTATCGCTAACCTGCATGTCCTAAATCCATCTCTGATTGCTTTCTCTAGGGTCCTTTCAATTGCCTCTCTCAAGCTTTCCTGCTCAACTATGTCTCCCTGCTCCCTTCTTTCTATATTTGGTTATCACCCAGAGGCCCCTTCTATGATCTCTAGGTTCTATTAGTCTGCAAAGCAAGTATAGCAGTCATACCTGGAGTGAGCAGCAAAGTCCCTTTACTGATGCTTCAAACACAACTACATTCTCTATCCTACTCAGGGCCTGCACAGCTTGCAGACAGCTAAGAGCATATAATAGAATTGTTCCAGACTACAGGCAGATGCTATGTGACTCTAGAGACAGCACATAGCTCCACTGAACATGTTCATTGTCTGTGTAGGCGGTTTATATAGCTATGATGTAGCCACATAGCTCATCTACACACATAACTGTGATTCAGTTCTGGGAAAAAAGGCAAATAAAATCACAATCAGATTTGTAAATATTTATGTGGCACTTAAGCATTATGCATTCATCTCCTTTAGGTAACACGATTTTATCTTAGTTCTCTGTTAACTTATTTCACATTTACATTTTCTGCATCAGTTCCCAGAGCCATCTTCTACATGTTTGTACATATTTTCAAAAGGAACTACAGGAAAAAAATTGGAAGGATGATAAAGCTAAGACTATATACCTCATTTTGTTGCTATAGATACTGGAAGTTACTCACATTTTATGGAAAGGTCTAAACCAGTACAATCCTTTGAGAAAAATGCCTAGTGTCTCTTCCAGAATACTCAGACTACCTTCATTGGTTAATTAAGTCCTAGAATCTATTAGCCAATGAGCTCTCATACAGGCACATCAGTATTGGATACCACATCAGTGAAAACCATAGCATCTAAATGATTCAGATCATCACTTATAATCTGGAGTAGTCCCACTGAAATCACTTGATTTTCACTGCTAAAATACTCTTGTGACTTTAGGACCAGATTTAAGATATTCCAAAGTTGCAGTTTAACCAGACATCAAGTTGTGTTTTCTTGCATATTAATAGCCAACACATACATAAAAGTCTATTGCAGGCCATTTTTCCTGGCTTTCCATCACTGTCTGAAAGCAAATGTTGGTATATCCATGTAACAGAACTAATTGAGGTAATCAAGGTACTTGGCATCCTAAAACTATGTCTATTGGTTCCAAAAATGAACTTCTGATTTCATTAGTTTTAGAACTAGAGCTCATGTTTTATTTTAAATAGACTACAAACGTTATACTTTGTATATAAATGTTCTGTCTGTCTGTTTAATCATTCAGTTATAGTATTTTGCATGATGCCATATGTTCCTGTGACTAAACAATCTGCATTTGCCATTGAACTCTCTTTAATATTTGAGGTCTTTGAGATTTAAGAGTTCTTTACTAAAAACACCATTCCTTGTGTACCTTGATGCAACTTTCAGCTCTTTATCAACCACTAGTTCTAATATCCCCTGGATGAGACTGTGCATGATTTTATTTGGTTTTTTTCATATAATCATGACACCTTGTGTGCAATAATAGAACTTGTGGGGATACATCTGACTTATTTCTTCCTTTTCAAAATACCTGTTCCCAAGCCAATTGACTTTACTTCTTAATTATGTTACCTTGGAATAAATACGTTTTCAACATTTCACTTCATAAAACATATTTTTATCTGGCTTCCTGTTTTTATTTAAGTCAGAGTTATGTGATCTTAGTAAGTGGCTATGAAATTACTCCAGATTAGGCAAAAATTATATGAATTTAAATGGAATATTAAAATATCACAAAGACAATGTTCATCAATGAGAAGGTCAAACCCTACCAGTAGTATCTGAAATATTAAGAATAAAAATATTTTGTTGCCTAGTTGATGACCAAAGTGCAGCAACCAACTCTGTTACCAAATTATAGTATAGAAATTTCTTATCCCTTCTGCATGTATAAGTATCATAGTATCATAGTATCTAGAGTCGGAAG
The DNA here is from genome assembly GCA_030014935.1 of Caiman crocodilus. Taxonomy (NCBI): domain Eukaryota; kingdom Metazoa; phylum Chordata; order Crocodylia; family Alligatoridae; genus Caiman; species Caiman crocodilus. The sequence goes on from JAGPOW010003642.1 coordinate 50,652,248, forward strand.
GGACCTGGGCAGGTCATCTAGTCCGACCCCCTGCCTTGGCAGGAAAGAGCACCGGGGTCAGATG
>JAGPOW010003642.1:50652411-50664780 GCA_030014935.1 Caiman crocodilus
GGGAAGTTCAGGTCCCCCATGATGACCACATCCTTCGCCCTCACTACCTCTGTGAGCTGACTTAAGAAGTCCTGGTCGATCTCTTCTCCCTGGTTGAGAAGTGCCCCTTCATAAGACCATGAAGCTGTATGTGCCTCTCCAGAAGGCAATCCTCTTTCTATAATGGAAATACTTGCTTGCCTAGAGGGGCAAGACAATCTCCTGTACACATTGGTTGGATAACACAGAGTTAGTCACAAGACACATTTTAACCATCTGTTAGGTGAAATAGAATTCTCCGCAAAGTATTTCTATGCTCCATATTCTATGGACGGTTACTGCAGTATCTGAGATACTGTAGTCGTCACTACAGTGAGTTGCTACAAACTCAGAGTAGTTGTATGACATAAGAGGGCAAAGGTCTTCTAACCCAGGTGGGGACTTTTCCTTACCCTGAGTTAACTAGGATAAGAAAATGATCACCCACATAATAGAAGTCTATTCACAGAGAAGAAGCAAGGGTCAGACCATTTTTCCAAACACCCGTGGAACTTAAATTACCTCAGCCAGGCCAGTGATCTGTCCTGTAGCTTTTTAATTAAAGCCACTGTAATCAATAGTAGCAAAGTTAAAAATTTGTCCCATGCTTCTCTTTGCAAATTTAGACTTTAGTGAGGGATCCCATTTTCATTTGTTTGTTTGTTTTGCCTGTAATTCTATGTAGGTACAAGCAAAAACTAGTTTCTGAAAGGAAGGAGAGAGCTATCTTATGATCACAGAGAGTTTACTCACTAAGGTGAACATTTACACACTCCTTTTCATAATGAAATTCAAACATATATTAGGCTGATCATTTTTGAGGCTCATTAAACCAAATAATATGATGTTTTCCTAATTTGAATTACTGCTAATTAATTGTTAATAGATATAATATGTCAAGTAATGTAATGTCCAGGACAGACCAGGGCCCCTGCACAGCCAGCCTCCACTGCTGGGGCCTCAGTGCTAATCCATTGTGCTCTTGTGGAGAGACACAAACAATGTTGCACATTATTGAGGAGTTTCCTCTCTATAAACTAAGAGGCAGATTAATAACTTCAAACTCAGTTAGCAAGGAAGCTATGACTTGCCTTTGTGGATTTACATTTGCAAAATATTAACATACATGTTAATAAAATGTGTGTGTACATATTTTGCCTTTTTTGGCTTTCATTGTACTCAGAAATAAACTCCTGGCAATTATAGTCCAGTCAGTCTTACATTAGTCCTTGGGAAGACCTTTGAGAAAATTTTCAAGGATTACATCTCCAACGGCCCAGCAGGAAGTGCTCAGGGACAACCAACATGGGTTCATTGAGGGCAGGTCTTGCCTGAATAACCTGGTTTCTTCTTATGATCAGGTCACAAAGGCCCTGGATGAGGTTGTTGGTGTGGATTTTGTCTTCTTGGACTTTAAGAAGGCCTTTGACATCGTTTCCCACCACCTTCTCTTAAAAAAAACTTAGTGACTGTGGCATTGATGCCTACACAGTCAGATGGGTGGTAAATTGACTAGATGGTCAGACCCAGAGAGTGGTGGTGGATGGGTCATTTTCAACCTGGAGGGATGTGGAAAGTGGAGTCCCCCAGGGATCAGTCCTGGGGCCTGTACTGTTCAGCATATTTATCAGTGATCTGGATGTGGGTGTGGAATACACACTGTCCAAATTTGCTGATGACAACAAGTTGTGGGGCGAGGTGGGCACAGTGGAGGGGGGACACAGAATCCAGCTAAATCTAGACAGGTTACAGAGGTGGGCAGATGATAACAATATGGAGTTCAATGCAGACATGTGCAGGGTGCTGTATTTGGCAGAAGGAACCAGCAACACACCTATAGGCTGGGGAACACACTTCTTGTCAACATGGTATTAAAAAGAGATCTTGGCGTCCTTGTTGACTCCAGGATGAACATGAGCCACCAGTGAGAGGAAGCAGTTAATAAGGCTAACTGCACCTTGTCGTGCATCTACAGATGCATCACAAGCAGGTCCAAGGAGGTGATCCTTTCCCTCTATGTGACATTGGTCAGGCCACAGTTGGAGTACTGCATTCAGTTCTGGGCACCGTACTTCAAGAAGGCTGTGGCTAGCATTGAGAGGGTCCAGAGGAGGGCCACTCGCATGGTCAAGGGGCAGCAAGGCCTATGAGGAGAGGCTAAAGGGCCTGAACCTATTCAGCCTCCACAAGAGAAGGCTGAGAGGAGATCCAATGGCCGTTTACAAACTGACCGAGGGGACCAGAGGGAATTGGGGGAAGCTCTGTTCCCTAAGGCACCACCCAGGGTTACTAGAAATAATGGCCACAATTTGGTAGAGAAAAGGTTGAGGCTGGCCAACAGGAGACATTACTTTACAGTTAGGGCTGCCAGGCTCTGGAATTGGGCTCCCAAATGAGGTGATACTCTTTCCTGCCTTAGGGGCTTCAAGAGGAGGCTGGATGGATATTTGGCTAGGGTGATATGATCCCAGCACTGGTTCCTGCCTGGGGCAGGGGGTCAGACCTGGTGGTTTGTTTAGATTCCTTCTGATCCCAAGTACTATGTTACTATGAAATTACTTAGTTCGCTAACAATGTCTTTAAAGTGCATATTTCATTCTTATTTAGTTCTGTATTCAATGTAACAGCTGCATTTAGTGTTTCAGTTAAGTTGCATAACTCAACTACACTGATGTTTATAGATTCATCTGCCTCCACCTCCTCCAATAAAATCTCAGTAAATGTTTCCCTTTAGCTTTTTCATTAAGTTCTGAATAGAAGGGTAGCCCAGTGAGTATGAGCCTCAGACCTCAGAGATGTTAGTTTAACTATGTTCTCTCCCACAGACTTGTATAATGTTAGGTGAGACCACAATGAACTGAAGATTATGGCTAATAGGGTTCAAGTCCACAACAGGTAGATTGTCTAAAGTAGCAACTGGTCTTCAGCATACACTTTCAAAATTTTGGATGCCTCAGCTTTTCAGGGGAACTGTTCACAATTTTAGTTGACCTGAGTAGGAACAATGGCCATTCAGCTTTGCTTGCAGTCAGATTCTACACTACTCAAAGTGCATATATACAAGAATTTACCACTCCACAACTGGAAGTCACCTTTGAAAACAGGTATATTGTTTTGTACTCAAGTTAAAGGATATGAAATGAAGGCTAACTTAACTCCTGGTTCATTTTAGAGTTTCTTAATGCACACATTGGAAGCGTTGGCCTGGGGAGATGTGTAGGGTGAATTATTTGTTGTTTATCATGAATATTCAGGGAATCAGGTCCATTTACTTGAATTTGTTCCAGTGAGTCAAGTTGAGTCCATGTTTTTATTAAAACAACAATTAATTTCCCCAAAATGTGATTAAGCAGTTATCATTTTCTAAAGAAACAAAAAGGAAAATAGTTTCTGATTCAAAGAATGTAAGATGTTTAAAAATGTTAGATGAAAATACTCACACACAACACCAGGTCAAACAATTAATTTTAGAAAGCCATAAGGCAGAATTCTATTTCTATTTCTAGCTCACCATAATGCACCTTGCAACCATAACTGAGTTGATCAACTAAAGTGTAAGATAAAATCTATTATTCTTATTTGGTGTATTAGTAAATATTCCCGTAATAGGAATAAGATTGACCTCCAGAGACATACAGCTATCTCTTATTTCTGTAGGGGGCACACGCATGCTTAAAGGGGCAAATAAAATAATTGACAGTAATATAGTAATTGGCATTGTAATAACTGTGGATGAGGAAGGTTCTGGTTAAAATTCCATCCCTAGATAAAGGAACTTATATCCAAAGTTAGAGCCATAGAATCTTAGAAAATTAGGGTTGAAAGGAACCTCAGGGGGTCATCTAGTCCACCCTCTTACTTAAAGCAGGAACATCCCCAACTAGATCATCCCAGCCAAAGCTTTGTCTAGCCAGGTCTTAAAAATTTCCAAAGATGTAGATTCCACCACCTCTCTGGGTAACCTGTTCCAGTGCTTTACTACCCTCCCACTAAGGGATTCACACCTCTGAGAAAACTTTCCTAACTACCAGGTAAGATGGCACCCTGGTATGGGCTCTCTAAGTCTTACCTATTGAAGGCGATCCATCTTGTATAGAAGAAGGAAATATTTCTTGGGCCAGAATATGAGAATGGCTCCACACAAGTTAGTGCATATTTGTGTCACATGGGGAGAGAATAAACACGGAGTCCAGTTATTCCTCCAGTTAAATATTTTAATGATAAATCTCCTCGACAGAAGAGATGGAAATAACCATACCAAAGAATGCCTGTTGGTCAGAATACTTGTGTATAAAATGAGATGTGGCATAGCCTCTTCAGACAAAGGGGAGGTTTAAAGCTGCATCCCCCACATCCCACACAGAGTGGCCTAACTCCTAAATTACTAAGCTGGAAGGGTAGAGGCCAATGCCATCTTGTTCAATAGTGTTTTATAAGAAAACACTGATGCAGGTGCCTACATGCAAGGCTGAGAATCCCCTATAGCTCCAGAGAATCCTTTCAGCTCAGTTAAAGGTCTAACTTCACAAAAGGATGGGATTTAAGTTACACTTCTTTCATATTTCTGACTTGATGATTTCAGTAGTTTCCCATTCAGTATGTTCACTGCCTTTTGTGTCCCCATTACTATGCATCTTATTCATGGCTTATTCCACTCCTTAGCAATGGGCTTTAGATGTAGGCATTAAAACATATAAAAAAAACTTTTGTGGATCTAGCCTTAGGGTTAGGGTTAGGGAAGAAGTGGGCACACTAGAAAAGAGGAATAGGCTGCAATCAGACCAAGAACCAGCAGCACACCTACAGGCTGGGGAACTCCCTTCTCATCAGTGCAGAGGCAGAAAAGGATCTTAGAGTCATTATTGATGCCAAAATGAACATGGGCCGACAGTGTGGGGACACGGTCAGGAAGACCAACTGTACCTTGTCATGCATCCACAGATGCATCTCAGGCAGGTCCAAGGAGGTGATCCTCCCCTTTTATGTGATACTGGTCAGGCTGCAGTTGGAGTATTGCGTCCAGCTCTGGGTTCTGCACTTCAGAAGGGATGTGGACAACATGGAGAGAGTCCAGAGGAGGGCCACCCTCATGATCAGGAGTCAACAGGGCAGGCCCTATGAGGAGAGGGTAAGGGACCTGAACCTGTTCATCCTCCACAAGAGAATGCTGAGAGGGGATCTAGTGGCCATTTACAAACTAGTCAGAGGAGACCAACAGGCACTGGGGGAGTCCCTGTTCCCCTGAGCACTGCCGAGGGAGACAAGAAATAATGGTCACAAGCTGGCAGAGGGAAGATTCAGGCTAGGTATCAGGAGGCGATACTTCACAGTCAGGGTGGCTAGGGTCTGGAACCAACTTCCAAGAAAAGTGGTGCTGGCTCCTACCCTGGGGGTCTTTAAAAGGAGGCTGGATGAACACCTTGCTGTGGTTGTTTGATCCCAGTACTCTTTCCTGCTATAGCAAGGGGTCGGACTTGATGAACTGCTCAGGTCCCTTCTGACCCTACCAACTATGAAACTAGGAGCCTAATCCTAAATTCAAAGCTATTTCCAAGTTATTGGGCTGAAGGCATGGCTTTTAGTGTCAGTACCAGCTTTAATACTGACAAAATACATAAGGAAGAACATGGATAGCTCTTGTCTACCACCCTTTAGTTGGCTTTAGGCAACTTTAGCTTCATTCTTCTCCCTCCCCATAACAAATACAAAAGTAAGGGCAGATAAAGCAGAATATTTTTCTTTCAGTGGGTGTGTCTACACGTTCATTAATGTGCTTTTATTAATTCATATTAAAAGTAGTACCTTTATTGTGAGGTACTAGAAAAAGGTACATTCACCTATTTTAATACACATTAGTGGAAGAGCACACGTTTTTTTATGATGCTTTAGTGTGCATTAAAATAGGCTAATGCACGTTAAAGTACACAGGTAGATGCACCCAGTAGGAGTGAATTTCAGTTTAGACATGATCTGGATTCAATAGAAAGTATCCACTGTTATGTTTAAGGGGTAAGGTCACCTTAAAAATTACAGATAAATTCCTAAATACCTGGGCATAAAAATAGAATTTCCCTCCAAGCAACTTATTTCAGAATCACCCACTACTAAATTATCACCCAGATGGAATGTGTGACCCATCTTATCCAGTAGAGTAAAGCCTGTATTTCTATGAACATTGTATGTAAAGTGTATCATATCTGAAAAGTAAAATGTGATTATTTCAATAAAATAAGTGGCCTGCTATATGAGAGACTGTTTCTGATTGGATGTCTGAGTTTCTTAGCTCAGTCATTATAGCACAAGTTGAGTAATGGCATCTGGGCAAGCTTGGTGACTTGCACCACACGTAACTGGATATTTTAATATTTGTTCTCCATCATCTTGGTTTATGTTTGTTTTGAACAGAATTACTTTCTTTTTTGATGTGTGCTGATAAAGCTTTCTTTTGAAAGAGTAAATAAACTCAAAAAAGTTTGTCAAGTATATAAATGTTATGATGTATTAATTATAGAGTTCCTGCTTATAACAAGGATTAGTGCTGTTATGTAAAATGGCAGCACTAAAACAATTGACAAAGAGACGAAGCCAGCAACACTAAAATGGTATGTGGAAAGACCACTTAGGAATTTCTTATTACTTTTCCCATAAGGATTTAGAAGAATGGTGGTCCTTGATTATTACTGAGCAGGAAGTAGTCCACAAGACAAGCTCCTCATCAAGATGTGGTATATATTATACAAAAATAAAAGGACAATGGTGTGAAAAAGATCACTTGAGCAAGAAAGTGTCTACAAGCAGAACAAAAGAAACTATAATGGTGTGTAATTCTATAAAGGAAAACAAAGGAAAACCATTTAGCAAGCTGATTTGAAAGGTTCCAGTAAAAGTAATAAAAGGGAGAATTAAGAGCTCTGTTTTATAAAATACAGACAGCCACAAGCAAAGCAACATTTATGGTGAAGTCCTTAGTAAGTCCCTCATGAAATTATGTTTCAAACAGTGTTTGGCCCCTTGAGTGTCTATATATATAGGTAATATCTCATCATTTGATGACCTCTTGACATGGGTAAAGAAGGTCAATCAGTATTAATATAATTATTTGCTCTGAAAGAAAGACTGGAGATCCATCAAAATAAATGTACAGATTAAGTTACATAATTAGTAATAAAAATTCTAGGATGTTTTCCTCCTTTAATTTGCTATGTGACTTAATGAAGAATCAGAGAAGAAAACATGTTTTAGCAAACTAGATGAGTCATTTGGGTGATGACACTGAAGATTCAAGTAAACATGTGGGGTATTAGAAAAATATTAGAGAGCTTCTACAGATAAAGCTAGTTAAAACCTAACAACCAAGACAATGAAAAATAAAGTAATTGCTTAGGAGAAGATGAGCTTCTATGAGGGTTTATGGGTGGGAACTAGCTGTGAAGGCTCATCAAACTAGACGTAGACAGGAAGTCATGAAATCTGGGTTCTCTTCCCAGCTTTGACACTGATCATAACCTGGAAAAGCCTGTTCATCTTTCTTTTCCTGTCTCCTTAACCTGTAAAACAGGAATAATTGCACTTAAAGTCCTTTGCAAAGCATTTTGACATCAATGAAAGGCACTATGTGAGTGCTAAGTATTGCTATTAATACATACACAATGTAGGAGAGAATGAAAAATGTATAAAGGCCTGAATAAGGGAGAGGTAAATGATCATGGGGAAATTAAGTTATATCAAAATGTGATTTATGGACTTTGATATATGAGAAAGTATGCTTAAAAATAGAGGTTTAGTAAATTGCCTATGCACAACATAAAAGAAGCTTTCAAAGAAAATAGGAGTTATAGTTAAATGACTCTAAAGAAAAGCATATTAGAAAAATACCTGAAATCTGTTTGGAAAATGACAGGTAGTATAGAATAGGGCTGATAAATGTAGCAGAAGAAAAATATCTTTATTTATGAGGGTTCTGAGAGAGGAGAATTAGAAGACACTGAAATTTTAGAAGAAGAAAAGTCACAATTAGGGAAATTTCAGAGATCCTGAGAAACAATAGCAAGAGGAACATGTCCATACCTAAAACAGAAAACTTACAGGGAATTTATTACGGCCTATGTAACAAATGTGCTACGTACTGGCCAATTGCATATGGTGTTTTAACAGTTGAAGTTAAGTATTAAAACTTAAGGTTATATAGTGCACTTATTAACCTGTCAAAGGTTCATCTACACGACAAGCAGCTCTTTGGCACCTGTGCCCTCCAAACTGAATCATGACAAGACAATGCAAAGGAAAGGTTACTTGCTGGGCCACAAAGAATAATCTTCAGGCTAGCAGAGAGACAAATTATTTCCTAAACTCTGGCTTAAAAATGAATCCTCAGGAAATGCAATAATGCTCCAACTTACAGAGATTCTTTTGTAGAGTCTGCCCCTGAACTCGTGGTAGTAACTTTAACCACGGTAAATTTTTGATAGTCTAGTTCAATGAAGCATCATGTCCAGGGTTGTGGGAATTTCCTCAAGGTTCTCAGTCAGTCTTTGTGCTGATAGGCATAGTCTACTAAGGGGCTCTTTAGTTACGCAAAGTTTAAAGAGAACTCTAACAAGCTTTTATTTGAAAGGGAAGTGCGGCATAACTAAGGAAAGAGGACAACAACACGGGGACGAGCAGGGCATTCACCCGAGGCACCTTCTTGTGGGGGAACACACAAAAATAACAGCCAAGTGGCTGCCACTGCCATCTCCATCACTGATGCTCAAACTACAAAATTGTCACACCATGCACCTCAGAGGGAGGTAATCCCTACTACTCCACAGACTACTTGCAGCAATATCTGAGAGGTATTTTTTCTAATGGATATTTCCTACCTTCATCCATGGTCAGACCCAAATGCTGTGACACAGTACAGAGAAGAAATAGACTAAAAGTATGTTTGTAGAACTGGCATAGGTGTTTTGGTTTTTTTATCTTAATGTGTTCATTGATTAACTCAGATATAAAATTTCCTTTGCAAAATGGGAATGCAGAGGAAATAAATCCAGAGAGCAGGAAGATACCACTGAAAAAATCTTCTTAAAATGTAAGGGATTTTTTGTTTTGTTTTGGGTTTTTTGGTAAGAATTGATTCAAGAAAGGAAAAAGCATTATGATTCAGAAAGATGAACTCTGAGGACAGCAATTACACTTGAGTTAATTTTCTGAAGGGGAGGTGGATGACTTCAAAAGAAAACTTCAGGTATTAAAAGTACTAAATTAAATGATACATGTAAGTGAAATAATAAGGAGAAATGTGTGTGTACACGTGTTCATTTTGCACAAATTATGTGATTCTGGGAAGGATAGAAATCTATTTGATATTTAGTCTACTTGATATTTGTGAGTGTATATGCATATACGTGTGTATGTGTGTATACACGCGCGCACACGTGCACACATTCATAAATACCTGTGTGTGTGTATATATATATACACATATATGAGAGAGAGAGAGGAGAAGTATATGTAGCAGAGAGAGAATTGAATATATGTGTGTGTGTGTGTGTGAGCGTTTGCGCACGTGTGTGTGTGTGTGTGTGTGTATGTATGCATGTGTCTCCCTAGTCGTTGGGCAATGCATGGAGTCGGGCTCCAACAGACTCCTCCCATTCTACTATTTCCTTTCCTTAGCATCTCTTTTCCTGTACCTATACTTATCACTCGTGTTGGCCACTCTGTGTGTGTATGTATGCATGTGTGTATATGCTGGATATACACACATGCATACATACACACACACACACACACAGTGTGTGTTGTGTATGTATGCATGTGTGTATATCCTGTGCTAGGGTTCTTAGTTGAAAATATCTTGTTTCCCAGGTGAAGTGGCTTTAGTGTAACATGATTTAATATTGTAGATAATATAATTTTATTTTGGTGGACCTAGTAGTTGATACTGGTATAGCAGCTGCTAATTTCAGGGCATTTTTGAAAGGCTTAACACTAAGCCTAGGGACAGACATATAAACCGCTTTAAGTGATCAGAAACTGGTTTAAATATGTAACAGAACAGATGTTTAGTGAACATAAACCAGTTTGAAAATGGCTGAAAATAGTTTGAAATAAACCTGGTTGAATGTAGAATCAGACTTAACTGATTTGCATCAAAATGGTCTGTGCAAAGTCTGTCTCAAACCCCTTGCTGGTTTAAGATAAACCAGACTCCCCCAGCATCTCAGCATGCTCTCTGAGCTGGGCAGGGCTCTCTGCTACACAACAGGACTGGCCCCTCCCCTCTGCTCCCTGGCTGCAGCTCTGGCACAGGCTGAGGGCTGTTTCCCCCCTCCCCTTCACCACTCCCTGATGAACAGGAATTCCCCCTCCCCTCTGCCTTTATGATGTCTGTGTATTAGCTAGAAGCTGACATGCTGGCTATGGTCCGTGCTGAGTCAACAGGTAGAATCAACAGGAAGCTGGTAATGTCCCTCTGCTGATTTCTTAATGGGGTGACAAACACTGAGTTAGGAGTCATAAACACTGTTATCAATTCCCTGCTTGGCTAATCAGAGTGTCCTGCCAGGACCTGGCCATGACGCCTCTCAGCTCAGTTCTGTGGAAGGGAAGGGAGGGCTGCTTTAGCATCCCCAACCTTCTAGCCTGAGCCATTGCAGACATGTGCTCGCATGCCTGGGATGTCTTTGCAGTTACAAAGTGATTTAGCCTAACAAGGTTAGACTAACCTGCAAAACTTGAATCAATTCAGGCTCAGGCTTTTGAATGTCTGTCCTTAACCTAAGATGATTATTTCCTGTTAAGATTTGCTTCTAATTGTTTAAGCGTTTTTGGGTGGTGGGAACGTTTCTCTTCATATTCTTGTTTAAAAGGTTCACTGACTTTACAAGACAGATTAGAAACATTTTGCAGGATGGAAAATCATTTCCTACTAACCTTACATAGCATCACCTAGCATCCCTGCTCAATGAAATTTTGACTACTTTTGCTTATCTCCTAAAAGAGATAAGATTCATGGCCCAACTTCTACAGCAAGGAGATGTATTTAAGGAATGAGGGGCACCAGCATGGCCCACAGTTGGGGACTGGGAAGTCATAGGACTGGGGGTCAGAGCTGAGGGGCACCAGCAAAGAAAGAGGGCTGCCAGTGGATCAGGAAAAAGTCTGGATCAGGAATGAAGAGAACTGTCAGGGCCAGTTGTGGGTAACAAGTGAGGGGCACTAGCAGGGCTAGGGAGCTGTGGGTGAGGAGTGAGGGGCATCATCAGGGTCAGGAGTCTGTGGCTTGGGAGTTAGGGACACTGGCAGGGCCAGGAGGCTATGGGTCAAGAATGAGGGGCACTGGGAGGGGCAGGGAGAAGTGGATCAGGAGTGAAGGGCACTGGCAGGTCCACAGGTCTGTGGCTTGAGACCAAGGGGCCCCAGCATGGCCTCGGGGGCAGGAGACTGTGGGTCAGTAATGAGGGGCACCAGCAAGGTCAGGGGGCTGTGGATTGAGAGTGAGGGTCATCAGCAGGGACAGGGAGCTATGGCTTGGGAGTAAGGGGCACTAGTAGGACACAGGGGCTGCAAGTCAGGAACAAGGATTCATAGATGTTAGGATAGGAAGAGACCTCAATAGATCATCAAGTCCAATCCCCTGCATAGGCAGGAAAGAGTGCTGGGTCTAGATGACCCCAGCTAGATGCTAACCTCCTCTTGAAGACCCCTAGGTTAGGGGAGAGCACCACCTCCCTTGGAAGCCCGTTCCAGACCTTGGCCACTCTAACTGTAAAGAAGTTCTTCCTAATGTCCAGTCTAAATCTGTTTTCTGCTAGCTTGTGGCCATTAATTCTTGTAACCCCCGGGGGCGCCTTGGTGAATAAAATCTCACCAATTCCCTTCTGTGCCCCCGTGATGAACTTATAGGCAGCCACAAGGTCGCCTCTCAACCTTCTGTTGCGGAGGCTGAATAGGTCCAGGTTCTCTAGTCTCTCCTCATAGGGTTTGGTCTGCAAGCCCTTAACCATGCGAGTGGCCCTTCTCTGGACCCTCTCCAGGTTATCCACATGCCTCTTGAAGTGAGGTGCCCAGAATTACATGCAGTACTCCAACTGCGGTCTGACCAGTGCCCGAAAGAGGGAAAGTATCACCTCCTTGAATCTATTTGTCATCCATGTGCTGATGCATTATAAAGTGCCATTGGCTTTTCTGATGGCTCGTCAGACTTCCAACTCAAGTTCATCTTGGAGTCCACTAGGACTCCAAGATCCCTTTCTGCTTCCATGCCACCCAGCAGGTCATCCCCTAGGCTGTAGGTGTGCTGGACATTTTTCCTCCCTAGGTGCAGCACTTTGCATTTCTCCTTGTTGAACTGCATTCTGTTGT
>JAGPOW010003642.1:50670198-50699292 GCA_030014935.1 Caiman crocodilus
AAGCCATTCCCCATTGGTGGTGGCCGGAGAAAGCAGTGGCAAGAACATCTGAAACCGCCAGGCAGGGTAAGGGCGAGGTGAAAGGGGTGGAGGAGCCTCGCAGAAGATCTCGACTACAGGTAGCCAAAGGGGACATCTGTCCAGAGGGAAGCTCCGCCCACTGGCAGAACAAAGTTGTGGCAGGAAAGAAAGGGGCGAACTCCGGTGAGGAAAGAGACCTGTCCCAGGGCCTCCGGCTAGCCGGACACCCACAAATCTTCAGGGCAAAGAGGCCCAAGGTAAGATGTTTGACGCCCAGCGGCTACATTGTCTCAATTATTGAATAACCTTCCCACAGACAATGGCAACACTCAATAGACTGGCATGCACCAGGCATTCTGGTGAATGTCATGATCACTTACAATGAGTCCATACCCTGGAGAAGGGTGGCAGGGAGTGGAAGACCAAGGTGCCTGAAGCTCAGTGCCCAAGAGGGGTGAGGTAGGCCTCAGAACAGATAGGCCTGAAGACAGAGGCAATGAACCAAGAAGGCTGGTGATAAATACCTACTAGTGGTTGTGGAAGGGACTTAAGGGGAGGTATGGAGGTCTTAACTGGTCCAGCAAAATAGAGTGGAGCCAGAAGAGGACCCCGAATCCAGAGAGAGAGATCCTGAACCCACTGAGGGGCAGACTGTGGGACCAGAGCATAGCATACCTTGGAAGAGATATGTCTGGGGCCCAGAGAGAAAGAGAGACAGCTTGAGCCCAGGAAAGACTAGGTACTTAGGAGAAGGTCTGGTGCCTGTGGGGGGACCAGGAGGGTACAGTGCCTAGAGGGGACTAGGGTACATTGAAGGAAGCTAATTGATTTAGTTGGGGATGGTCCTGTTTTGAGCATGGCATTGGACTAGATAACCTCCAGAGGTCCCTTCCAACACTAATTTTCTATGACTCTGAGCTCCATTGCTTGAGGTGTGCCAGAGGGCAGAGAGTTGTGTTAACAGATCACCTGTGAGGCATGGAAGTGTGTATTGGGGAGGATGGAGCCCACACAACTACCTCTAAGGCAATGACCATGAGCACTTGTAGTCCTAAGAGTAAAACTAGGCTTGAGAAGCCCTGTAGCACCCTCCCTTCCATTACAAATTAATAGCATCAGGGCATGGCAGGTGAGTAAACGGAAGAAGGCCCCAAGAGGAGCCAACTTAGCAAGGGTTGAGCAACCACCAGGGGGCATTGTGACCACCTGTGGGTTGAGCACTTGCTACAAACTCATTTAAAATAATTAACATTTATAGTGTTTTGGTATTCCCTTATGAGTTATTTCTCTTGTGCATTACCTCCCCTTCCTGCTAACTACCAATACTTAGCAAAAAAAGTCATGGTAGTCACATCACCTATTTACCACATATTTGTGGAATAAAATTCACTTCACTGCATAGTAAAAGTAGAGTAAATAAATATGGCACTTCACTCCGTGGTAAACTTACCCTTAGAAAATCAGGAGAAAATGTTCACTCCTCCAAGACAAACTTGTATCCTGACCCTGTGTCTGTTTTCCTACTCAGTTTCGTATCAAGGTAGCCATTTTCTCAGGCAACTACCCCTGTTATCTTGTAACTAGATGCTATATTAGATATTATATTATAACCTAATATGGTTAGCCAGTTTGCAAGATCTGCCATGTGTCTGTTCCTTACATTGGAGTAAATTTATTACAGAATGAGAACATTTGCATAAGACATTTACTGCACAGTAGACTAATTAGCTACGCCGGATTCATCCGACGCCCCATACCCTGCATGAGTGTGAGCTTCTGCGTGCCTGAGTTCCTGTTTAAGTTTGTAACTTCAAGGAACTTGCCTACAGCCTAAGGACTGTAAGTAAAGGTTTTTTTGCTTCCAACAACTTGCGTGTCTAGCGTCTCAATTCCACTCCATCAGCTGCCCCATGCTGCCAGCGTTTCTGAGCCCCCACAAGAACAAAGTGAATATTGGCCAGTATCAAGGTATTTTATTGACATTGGACTCCCATTCAAAAGAGATTGTTCCAAGAAAGGTGCCTCCTTTTTCCCTATTATCCAAATGTGCACAGTAGAGAATACATTATCACAAATCCATCCCTTTGCTTAACATAGATATACAATCAAATAATTTTTTCTGGAAACTAGAACTTAAAACTATTGTTAAAGAAAGGAATAAAAAATAAGTAAGTCTTCCTGAAATGAAGTGTGAAAAGATTTAGTTATAAACATGATTGTACATATATATATAATCAGGAGCTCTGGAATGCATTTTATCTTTGGAGGCCAACATAGTTCATTTTATGGTGGTTCCAGGACAGCTGCCTATGTAAGATTTCCTGGCAATGTGGGGTATCCTGCCAGGGAAACAGAAGTAAAGAGTAGGGCCCTAGCAGCTTAGTTCAGACCACTAATTCACCAAATTTGTAGTCTTAGTCTTTAGATTTGGGACATTGATCTCTGCTTTTTCCACGTGCATCACATCCTGCATCTCTCCTGCAAACAGGAAAAAAGATGTATGAAACTTGTCTTAAGAAACATCAGAATCCCTCTCCCCTTCCCCTGTACACACCCGCCACAAATTTCCTACAGAGTGACTTCGCATAGCAAGAGAGGGCAACTAAGCCAAATATAATTCTGAAAATAAATAGTCTCAAGCCCAACATTTCTTAATAATTTAGATAATTTAGAACTTGGCAAAAAATGCTAACATACAAGAGAAACTTTAGGTCGAGAAAAAGTATTATATTATTCTTCAGGGATGTAGGTTGTAGCCATGTTGGTCTAAGGACATAGGCAGACAAGATTCCTTTGGTGAATCTGAGATCTTTTATTAGACCAACCCAAATGGCTGGAGAATAGTTATTAAGCAAGCTTTTGGGTTCAAAAACCCTTCACCAGGCTAAGGAAGTTTCAGCAGCTGGTGTCTGCTCTTCCTGGATAGAATGAAAAGTAAAGAAGCCAGCAGCTTCAAGTTTCCTTTGAAGATCCTTACAAAAACTTACAAAACACTTCCCAGAGACAAGCCTATGAACTCTACTTCATCAGCCTCCTGGATACTAAAAATCATGGACTCAATATAGATATTGGATTTATGACACATTATAACCTGCCTGACATCTGATTCCCCAGGTATCTCTCCACTTTCATCCCCCTTCTCTCCTTCCCCCCACCCCCAGCCTATTTCTCGCCCATCGACTCCTCAATCTACATTTTCACTGACTACCTGTCACCACATATATCAGCCCAGCCGCTGGCTTCTTTACTTTTCATTCCATCCAGGAAGAGCACACACCAACTACTGAAGCTTCCTTAGCCTGACGAAGGGTTTTTGAACCCGAAAGCTTGCTTAATAACTATTCTCCAACTATTTGGGTTGGTCTATTAAAAGATATCAGATTCACCAAAGGAACCTTGTCTGCCTATATTATTCTTCAGAAACTTATCTTCAGATGCTTATAATTAAAATACCTTCTGAACCATAACTGTGCCATCCTGTTGCTAAATATACAGAAAGTGTAGGTCATAGCAATTGGAGTAGCCTTTTTGTTCAGGACAGCATCCTGTGACTGGTCTTTGTTGTTCCATCCACATTGTCACGTCTCTCCTCAAACAGTCACTGTTGCAAAGTGAACAAAGATAACTTTGTGGGTTTGCATGCTAATGTAGATTATAAAAGATAACCCTCAGATGCATGTCCTCAGGTCATGTACCAATGCTTACCGCCTGCTGCAATGAATGGAGTCCACCATGGCAGATTAGGCAAATATCCCATTATAGCAGAGTTCTTTGGACAGTTTAGGGCAGCAGTGGCCAACCTATGGCACATGCCACAAGAAGCACAGACAGCCTCTGTGTATGGCACAGGAAGCACAGTGGCAGATAGGGCACAACACAGAAAACAGCAGTAGGTTGTGCAGGGAGCACAGGGCAGGGAGCATAGGGCCAAGCAGCTGATAGGACAGGAAAAGAGGATTGGTGTGGAACTTGGGCATGGTGTGGGGCTAATTTGTAGCATTTTTCCCCAAAAAAGTTGGTGCCTCTATGGTTTAGAGCACCAGTATAGGAAATTTAGATACTATAGGCCATCCACTACAGCCAAACCCATCTCTAATTTTTTTGATTCTTTTGCAACTTGGTCTTGATTAGCAAGGCCAAGAGAGTGCATTGATCAATACAACTCTTTCTCAGTATACTCCAATTTACATGAAGGTGAAGTCCATCTCATCTTATCACATCAATAGTATCTACAGTCCTGTGATAATAGGTAAGCAGCACATCAGCACACACAAATTACACTGGGAATAATAGAATTGTAAACCTATGTATAGGCAGCTCAGGATATAAAGCTGCTCTACAGCATCAAAGCAGTAGAGTAGCTCAGTAGTCCCCTGCATGACTAAGCAGCCCTTGTAAGGTTCACATTGCTTACCGCTTTTGTCTGAGGAAAGGTCTGAGAAAAATGCTTTAAGTATTGACTGTCTCGTGGTCATTCCCAGCAGTCTCTCACATATGAGAGAGATTCAATTATAATGGCTGTTATATAAGAAAACTAAATTTACCTCTTTCATCCTAGTGGTTTGGACCTTATGAACGCCTATGGATTGACTGCGGAGAAAAAAGAACCACAATAGTTGATCCATAAATGGCCAGAAACAGAATCCACATGACACTGCTAAATGAATCTCACCTTGCAAAGTAAATTCAGCTTAAGAAAGTTAGATTACCTACAGATTCTTCCTTCTAAAAATAATAGTTGAGACGCTAAAGTAGGTTTTGCTATTGGACCTATTATCAGTGTAATAAACCAGGTTGCCTAAGAGCATAAATGATAATTTAATTAACATAAGATTTCACCTCTCTAATGAGATCCATCATCAGTGCCTGCACACCGACTATGACAAGTTTAATGAAGATCTAAAAAATACCAACTCTCAGGAACAAAATAAGGATAAGGTCATTTTACCAACCATATTTAGTCAAAACCATCAAACATGGCTGTGTTATTGCCAAATATTGTACTAAAAAGTGCAGCATCAGTGGCCTATGAGTGCTAAGTGCACCAAACTGAGTCTTGTCATAGAAAAAAAACACTTTTCAGGTCCCAGAAAAAGAAGAAACGTCATGGATGATAACCACAGTTCCAAACACTGTCATTTGATTGATAACACCATTGCCAGGCAAAAAGTTAATTATGCTAGATTATCAAGTTCCATGAGAGGAACTGACTACTGGATAGACCAACATCTCAACTGCCAATATTTCACCATTTTGAAACTACTCAGAAAACCTCATGGCAAAAGATGATTGAAGAAGTGAAATGTAAACAGATTGAGCAAAGCTCTGTAAAGCAGTAGAATGGCAGTTAAATATCACTGTTGCTGGTACATATTGTAAGGCTTGAATTCCCTCTTGATTGGTGCCCTACCCCCATTGATTGGTGACGCCCTACCCTCTACATAGCATCATCTGAGGGTTCTGATTGCTGTTCCTGTTCTCCTGCCATGACTTGATGTTCCTCTTGGGGCACTGTTCCAGCAGGTAGCTCATGAGGTTCCATACCTTTGGTTTCTTCATGGAACTATGGGACTCCAACCTCCCCTTTACCCCACACTTACTGCATCCAATGCCGGAACCAAAATTATCATCTTCTCACCTGAATGTCCTGCCATTAAGGCAATGAGAAACTTCTTGGCTGGCAGTTCTTCTTAGGTCACTTTTTTGGCTATTGGCTGATGTCTCTGTAACTGGGCTCACCATGGCCTTGTGCTGATGAAGTCATTGTAAAGAAAACTCAAAAAGAACCAATTAAAATATCACCAGATTGGCTTCTGTTGAGATGCACTCATGTTGTATTCTAGTGGCTTGGCAGATTCCTGCTGTGCCCTCATAGCTTTATTAGGGGGCCTTTATTGGGTCTCCACTCTTTCAGCTGCCCCTCTAGGTCTCTGTGCTGCTGGTTGCTCTGCAGCACAGCTTGGCCCTAAACTTCCCCCCCTCTGCAGGGGCATTTCTGCACTCCGGCTTTCTGGCTTCCCGCAGTCCATCTCTGTCTCAGCCTGGGGACCGTGTACTAAAAAGTGCAGCACCAGTGGCCTATGAGTGCTAACCACACCAAACTGTGCAGTGCTCCGTGTGGCAGTGCTCCACGGCTCCCTTCCCCACACTTCCCCATAGGGTACCTGTCTCGCCAGATGCAGCCCCCTCTGGCCATGTTCTGTGTTCCTCCCCACTTCTCCTTCAGGCTCAACAGCCTCTCTGGGACTCTTTCCCAGGGCTTTTTCTCAGCATGCCACTCCCAGGGCATGCAAACATCCAGGCTCTCCCTGTGAGTCATACATGGCTTCCCGGCTCCCATCCACATCCACCTTCAGTGTCTCCCCACCACCTGATGCTCTCGCCGCCCTTCGCCCTCCAGCTGCTGGCTTCTCTGCCTGTCTTCTGGCCCACTCTACTCCAAGGCCCTGCCTCTCTCTTCTCCCAATCTTCAGGCTCACACTGGTGCTGAACTGGTGGGTCAGAGCCTGCTGTCCTAACATTTCCCTGCCTGTCTTGGAGGCTAAGAAAAATAGGGAAAGCTCCCATCGACTGTCTCTTCCCCTCTCACAATCACCAGTATAATTTCTGAAGGCTTTGAAGATACCAGAAAGAACTTAACGGATGCTGTCTACTGGGCTAAACACTCTGGATTTAATAGTTCAGAAACATTAAGGCTTCTTTGATGAGCATGTTGATGAAATAAACAGATTATTTGATTAGGAACAAAACCTATATTATGAGATTTAATTTGGATAACTGATAAAACATTGTCATTCATGAAAACAACTTTATACAACAAGCATAAGACTATTTGATTCAGACTGAGACCTCAGTGTGAAAGCTATTTGAACAAGAAAGCAAACAAGCTATAGATATACTGTCCAAAATTATGCAAAGAAATTCTGTGAGGCACTTAAATGGTATATAGATACTTATATGAGCTTCACCTAAGTTGTTCCTCCCCATTATGAGTTCAGATAAAAACAGACCTTCAAATGAAAAGAACCAAATTCTAGAAAGGTGAGTTTAACATTTTAAAACCCTGTTCAGCATTAATGATCAATAACCTCAACATGACATATGTGAAATTCTTCCATTCTACAATTTAAAAAGAAATTGCATTGCTGTAAAGTGACAAAACACCTTGCTTCATCTAGCTGGTATGGGTGATATGATGAAAAAACTATTCTAAAAGAATATAAATATGCTTCTGTTGTCCAGGTGTATAAGGGAAATAATAGGAGAGTCTCAGTTGTAGCTACTGAGATCCTTGCAGTAATCATACTCAGCCTCTTTTTTCCTCACAGTTAATGATATTTGTTGCATGGAAAATACAAAAGCAATATGTAGATAGAATATTAACCTATATTAAGTCTTTGTTGATTTTTAAAAGGCATTTGACATGATCATATTCAAGGGAACAGGGGAAGTTCCAAAAGTGAGGAGTGACCACTGAGAACAACCTCCCACATATTTTTAAACAATTGCATGATGGGATGATAGTAAAACTGTTGAAAGATAGGAACCAAGCCATTTCCACTGGCAAGTGATGTAAAATAAGGCTGTGTTCTCACACCCATATCTTGCTGTCTCACTGCTAATTGCTTTCTGTGATCTTGATATAGGCATTCAGATTAAAATCAGGAGTGTTGGAAAGCTGTTTTAATCCCCAAACGTATATGCAAATCCAAGGATGCTTGTGGAACTTGTTTGTGAATTTCTGGTTTTTGATAAGTGTACATGGTTGGGTATTGATCATGAATCACTTTGAAGCTATATGCTCACATTTTAGGCTAATTTATCCTTAAAAGGATGTGTGCCAGCTTGATCCTTGTAAGCCTTGCATACTACCAGCTGTAACCACTGAAGGGCACATGCTTCAAACTGTAAGCAGCTTGCAAGTAGTACTCTTTTGCATAAAGGTTACATCAACAATGAAGTCTCTAATAGAAACTAGAATCAACTATACCTGTATGTGCCAACAATTACAAAGATGATACGTGCCAACAATTATAAAGACTAAGATGGTCTGGTCCAGATTTAGGATGTCCAATAATCAGCTCCCCAAGAAAAGAATTTAAGAAGAGTTGTTTTCCAGACAATGGTTATGTTATAGAAATAGAAAGGTTAAAGTACTGTTTAAAAAAAATCTCTGAATGAATACAAAATTAGATTTCAAACTTGGGAACAAAAAGTTTATGAACACGAAACTTGGTAGAAATTGGGCCATTATGATATAACCAGATTCGAGAACGGATTCCAGGAGGCTGATTATAAGCACTCATAACAGTTTCACCATCATGACCAGCTTTTCCAATCCACAATATCCATTATTGTCTGTCTGTAAATGTATATTCCAAGTAAGAAAAAGGGACTTCTTAGACATATGAAAACTTACCACAGACTACTTCAGGCATCAGAAAAAATGTAGTCTTCAACTGCAAAGGACAGCAATGATGATTGAAATCCATCAGTGACCTCTTTGCATGAGAAAGGGATAGAGCAATAAATATTACAACTTGTCATTTAGTATTTTAGTCATTTAGTACTAAATAACTGTGCAGTAACAACTGTGTTGTTAGGGGCATGTGTAGATGCACCTACTGTGTACATTTTTGCATCTACACATGCCCCTAACAACACAGTTCACAGTTGTTACTGCACAGTTATTTAGTACTAAATGACTAAAATACTAAATGACTGCACAGTAACTGCCATTACAGCACAGGCCTGGTGGCACACGGGTTGGTTCTGACACTACTGCAAAGTAGCAACGAGCTGCGACACAGCAGTTCATTGCTACTTTGTAGTAACGTTAGTGTCACAGTTTATGTCCGCTGAAGCTATATGTCTGTAGTAATGAGCTACATCACCATAGCTCATCGCTATGGCAACATAGTGTTTCATTTACACATGCTCAGTATAAATTACAGGGACCATTACTGCAAATGTATGTCCCCAGCATTCTTTTATCTTTGGTGCATCTAAGTGATGTTTCCTGTCTTATACAAGGTGTTAAGGACACTTATGAACAGGCTTTCGTTATTTTACCCCTGCACCATGGACACATAAACATGCATACATATGCTGAGCATGTGCAGTTGACTATGTATTAGCTGGGTACATACACAGGAATGCATGGGCAAGGTGTATAAGTCTTGAAAATGTAGGTGGCAAAAGCTATGGATACTCAGTACTAGAGGAGGGCCCTTTTATATTTTAGTTTCAGTGACAGTGTAGTCAAAGCACTTGTTTAGGAAGTAGGAAACTTACTTTTTAAGCCCCCTTATATCAAGCAGGTGGCAAACCTTTATCTCTTGACTTTCCAATACTGTATTCTAACCACTATGCAGCCATTACTCAGCCCTTTCTCTAGCATTTTTCTTGAAGTTGGCCTAGGCAGCCACACAAGGAAGATATGTAGCACCAAGAAAAAAAGGACAGGCTAGAACATGTGTGCCTCAGCAAGAGGGCTGGTGTTCTGAAAAAGAGCCAGCCCTGATTTGTAATCTCAATCCTTAATCACAATGGTGCAAAAAATTTCCCACTATACTATTCTTTATGAGATGACTTGGATGTAAGATGTTAAACTAAAACTCAGGTCTCCTGCTTTCTAGACAAGTACCTAACATCTCAGCTATTGGGGTTAAAACACCAAAGGGGCTTTTCCTCATTTTTTAAAAACTTACACTCACCTGTACATATACACAGCCACATATCTGCTTTGCCTACTGTGTGTACTCAGTCTGTATGCATTTATGTACATATCTGCAGTGCAGCAGTAGTAGAATCATGACTGTTGTTAAGTGTAAAATATGCCATTTACATTGCTGGAAAACTGCCATGTAGGTGCACAAAGAGTAACAGAATTACACTCTAAATGTCTTAATTAGTTAATGAAGCCAGATGCATATCTTATGAATTCTACAAGTGTTTACAATGATTGAAAATAGCTCTTTAAATGTAACAATTATGTAAATTCATTTTCCATGGAGAATCAGTTAGAAGACTGCTCACAGTGACATACTAATGATAGAAATGTCAATACATAATAATAGGTTATCAGAATAACTTTAATGTAAATAATATCTAGTCAACTTGATTTTATCGCTTCTTTGCTTGTCTATCATTAATTTATATCTCATCAATCTGTCAGCATATATCAGTATCAAGAATCTGTAAAAAGCCCAATGACATGCAGCAGGCCTATTTTCAGTTGATCATGTGTAAAATTTTATCAACTTGTTTTCTTCCAAGTAGCAAACTACTTCCACCTTAAAGCATGCCTAAAGAAAAGCGGGCACGTGTGCCTTTTCTCTTCCTGAAGCTTTTATTTATTAATCTGTGAATAAAATATTTCTAGAAACAAAGTCACATCAGATATTCGTATTGACTGCAGAAATTATGATGTACAAGATGACAGAAACTTTCTGCGTATCATTAGTTACTTACCTGCTATTCTGTTCTTCATATGATAATTTTAACAATACTCTAACATAAATAATATGTTACACAACTAAAAGATGTATCTTAAATGAGTTACAAGCAATCAATCCAAGCAAATCTAATTAAAGTAACACCTACATTGTGTGTGTTAGGGCCTGCAAACATAAAACCTCTGGCTTGGTCTGTATTAATGTTTATACAGGAGACTGTCTAAAAACGTATCTTTCCTAACATGATAGAAATCGCTGGTGGTAATTCAGTAGGTGTCACTTTTCTATCTGTTTCAGTTTTGATTCAAAGCCTCAGATTGGAACTGGGTATCAGGGGGATATAGAGTGATACGTACAATAACCATTTTGCATATTCAGTATCATCAAAGTTCCAAATACATTATCATAAAATTGTCAGTACTGGTGTCCCAGTGAAGTGCCAGTTTCAATATCTGTTTTCCTGACCTGCATGCTACTGATTATACCATTTCTCTTCACTGGCTTTCAGTTATGTTATTGTTTCCTTTAAAAAAATGCAACTGAACTCCAACTGGCTACATGTATCAAGGACAATAAAAAGTCTTTTTTTAGATACGTGGGAAGCCAAATAAAAAGCAAGGATAACACTGGACCCATGCTAAACCATATGGGTCAACTGACAACCGATGCCCAGGAAAAAGCCAACATGCTCAATGGGTATTTTGCATTGGTTTTTCACCAACCCCAAGGGATGGCCCTGCTCAATATGGTATGGGACAGCCAGGGTCAGGGAGAACTGTTACCCTTCAACAATGCTGACCATGTGAAGGAACACCTTGAGAGGCCGGACACATTCAAGTCAGCTGGCCCAGACAGCTTACGCCCCAGGGTACTTAAGGAGTGGGCAAGCATCATAGCTTGGCCACTGGCACAGATCTTTGAGAATTCATAGCACTCAGGTGAAGTGATTGAAGATTGGAAGAAAGCCAATGTAGTGCCTATCTTCAAGAAAGGGAGGAAAGTAGATCTGGGAACTACATCAGCCTGACCTCCATCCACGGGAAGATCTTGGAGAAAATCTTCAAAGAAACCTTTCTTGATAAACTGGCTGAAGGTAACCTCTTGAGGGATAGCCAACACAGGTTGGTTGCAGGTAGGACTTGCCTGACCAACCTCATCTCCTTCTATGACCAGGTAACATATCACCTGGACAAGGGAAAAGAGATTGATGTCATATAACTTGACTTTAAAAAAGCTTTTGATCTGGTATCCCATGATCGTCTTATAGAAAAACTGGATAATTGCAGCCTTGGCTATGTCCCAGTTTACTGGCTAAGGAATGGCTTTGAGGTCAGACCCAGAGAGTGATAGTTGATGGAAGTCAATCATTGTATTGCGCTGTGACCAGTGGGGTCTCCCAAGGCTCCATCCTTGGGCCTATCCTTTTCAACATCTTCGTTAACAATGTGGACATTGGTGTCAGAAGCTGACTGGCCAAGTTCTCTGATGACACCAAACTCTGGGGAAAAGCGTCCATACCCGAAGACAGGGTGGTAATTCAGGCTGACCTTGACAGGCTCAGAAAATGGGTGGACAAAAACCTGACGGCCTTCAATTCCAAAAAATGCAAAGTACCCCACCTTGGGAAGAAAAACCCACAGCATGCTTATAGGCTTGGCAGTGCTACGTTTGCTAGCACCATGGCCGAAAGGGACTTGGGGGTTATGAATGATCACAAGTTGAAGATAAGCCACCAGTGTGATGTTGCAGCCAGCAAAGTGAGCAAAACTCTGACTTGCATCCATAGATGCTTCTCTAGCAAATCCCAGGAAGTCATCCTCCCACTCTACTCGGCCTTGGTGAGGCTGCAGTTGGAGTATTGTATCCGATTTTGGGCTCTACAATTTAAAAAGGATGTGGAGAAGCTTCAGAGAGTCCAGAGGAGAGCCACGTGCATGATCAGACGGCAGTAAAACAGGCCTTCTGATGAGAAGCTGAGAGGTATTGGACTCTTCAGCCTGGAAAAGCGCAGGCTCAGGGAGGACCTGATGGCTGCCTATACAAGGGGTATACCTCAGGATCTGGGGGAACACCTTTTCACCACAGCACCCCATGGTATGACAAGGTCAAATGGTCACAAACTTCTCCAAAACCATTTCAGGCTGGACATAAAGAGGAACTTCTTTACAGTCTGAGCTGTAGATACATGGAAACCAAAAGAAGAGAGTATGCCATAGAGTACAAGGTTAGTTCAGTAAGGTTACTGCAGACTTTGAAGGGATGAGGCTTTGGGTTCTAGCTTTACTCCTAGTGAGACAAGAACTTCCCCCTGCACTGCTCTTCACTTTTTCTGAGGCATAATATTAGTGGCTCAGTTTCAAAGGGAGAAGGAAATGAAAACCTTTGGTGGGGTAATTAAAATGTTGTTAGAAAGTGAAAGAGGTCCTACTTCAAAACTTCTCTTGGCAAAGAACAAGATCCAGGACTTCCAGCTCCCTATGGGAGTGTGCTAGTTACTGAGCTATAGGCTAGAAGAGAGCAGGTGCATCATTTTTGTTCCTGAGGCTAAATCTGGAAGTCATGAGTTCTAACATGTAAGTCAACTATGTGTCCACAGGAGGGGCACATAAGCACATGAAAAAGCTATGGGTACTGCTGTGCATGTTCAGTCAGTGTAACTGTCATGCATAAGGCTGTGCACCCATAGATAGAATATACCTGAACATGTAAGTACTAAAAATGCTTTGCAGACATCCAAACTATAGCCACCAGGAAAGAAGAGAATGTCACCCTTAGTTTCTGCTCAACAGCAAATAACTTTTCTTGGGTCCCAATAGGTCATGCGATCATCTTCCCTTTCTGTATGAGTGTAGTTACAAGTTACCTTTCACACACAATAACTGCTCTTAAAATGAGAGTGTCTGCACATTAAGGCAGGAAAAGAGGTAAGTACTGACTCAGAGGTAATCCTTTTCAGGGGAGGATTAGCTGCAAATAGTATTAAGTAACTCATTCTGAAGTAACTGCAGTCTGCTCCACCAGGTAATACCAGCAATTTGCATTCTTCCAGTTTCCAAGGAAGCACCACTTCGTACTATCCTCCCAGATTCTTATGTTTTGGAATGATAGCTGGGAAAAATGAGCAACAGCAGGCGAGTGGGGAAGGGGAGTTGCCAGGCAGCCACAGCAGGGATGGTGTATGAGTGACCATCCACAGGGCCTGGCTGGATCCAGGTGTGTGGGGCAGCACATCTGCAGGAAGCCCAGACCCTGTTGCCACCACTGCTGTTCAGCAACAAGTCTGAGCAACACAGGTTGGACACAGTATTAACCCTGAATGCGCGACTGCTGAGACAATCTCATTTTCATGCCACCTAACTTTGGAATTTCCTAACTGTAAAGTGTAACTACACCTGACTTATGGAGAAAACCAGGAAAGAAGGTTTATCTGGGAAATGAACTATAATGAGGTTTGGGCAATACTGTTTGTGTAGACACATGTTCTTAAGATTATCTATTGTTTATTGGCTGCAGCAACTTAAAAGTTAATTAAACAGCAAATCTGGTTTTTTTAGAAGGCAGTTCATCACCAGGAAATGACAGACAGATGTGATTCAACAAAATGAAATAATAATAGTAATTTTTGGAACTTTGAACAATTATTAGGCATTTTAATAATTGCTATATATATAGCCTTGTGAGAGTGCAATGGTGCACTTTACTGAATGTTAGACTATCATAGTATCATAGTACCTAGGGTCAGAAGGGGCCTAGAGCAGGCCATCTAGTCTGACCCCCCACTATATAATACCAACTGTATTAGACTAATCTAATACAGTTAAGTATAGCCATCTACACATGCACAGCACTTATTGTGCAGTAGATTAATGTAAAGCGCTGTTTGCTAGTACCAACAGATACAGGTACTAGCCAATGGCATTATACATTAATGCACCTGAACACAGACGTAGATGCTGACCTGGGAGCAATTTGCTTCCAATCAGCCAAGGCAGAAGGCGGTCACGACTGCTCTTCAGCTTGGCCCCAATCTCTGGGGGGTGGGGGAGAAGATGTCCTTAGTCCTGAGTGCAGCTCTGAGTGATACAGAGCTTGGGGCCAGGCAGGCAGGGTAAGGCAGAGACAGCCCAGTATCCCAGGCTGTTGACATGGAGCCATAGCCCCTGCTTCATGCCTCTGGGTGTGGGCTTGCCCTCATACTGTCTTGGACACTTTGGTGCATCACAGCAGGGGAAAGGAGTGTTGGGGGGAGTAGGATGCAGGCAAAGGGAGAGTGATGTTTACCTAGCTTTCCTTACTTGATCTCTGGGAGCCAGACAGCTGCAGCTACCAGGAGGCTGTCTGTGACTATACCCAGCCATTCCCTCCTGTTCTGTGTCCCTGAAGGGTAAAGGGCTCTGCCAGGTTTGCTGCTTATTCTACAGATGGAGGAGGATGTAGGGGATGTGGGGAAAGTAAGAGGATCCTGGGGGAGACACAGCTAATGAAGAGGATCATGGCTTCTGACAGACTGGCATGGGGGATGCATCCCCATGCAAAAGAGTTTATTTTGAGGGAGTGCACCCCATGCAATAGAGCCACCTGGAGGGTGCACAGGCTAAGGAAGGTGTACCATACTTTCTTCCACCTAATGAGCAATCCTGACCCATGTCCTCTACTCTTGCTGTAGGGGAAAGTGGGGTGCACTGCCCCAGCCTGTATCCTCCAATGCAGCTCCATTGCATAGGGGATGCAACCTCCACCCCAGGCTCTCCAGAGCCATGATTGCCTTCACTAGTGATGCTTCTTCCAGGATCATCATGCCTTTCCCACCCACCACCCCCTTCCTACTTCAGCCACAGGACAAGTAGTGCCCCCTGTCAGGGATCCCTCACCCACCTAGGCTGCAGACCAGGAGGAAACAGCTGGGCAGGGTTGGAGGCAATCCTCTGGTAGATGCTGCTGCCCAAGTCCTGGAGATCAAGTAAGGAAAGCCAGGCAAACTTCACCCTCGCTTTGCACTGACCACCTACAATCTACTCCCTCCATTAAAATCTCCTTCATCTGCTGCAATGCTCCAAGGCACCCAGGACAGTAAGGGAATGTCCGCACATGCACTGGCAGCAGCTCACATAGAAGCAGTGCAAGTGTGAGATGGGGCTTTTTGCTTCAGTGCATGTGCTTGGACATGTACTTTGTTGTGGAGCAAATTGTGCCACTTGGGGCAAAATAACTCTGCCTGGCTCCTCCTGGATCTGCACCCAGATGGAGCTAGAGCCCAGGGCCAGCACCTGTGCTGTCCCCAGCAGTATAAAAAGCTGACCTGTCCTTCCCCCAGCTGTACAAAAACCTGCCCTGGCCAGCAGCTCAGGGTTACTTGACCTCAGGAGTTTCTGGGGCTCAGGCAATCAGTATCTGGGGACACTAGCCCCTTGTGTCAGCTAGACTGCTGAGGCAGCATCCCAAATTAACTTTTTAAAATACTCCCAAAACCACATTCTTCCACAACTAGAGCAAAAGAGAGAGGGAAAGGGGGATTGATCAGATAGGCAATGTTTTATTTTTATATTTACAATGTTAGATAAATTTGTAAGCCTACCAATGTCTCTAGCATCATAATAAAATAAATCCTAAATATCTGTATGTTCTAATGTTTGCTTTGGGTTTCCTTATCACATGGTGGGTGTGTGATGGAGGGATGTGGGGTTTGCAGGAAGGAGTAGAAGGGGGGTAAGGGTGTGAAGGAATGTGGGGGATGGGTGTGGAGGAACGTGGGGGATGTGAGTCACTGTGTAGGTAAATGTGGAGGGGACTGTGGATGTGGGGGCTGCTTAGGAGGGGTGGGTCCCCTACATGACTGACACATGCCCCTGGCAGCTGGTGGGGCACAGCGGCACTAGAAGTGGTGGGAGCATGGTGACAGTGGTAAGTGGGGAGCTCTCACAGATGCTGGCAGCACTGTAGGCAGTGGGGGGAAAGGTGGTGAGCGGCAAGGACTCACAGACACCACCGGCAGTAACAGTGGTGGCCAGTGGTGATTGCTGACTGCCCACAGACACCATTGGCAGTGGGGGGTGGCAAGCAGCAACTGCCTACAGGCACCACTGACAGTGTCAGCAGCACTTTTTTTGAGGGGGTGCACCACCATGCTCAGAAAGTGCATGTGCACCCCCTATGCATTGCCAATGGTCCCCTGCACCCCACAGTACATGGACTACCCTGCCTTCAGGGTCCAAGCCCTCCCCCAAGGGTAACAGCTGCCCCCACCTCCTGCCAGTCTCCAGCCCCCTGCTCAGTCCCCTGCTCTTCTCCAGCTTCTGATCAGCCTTCACAAGACACTGTTGAGGCTGCAGTTGGAGTACTGCATCCAGTTCTGAGTGCTGCACTTCAAGAGGAATGTGGACAGCATCAAAATGGTCCAGAGGAGGGCCACTTGCATGATCCAAGGGCAGCAAGGCAGGCCCTATGAGTGGAGGCTACAGGACCTGAACCTGTTCAGCCTCCACAAGAGAAGGCTGAGGGGATCTGGTGACCATCTACAAACTGGACAAAGGTGACCAACAGGCTTTGGGCGCATCCCTGCTCCCGTGAACACTACCAGGAGTAACGAGGAATAACAGCCATAAGTTGATGGAGAGTAAATTCAGGCTAGATATCAGCAGGAATTACTTCACAGTCAGGGTGGCTAGGATCTGGAACCAACTTCCAAGCAAAGTGGTGCTCCCTCCTACCCTAGTGGTCTTCAAAAGGAGGCTAGATAATCACCTTGCTGGGGTCATTTGACCCCAGCATTCTTTCCTGCTGTGGCAGGGGGTCAGACTTGATGATCTGCTTGGGTCCCTTCAAACCCTACCTACTATGAAACTATGAGAACAAGTAGGAAGCTGGAGAGAATAGGAGAATGAACAGGAAGCTCATTCCCTTCACCCTCATTGGTTCCC
The DNA here is from genome assembly GCA_030014935.1 of Caiman crocodilus. NCBI lineage: Eukaryota > Metazoa > Chordata > Crocodylia > Alligatoridae > Caiman > Caiman crocodilus. The sequence goes on from JAGPOW010003642.1 coordinate 50,687,594, forward strand.
CCAGCTCCCCATCCGTTCCCCTGCTCCCCATTCATTCCCCCCATCTACCATTCATTCCCCCTGCCCTCTGTTTGGTACCTCTGCCCATTCCCCACTTCTGTTCATTCCGCCCACCTTCTGCTCATTTCCCCAGCTCCCTGCTTGCTGTCCCAGCCCCCATCCCACACTCACCAGCAGTAGCAGAGAATGAACAGGAGGCTGGAGAGAGCAGGGGAAGTCTCCATCTTATTTCTGTGGGGGCCAAGAAACGCCGGCGGAATGGGGCCGCCAATACAGAGGAATTGAGGTGCTGGAGACACAGTGGTTGCAACAAAAAAAACTTTACTTACAGTCTGTATACACTGTAGGCACATTTCATGGAGTTACAAACAAAACAGGAAACTGGCACACTGTTGCTCACACTCACGCAGGGTATGGGTCGGATGATTCCAGTGAAGAGTCATCGGCGGTTGACCAGGCCTCCTTCATGGCTTGGAAATGCACACGGGGATCTTTCCTCACGTGCATCCGAGCTCTCCTCCAATTTGGGTGGGTACTTTACCCAAACTTTTTATGCAGTCAGCGAGCCAATTGCCAACCAAAATGTTTACATAATTTACGATGAGCCAATTGTGAGCATGCACTCGATGGTGCAGCTGCAAGGTTTTGGCGGGCTCTGATCTTGCACCAAGACTTTTTTATCGTGTTACAAGGGAAATCCCTGCACCCGTGCTAGCAATGTGCTTAACATAGCTGTGCTGAGGCATCTCTTTAACTGTTCTGTTCTGACATGCCCCCTTGCCGAAGGCACAGTTGTGTCCGGAGCACATTTGAATCTGTTAAATCACACTCATACCGTCTAACAGGTTCATATTGCAAATGAGCATAAACAAGAATGGACAATGAAGCAAGTTCGTTCTCCAAGGATCTGATTAAACAATAGCCTAATAGAACACAACTACACATCAATAGGTTCGTGATAAATAGTTCAATCACTAAGGCTTCAGTGGGTGCCATTGTGTCCTGGTGTCTCGAGGTACTCCCTCTCTCAAAATGTACTCTCTGATCTGGTCTGCACACACTCCTTAGGGGACCTGCAGAGATAGTTTGCTCTCTCAAAAATCTTTCCTTCCCTCCGATCTGGTCTGCACACACTTCAGCAGACCTGTAGAGAAAGAAACTCTCAGAAAAAATTAATTAGCTTGTTTTACTAAACTTATTAATCATTATCACAAGATGATTTATCATCTGACTCATCTTGGCATTGGAACCCCATCTCGTATGCTATGTTCCATTGACCCTCATCGCCCAAAACTCTCAACTGCTGCTCGGTGAGTCTGAAATACAGCATCAGGAATCTAAACATTTTGTGTTCCTCCAGCGTTCTCTGTGTTGGTTGGAATCGTCACAGGGTCGACTCATGTGCTCGATGTTGCTCTGGGTTGCTGAACTCTCTCTGACCCAGCTTTACAAGAGCTCGCAGTTGCGAAAGTTGCCTCAAGAAATCACTTGCAGGCTGTCCAGCTAATGGGTTCAACAAAATTTGGAGGATAACAGCAGCTCTTCTTCCGTACACCTTGACACAAGCATCGATACTTGTTAGCGTGATTGGAACACCTCCAGGGTCTTGCAGGTGACGGTGAGGACACAATTCCTGCTGCTGGGATGGTGACAGTCCCAGTGCATGCCGTCTCAGGTTCCACATGCAAAATGAAACTCCGATGATCACTTGTAAGATCTGCTCCACGCTGACCCTTGATGGTCCTCCTTCATGCCATGCATAGGCTCTCTGGCTGGCTTGACCTGCAACAAGTGCTGGAAGCAAGATCGGCCAATAAACATTATACTTCACCATACTGATGTCAGCAGCATGTCCTCCGCTCCATAAGGCTCGTCTGACTAAAGAGCTCGCCTCGTTCTGGTCCACCAGGTTGGAACTGAACTCCATAACCAGGCGTCCGATCCACATAGCTAAGGTCTCCGCTGACTTTATCTTAGACCTTTTATACAAGGCCTGTATCTCAGTCCAAGTCCTGGTGTGATAGGTGCTGGGCTGGCAGTAGCGCAGGCCGCACTCATCACTTGACTCTCCATTGCCACAGTGTGTGTGGCTGCTCGAGCTGTGGTTGCATCTGATGAAAGACTCAGTTTGCAGGATGCTCTCCGTTGCCTCCTGGTTACGGCCCAGAGGCAAGCCTGTGGGGATTTCCTGGGGTGGAGTCGCTACTTCCGCCCTGCCGTTAGCTCCACCCTCCTATTCTGTCCTTCTGTGGCAGTATTTTTGGGGTGGAGACACTGCTTCCGCCCCACCGTGGGTAACTCCGCCCTCCTTCTCTACCCTTCCATGGCGGCCCCCTTCCGTTTTGCCACCGTCTTGCGATGGCAGGGGACTTTGGCTTTCCTCCATATCTGCAACCCTTTTGACCGCGTGTACGGCACACAATTGGGCTTCCAACTCAATCTTTTCCCGTATCAGGGTCATGACCATGTGAAACATTACCCGCAGCATTCTCTCCTTTCCATATGCCATGACAGTCCCTTTAGCCACAAAGCGGCTCTCCTCCGCTTCTCTGCAGAGCTCTGAAAGCTCCGGCTGTCCCAATTCTGGTAACAGCGTGTCTAAATTAATTAGTGCTGGTCCTCTATTCTCCCACACACAGCACACACAGTGAACAAACTCCCGACTGAGAACTATATCTTCCTCTCTCAGCTTCTGTCCGGCTGAGGACTCGCTGCCCCCTTGCTCCCAGGGTTTAAACCAAACCTGCTTACTCCCCATTACACATCCAAAGGCTCTCGGGTGGAGGCTCACTTCCCACTCTTTTGCAGGCTTCCCTTCTCCCTCAAGTGAAAGGCAACCGCTCACAACTCTTCCACCCATTCCATCCACTTGATGCTAAGCAGTGTTAGCTCCCAGCTCCGTGGCATCTAGCACGTGGCATTTTCCACCATGCCAGGGGCAACCCTCAACCAATTCCAGCTCCATCGCATCTTCCTGGTGTACCAATCCTGTTAGTGACACCATGTGGAGGCTGAGAAAGGCCGGCAGAATGAGGCCGCCAATGCAGTAGAATTGAGGTGCTGGAGACGCAGTGGTTGCAACAAAAAAAAACTTTACTTACAGTCTGTATACACTGTAGGCACGTTCCGTGGCGTTACAAACAAAACAGGAAACAGGCACACTGATGCTCACACTCACACAGGGTATAGGGCATCGGATGATTCCAGTGGGGAGTCGTCGGCTGTTGATCAGGCCTCCTTTGTGGCTTGGAAATGCACATGGGGATCTTTCCTCATGTGCATTTGAGCTGTCCTGCAATTTGGGCAGGCACCACCCAAGCTTTTTATGCGGTCAGCGACCCAATTGCCGACCAACACATGTACATAATTTACAGTGAGCCAATTGTGAGCATGCACTCTATGGTGCAGCTGCAAAGTTTTGGCAGGCTCTGATCTTGCACCAAGACTTTTTTCCTGTGTTACAAGGGAAATCCCTGCACCTGTCCTTGCAATGTGCTTAACACAGCTGTGCCGAGGCATCTTGTTAACTGTTCTGTTCTGACAATCTCCAGGGGTATTTCTCCAGCCTCCTGATCCTCCCCCTGCTTGTCTCTAGCCTTGGGAAGGAGCAGGGGGCTGACACTGCCCCATGAGGCATTCCCCTGCTGTTTCCAGCACCCTGCTTGTTCCTGTACCCGTTCTGATTTAAGGCAGAATGAGCAGGGAGCTGGAGACAGCCCTGGAGGCATTCCTGTGCTGTCCCCTGCTCTCCTGAGGCTGGAGACAAGCAGAGGAAGAAGCAGCAGGCTGGAGGCATCAGGGGAATGTCTCCAGCCCCCTGCTCATTCCCCTGCTTTCTCTAGCCTCCTGAGGGCCCCTCACCCCTCCAGCCCTCCAACTTACATGGCAAAAGCTGGGCCCGGGTCCCTGTAGCTTGCATTGCTGCCTGCCCGACACGGTCTGGGACTGTATGCTGACCCAGTTTTTCACCCCGGGTTTTTGTCTGACCCCTGGATATCCAGAGGGTTGATTTTCTCCTTGTGCTGCAATTTGCAGTGTGGGGAACATTTTTTCATTCTTGCACATGCCTCCTGCCCCACCTCAAAAGGGTTTGAGAAAGGGCAAAAGGCACGTGCACACTGATCTGGATGCACCCGAGGAGGGCAAGCCCTGCAGAGGCATGAAGCAAAGGACATGGCTCCCTTATGCCAGCCCAGGACACTAGATTGTCACTGTCCTGCCTGTGCCACTCAGAGCTGCCTCCATATCTGGGAAGAGCTCTCACCCCCACCCCACCAGAGCTCAGGGATGACCCCTTGTCTCCTCTGCCAGCCTGGGGCTGTCCCCAGTGCCCCATGCCAGCCCAGGGCTGGCACCCACGGGACCCTGGAGCTCCCAATAGTTGCTGCAGGAGGGCAGAGCAGGGCAGGAGCATTCCTGGAATAATCTGCTCCTGTCAGGCTCAGTTTGTTCCCAACCTGGAAGCACATGTAGTCATGCGCCCAGGCACAGTTTAATGTGCCTGAATTTTCTGTGCAGCAAATTCAAGTGCATTAATTGTACATGTAGATTTGTCCTCCTAGTACTTAATTTGTTATTGATTATATGAATAACTTTCTATTAAGTAATTTGTGGCTATTTCAACCTCAAACCTTGTTATGTTTGTTTCAAATGAGGGTTAAAGCAATACACAAGCCCCAAGCTATTGAAGTACCATGTTGATTTGCTGCCCAAAAGAAATATGTGACTATGACTGCCTTAAAGTGCCTTAAAGCACTTGATAGCCTTGATTAATTTAGCCTTATACCTTAACTGGTTAATAAAGTTCAGTTCATTTTGCTACATGCGATGCAGCTCAGTTACAAGAAAGGTAACGGCTACCCTACAAACTTGTACAATATCATTGTTTTGAAAGCATAACATAAAATATTAGTATAACTTGATTGTTTTAACAAATTTCTTAACTATAAAAGTCTTTTAACTTTTGTTGGGAAACTAGACATGTTATTTCCTCAAATGGCCACAACCAATATAGGTAGTTTTTAAAATCACTTTGGGAGATTTAACCTCATGGTTTTTATTGAGGTTAACTCTACAAGGCACATTTTAGATGTGGTGCTAGAAGGTTGAATGGACTAATAAGTATCATTCAACTAAATCCCTGTCCATGAATTTGAGAATGGATAAACTTTTATTGCTCTGTGTAGAGAATTAGTTAAGTAACTATTGTTGCTGCTAACACAAAGGTGGCAACTAAATCCCTGTTTAATGAGCTGAAAAGCAGTCTTACACTAGAAAAAAAATCCACTGTATTGGCAGTGCTAATTACAAAGAGCTTGCTTTAAAAACTTCAACACAGGTTGAATAAGAAGAAGAAGTATGTAACTCAAGGAGTTAATTCTACTGAAAATAGTTGCAACTGTTATTGAGCATTTATGGGCAAATGCCACAAGTATTTTAGCTTCTTTTAGTCCATTGCTGGTCGGTTGATCTTCTGCAGGGGATTCTTCACATGAGTACAGAATCCCATGTATTTCACTATTTCATTTTCTACCAATCATTGCTATTGAACCTCCTAGGCTTTGGTTTCAACCTAAGACTACCTATGACCACCCATTCTTTGCTCTTCTGGCAATGTGCTCACCAATGAAAAACATGTAAAATTGTTAAGAGCAATATAACAAAATAATGGCTTGAATCTAAAATGTGGAAAATCCCAGTTAATCATTTGGAAAACTTTTTGGATAAAGTCAATTAGTAGAATAACTTTCCCAAGAGCTCATCGAATCACTAGCACTAGACTGTTTGATAACAGACAAAAAGGCCTGTTTAGAGATTATTGCAAATGATAAAAGGTTAACATTAGCTTTATTTGTTAACTTTTCTTGTTTTTGCACTGATAACAGTTCTTTATTTTTGTTGTGTTTCTATTAATTAAATCATGCCATGGTCTAGATGTACATCGTTTATCTGTTCATTGGTCATGAGGAATGGAAGGGTTTTTTTTCCTGTTACACACTAGTATTTTTTACATATATGAGAGCAACCTACCCCCATCGAACTAAATCAAAGTTAAATCATCTCTAAGAACAAAATAACACTTTAAAAAGAAAAGTAAACATTTGCCCACACCATCATCACCCTGGTTTTGAAGCTGCCACTGAAAAATAAATCCCTCCACTCACTACCATTCCACATGTGCCAAACCCAGAAGTAAAGTAGTATTTTTTTTTTTTTTTTTGCAGCAGCAGCCACCAGAATGGCACAGGGCACGAGTGCACACACCAAAGGAAATTAACCTTACAGCTTCTGCTTGCCTAAAGCATAGGCTTATCAATGTACATGTTTGTGACAAATTAATCTCTGCATTTAATTTTTGTTAGTTCTAATTACATTATTGGCAGCAGGGTTCATATACTCAATTGCAATATGATATCAAAAGAGGGATTGTGTTAATTTTAATTGCACATGTCTTCAGAGAAAGTATTAAACTAAAGAAGATTTTTGCCTTAAAACAAGGAATGGAGAGTGAGTGTTATATACTATAAGGGATAAAGAGAGGATCTGAGCAGTAAAAAAAAGGTAAAATTCACAAATGTGCTGTGTGAACTCCTGCCCCTGTTTAATGTTGAACAGCTAACAGTTTACTCATTTTCCTTAGATCCTTGACCTGCAGGATATGCAAGTAAAGGCATTATGAGCTCTCATGCACGATCCACAAAATCATTCTTCCTGACATGCCATGCCTGTGTGACAGGAGGCATGATTGTGGGTTTTAGCATCAAATCCCATCACACCTTATTGTTGGTGTAGGGGGAGCCCAGGATTGTAAGCCCAAACTCCCCTTGAACTGGAAAATAGCAAGCTTTCTGTAGCTGAAAGCTGCTTCAACTAACAGAGCTTCAAGCTGTGCCAGCCCATTGTTGATGAGGCTCCTAGTCTCAGGGACATGCTCTGTGCTCCCCAAGATGGAAGCCTCATCATCTGATCCAGGCTTCCAGCAGCAGGAGTATATGGTCTGACCCCATGGCTGGGAGACGCATCAACTGATGGGGCTTCCAGTCATGGGGACACATCTGGCCACACATTCAATTAATGGTGTGATAAGAACCAGCCACAAAGTTATTGCTTATTTTTTTGTGGAATAACCTTGTGCCTTATCCTTGTTTTGACACCACTAATTGCTTTCATTTGTGACCAGGTTACAACTTAAGACATTGCTAATCACATCTTAAGTGTAATGTGTAGCAGAGGTCTTTGTTTCAAACAAGATTTCGTAACTCTTCTCCCAGCTCTTAAACATCAACATGTATATTGCTATAATATAGGAAACTGTTTTACTTCTTTCTTATGTATCCTACTAGCATGGCATGTATCTATCTTTTTAATACATGTCACCCTTTCCATAAATGTTGTACACCATTGCAAGGGAATATAGAGACTACTATATTTTAGCAGCTACAGGGTCTAACAGCCAGTACCCACTACTCTTTAACATATAACATATCTCCTTTGGATACATTATTCCAAGATAACTTATTTCTCTTTAATATTTCCTATGAAGGAGCTGTATCTAAAGTTACCTTAACCCACTTCTCCCCATAGAGTTATATCACTACTATATTTATAAAATTGGATTCTGATAAAAGGATTAGAACCACAACTGTGTAACTCAGAAGTAAGGCTTGTATCAATTTTGTATCAAGATTAGTATCTAAAATACATGTGAATTTTAGATAGCACTTGCTTTACAGTAAGGCCCAACAGTTTTACCAGATGCTTCAGAGTGCATCAGGGCACTAAGATGTACCTGCTCCTTTACAGTTGAAGCAGCCTAGCACACAGAGCTCTGCAACTGTGGATTGCTGGGGTAATACCTGCAACAGTCACATGACTGGAAAGAGGCAGGGCTTCCAGACATATAAGATCAGGGCTGGAGCTATCAGTGCACTCTCTCTGGCAACTGCCAGTGGAGGAGCTCTTGCAGGTGAAGGCTGCATGAGAACCAGTGCTGTTTGCTTTGTTACTCAAGTGCTGTGAGACTTAAGAAAACTCTCAAGTACTTAGACTATGGGAGCATGTTGTATTAAGGGTGTAAGTTTGACCCTAAAAGGGGTTCAATACTGTTGCTGTTGATAATACTTAAGTTATAGCCTAGAGGCTGTTTTGTGTTTTTGTTTACACCAGAGGATCGGGATGAGGCTATAAGGGGAGGCTTCGAGGACTCATTAGTGTCTGGAGAAAGAGTTGGTTCCAGAATTTGGGTGGAGTCAGTGATAGCCACACAAAGCCCTAGTGCCAGAGGGTTGCAGCTACAAGGGCACAGAGAGCACTGGTGTCAGAGGGGCACAGATTTAATATATTTCATAGACATTAGGGCTGGAAGGTACCTCTTAAGATCATCAGGTCCAGTCTCCCACCCAAGGGGCAGGAAATCAGCTAGGGTCACAGGATCCCAGCAAGATAAGCATCCAAATGTTTCTTGAAAGTGTCCAGAGTAGATGCTTGCACCACCTCTGGGGGGAGTATGTTCCAGGGGGGTCAAACAGTAAAGAAGTTTTTCCTTATGTCCAGCCTAAAACCATCTTGCAGGGGTTTGTGACCGTTGGACCTTGTCATCTCTTGGGGTGCTCTGGTAAAGAGGCATTCCACCAGATCCTGATGCACACCCCTTTTTACTTATAGGCTGCCACCAAGTCACCCCTGAAGAATCCCAAAGCTTGCAGCCTATCTTCATCAGCCTGTTCTTTTGCCCTCTGATTCTACATGTGGCTCTCCTCTGGAGTCTTTCAAGCTTCTCCACATCCTTCCTAAATTGTAGAGCCCAGAATTGGATGCAATACTTCAGCTGCAACCTCACCAAGGCTGAGTACAGTGAAAGGATGACATCCTGGGTTTTGCTTGAGATGCATCAGTAGATGCAAGACAGAGTTTTGTTCACTTTTCCAGGTGTGGTATCACATTGGTGGCTCATTTTTATCTTGTGGTCAATCATCGTGGAGAGCCCTAGCACCAGAGAGGTGCAGATACAAGGGCACAGAAAGTCCAGTGCCAGTAAGACATAGACACGAGGGCATAGAGCCCAGTGTCAAAGGGATGCAGAAGTGATAGAAAGTAGTAACACCTGCAAGGCTTGGGACAAGATAAAGAGAGGTTGGAGTTGTGTGTAAACCCTAGACATCATATTATTAAATAGGCAGCCTATCACCTAGAAATAACCTATTTATTATATCAAAAACATGACAGGCAAGATACGCAGGTAGACTGTCCAGACAGGTGAATAGGCCATTGTGACTGTGGTCGGCCAGTAGGGGTTGCTTCTGTGCTGAGCTATGCACCTCACTGCACTGGACCACCTTCCAGGCTCCGAGTGCCTCCCTGCAGGGAGATCCAGATTCCTCATCATTACTACACAGGATCTTAATCAGGTCCTCTATCTTGCTCCTTCCTCACTGGAAGATCTCTCTCTTTCATTACCTCTTTCAACTCAGCCACAGTCATCTGGTCAAACTTGTCAGCTATCCTAGCTGTCTACACTGTCCAGCTGATCCGATGCTAAATTAGAGAATGTTTGTTCAAGGGTATTCAGTTACTCTATTCCCTTCCCCAAATTATGACTTCAAGACCACCTGTTGCAGGATCCCACTGCTAGCACCATGTGTGATGGGCCAGTAGGAGGTGCTTCTGTACTGAGCCTCCCACCTCACTGTGCCCAACAACCTTCCAGGCTCTGAGTGCCTCCCTGAGGGTGTCTCAGTCCAGGCAACCCTCTTCCTGGAGCAGACTTGCAAGCCTGGGGGTAACGCTACCACCACTCACAAGTCTCAGTCTATTAATGGTTCTATGCCTCATGAGGTACACAGGCTTTATAGACCTAAAGGGTACTCAAGACTCAAGACCTAAAGGGTACCCACTGCAAGAACTGGGGGTGTTCCCCTTAGTCTGAAGTTCAAATAGTGGTCTCCCTTAGTCAGCCGGACCAAAAGGACTCTAAGGCATAATCTAGACCCTCTCCCAATAAGTCCCCCACACTAGTTAAAGAGACAAACTTTATTGATTACAAGGAGTAGGTTTGGAATAAGGTACAGGGTACAGAAATATCAAAGAATTGCCCTTAGAGCAGAGTGGCATATTATCCTTTGATCATGTACCTGAGTTACTGCAAGCTATATATCTAGTTAGATTTCAAGTAGATTACTCACAAGTATCATCCAAAGACTAATAGAGCTTTCCTCTGGAGGCAGACAGTTCATAGTGTGTCCATGTGTTCCAAGAGAGAGAGCTACCCAGGTTCATCTGCTCTTGGGGTCCTCCTCATGGCTGCTGCCCCTCCTCCTTGGCTTATGTACATATATGTATATGACACATACAGTTGCAACACAGAGGATGCCTGGGCAGAGAACACAAAATGGAAACTTGACATTACTTTAGTTCACTTACAAACACAGGCCTAATCATACAATATCCATATGAAACAATAAAATCAATACAAAAATGATAGTAATACAATATACAACAGTAAAAATCAATACAAACCTAATAACAATACAATATAGAACAGTGGATATCCAATACCAAAAACTTGCTACCAAAATAAAAATGTTAAAGCTTATCCTAAATCTGAACTCACTTATGCTTGTTTATAGGGAATAGAGAGGGAGAGAAAGAAAAGCCAGAAATAATTGGGAAGGGAATGCATATCTATCATATATATGTATTAAAAAAAGAAAAACAGGGGGTTTTGCTACAGATATACTGAAATGGCAGTCTGCCACCGTGATGACAAGCATTGAGAAGCCCACCTGTTGCACAGAGGAATGTGTAAGAAGTTCATGAAAATATGAGACAATATTTGTCTCACAATGACTCCCCTTTATATGGTCTTCCTGATTGTCAGCTGGGAGGGATGCACTGAGGCAAGTTAGAGCCCTGCTGATGTTCCAATCCTACTGACAATCAGCTGATTGTCAGCTGGCATGGACCAATCCCACTGATCACTGGGGTCCCAGGGACAAAGCCAGGGCTCAAACTGGCCATTATGGTCTCCTGGAGCCAATGAGCATCGAGCTAATTGATTCCAGCTGGCTCCAGTATGATTCCCCACCTGTCAATGAGCTGATTGTCAGCAGGATTGGGCAGCCCAAGTACCATCCCAAACCTATCAGTTGATTATCAACTAGCAGGGACACACCAGGGCCAGTTCAAGCCCCCATGGCTTAATAGGGATATTTGGGGGACCCTGAGGGCAAAGCGGGAGGCTTACTATCTTTGGAAGGAGGGAGCGGCCTCCAAAGAGTAGTACTCTTCTTGAGTGTAGGAGGGCTGTTAGGAAGACCAAGGCAGGAGTAGAGCTTCACCTGGTGACTAGGATCAAGGACAATAGGAAGTCCTTTTTCAAGTATGTGGGGAGCAAAAAGAGAGTCCCAGGAAATGTTGGGCCCCTGAGGGACTCATCGGGCAACATGGTGCTTGCAGCCGATGGGAAGGCGGAGAACTTCAATGGGTTCTTTGTCTCAGTCTTCCTGAGGGGGGACCGGGACATCCCTCTCGTTGGAAGCCTGTATTCCCCTTCAGGAATCACTGCTAGGCCGGGGGTGAGGGTTGACCTAGTGGAAGGGCTGCTGGAAGGGCTGGATGTCTTTAAGTCGGCAGGCCCGGATGACCTGCACCCAAGGGTGTTGAGGGAGCTGGCGGGGGTGATTGCTGAGCCCTTGGCTCGG
>JAGPOW010003642.1:50699392-50710455 GCA_030014935.1 Caiman crocodilus
CACTCGTTCCTGCCATTGGCGGGGGGTCAGACTAGATGGCCTGCTCTAGGCCCCTTCTGACCCTAGATACTATGATACTATGATACTATGATAAATTTAGTAAGACGGGGGGTGGTCAGTCAGTTCACTGGTGACAACAATATAGATCGAATACAAAAGTCTAAAAGTTTTGTTGTTCCCCATTGGGGGGAGGGGAAGGTCATTTTTCCAATATTACATTCAAGTCATTTACTTCTTTTTCTTCTTCATTTTTTGGCTCTTAAGCTCCTACTTCTTAATAAAAGAACACACATCAATGGATAAATGGTCATTTTATTTGTCCATATATTCCATGGACAAATAAAACTGTATGAGGTCCTTGTTTTCTGACCTTCATATTAATAATGTCTTTCATAGCTGCTTCTTTCATTTTAATCATACTTCAGTGCTTACTCTGTTGATTTTACAAAGGACAGAGAATATGCAGGGATCAGCTTTTTATTAATTCTTTGCCATAGAAAATACTGTTACCATTTAGAAGGCTTAGAAAATCCTAATGGAAAATCAGGAAAATACCCAGCTTTTCTCATGCTTTCTCAATTCATAGGATGATTTTGCAAGAGCGAATACTACAACACCTAATCACAGGACAAAATATGTTCAGAGAATATAAATATTAATTAGGGACTCAATAGCAAGTCACTTCATGAGTTTGAGCAGGCAGTAAAGAAATACAAGATACCTTCCTATATCTCTAATAGGCCAACCTACAACACAAATAGGCAGAGACTTTAACCGCAAAATGTACATAGGCAAAGAGCAAACTATGGCTCAACTTAGCAAAGCTGGACAGTTAGACCAGAAAGAGACTGCAGGAGAGACTACCCTCCTCAGAGGCGAGGAACAACCTCTCAGTCTTCTCTTGAGGCAACAGAAACTACCCTTCAGTCAAGGCTTGTAGCAAGGCCCTAAGTGATAAATAATCCCTTTTTTTTTCCCCTCTCAGGACCCTGTCCTCATTCAGAACCCAATATGAAAGATTTATCGAGCAAACCATTTTAACAAGGCTAAATCCTATGAGACAGGACAAAAAAAAACACATCAAAGTTTCTTAATTGAAACATTATGTCTGCATAAAATTAAGAATTGTTTTCCCAAGTAATGCTTTTTCAGCACTTCATGCAATGCATGGGAAGACTGGCTGTGCAGTAAACCTAGCATACAATCTAAATGCACATATGTAAGGAATCAGCTCTGTTGAAATAGCCACTAATTTCTATTTTCTTTTTCTTCCATGCTTGTGTTACCTCTATTTTGCTGGTCATTGATTGATTGTTCATGTACTTATACAAAACAGTAACCTGACTATGCTTTTTATCTCATTAATAAGAGAGAACACAAGTGGTAAAAATAAAGTTTTTATTACCATATGAATAGCACAGCAGGGTACAATTTGATGAATAGAACATTTCATTTTACCACATGAGCCTTTCCTACTGCAGTCCGTGATCTCCTGAGTAATTTAATGAACTGTGATCGTTGAACTGATGCCAGTTTTGATACTCGACATTTTAATCAGACAGCAAAATAAGTTATAACTGAACAACACTTGAATATCACTTGAATATGTAAAGAAATATGTTACTAAGAGCAATGATAGTGACTCTGGCTAAATTAGAAAAAGGAATGACTATTACTATATCTACTAAACTAAATGAATGGGAAGAATTTGTGATATTTATTATTAATTTAACAGCTTTTTTTGCATTCTTTCAGTGATGTAATCACTAGATCATAGACAACTGATGTGCTGGTGATTCTGCTTCTTAAAACAAGTAAGATTGGACTCCTTCTCCATCTGTTTTATCCATCAATTGTCCAACTGAATTGAAGAGGGACCGTCTTGCGTGTACGTGTATATACAGTTCATTTTTAGTGATGCCACAATCCACATTTCTAGTAATCATCCCAAGAGAAAACTATCTCCAGAACATTCAAATGAGGGACATTTTTATGGAAAAATGTATTTTCTACTTGTGGTTTGGGTGTACACAAAGCTTTCTCTATAACACAACCTCAAAGTATCTCTTCATCAGAGATCGTGATTTTCTCTGATTGAAAAAAAGAATTGCCAATTTTAATTTAAAAAAGTAACCCCAAATCTACATTTTTCCATGATTAAAATAAAATGTGACATATCTGTCTCTATATCTATAGTGGTGTTTAGTCATGGAATAATGTGGATTTGGGGTTACTTTTTTTAAACCAAATATTGGGGATTTTTTTTAAATCAAAGAAAGCCAGGACCCCTGCCCCTGACCAGAGTAGAAAACAGAGAGAGGGGAAAGCACATTTGTCCATGAGGCCTTAGCTGCCCCAGCACCCAATGAAGCAGAGTACTAAACACCTAACTGGGGGTATCCCTGTAAAGCAGCACTGGATTTCTTAATTGTACATGTGCATTAAAGGATGTATAACTGATATACTGCGGTCCAGGGAGGTTCCAGAGAATTATAAAGTTGATTTTGCCCTCCACCATGAACCCATTCATTACATTTTACTTAACCATCAAAAAGGCCTAGTGTATGGAGGAAGTGCTAGGGAGCAGTCAGCATGATAGAGCCAGATCAGGCTAAGCCTTATATCCAGTTTCTGCCCTTGGTGCTGTCTAGGTTTGGCTTCAGTTTGTGTCCTGAATCTTGTCTAGATTTCTCTCCAGTTCCTACCTTGGTTCCTGTCAGGCCAGGCTCTTGTTCAATTTGTGCCTCTCACCCAGACTCACTTTCAGGTTCCTGATTCTAGTTCAAATCCATTCATCCTGCTCTTGACTTATTCTTCAGACTTCAGTCCTAGCTCAGATGCCTGGTTTTCTATCCAATTCAAACCATTGCTCGAGCCCGCCGTGTTCTGGTCTCTAACATCCCCAGCCTGTTACATATGGCATGATACATTGTTCTATTTTCTCCTTGTCTTACTTGTCTTAGAAAATATCTTTAGATCTTTTGAGAAAGTTGGTATCTATTTTTCCAGGGGGGAACTGACATTTTCCAGTTTACAAAGCTGTTTTTGCTTTATTTCTTACCCCTGAAAAAAAAGGGAGAAAAAATATCTTCAAAATTAAATTCACTGAATTATAATAAATACAAACCCTATGTTTGTAATGGAAAAATAATAAGTCTGTATTTGTTAATTTAATTAACAAATCCTATAGCACTGGGGATCATGATATCCCTGATGAAAAGAGTGAATATTTTTCAGATGTTATTGCACTTGTTACTTCTGATATATGCCAAATTCCCATACTAAAAAACTTGCATCAATCAAATAACTTATGATTACTGAGAATTAATTTAAATATTTATTTCTGATGATCTACGTACTTATTGTATTATGTATTTGTATAGCTGTGTGGCACATGCAATAAAGAGTGATTGTTTTATGTAGTGATACCACTTGTAAAAAATATATATATAAAATGCAGTAACATAAGTGAGTTCCCTTTTTAGCTCACCTCGGAGAGCTTTAAAAAATAATATATCAGAACCTGAACTTTTTATGTATTTCAGAAAAGCCTTGTGGGTCCAATCTTGAAACCTTCTCTCATATAGCAGTCCCACTATATTCATATCCTTCCTAATAATTCTAAATGGACTCAGCCATTGCCCCTTGCTATCCTGTCACTTTTCACTATATATTTAATGAAGGTACTGCTGGCCCAACACAATCCATAAAGCAATGGAAGGACTTGATTGACTTCAATGGGTATTAGATCAGGTTCTGTGCTTGTGTGATCTATAGACATACAAGGGAGAAAAGGATAATGGTGCTTTAATTTTGTCTGTAAATCAATTTTAAGAAATCTTCATACACGAAAACTGAAATTAAAGCAACACTGGATGTAAATAAGTGATTTTTCTCATGTTCTTTACTATTCACTAACCCTAGCTTAGTAAAAGAAAAAAGGTGTGTTTTAACTATTGAGCTGATCCACAGTTTGCAACATAATCGTAATTTTTTTTCCTATGATTCATCTATAGATGCTACTGAGCATGCAGGTTACTAAAGGGGTCCTAATGTTGAGAGACATATATTGAGAAAAAATCATTTTAAAAATAATTGGGATTCCTTCAAAACACATGATACTGGTTAAGCCAGTCTTGTGCTGAGATCACTGCCTACCATAGTTTGACTCAATTTAAGACCAGAAAGTACCATTAGGTCATCTACTTACAGGCATTAAATTCCACCCATTTATTCTTGTATTACACTCAATTACATGGATTGACTAAAACATACCTTGAATTTATTCAAAACTCATCTTTCTGAAAGTCTTAAAGACATTAAGAGATAAGGAACCCACTGCTTCATCTTGTAGTTCCTCCCAGTGATTAGTCTCATTCAGTATTTAAATTTATGCTTAATTTCTTCTCTGAATTTGTCTGAATTTCTGCTTTGAGCTTTTTAATCTGATTATGCTTTTCCTCACATGGTTAAAGACCATTTTTATGCTCATATCTTATTCTTGTGATGGTACCTATCAATGTACTCCTCACTTTTTTTTTTTGATTAATTAAACATTGAGCTCTTTTAGTCTTTTATAGTGAGTCATTTTTTCTCTCTCTTAAATTATCTTTGTGGCTCTCCTGTTCACTCTCCAGTTTTTCAACATCCTTCTTCAAATGCAGACACTGGAAACTAAATACTATTTTCCATTATGTGTCTAAATCTAAGCATATATGTTTGGCAAGATCTTTTTGTCACAATAGAATAAATTATATTCCTCTTATAGAATTCAGTCAATAAAATATTAAATATCAGCTTTTTCCATGACTTTCTATAGTTACCAAGGCCATCTGCTTACCCTTTTTGAATATTGACTCAATATGAGAACTGTCCGGTATTTATTAAAATTAGCAAGCCAAGGTGTTCTGAGGTGATACTTTTTAAGAGACCTACATTCAAGTTATTTAGGTCTATGCAAGTTATTTGAGTCTGATAATATTGAATATTGGTAACATCTTTCTCAATTACTAATAAGATGGAAAAAGTAATCAAGACTCATGATAGAAGTGATATCTTTTATTAGACCAACTAGATTTTTGCAAAAAAATCTTTAATTACAAGCTTTCAGGCACAAACACATTCTTCAGGCATAGGAGTAAAGACTGTAAAAGTTCTGGGTAGACATAAAAGTTCATATTTCATGGGAGAGTTGAATGGATAGAAAACACATTGCGTCTCTGTTTCCATGTGCTCCTCCATCCATTATCTCTTTACATCCTGAGGCTGAAACCATCATTTGTTCAGTAGGCGTGTCTACTATTAGATCCAGAAGGAGTATAATCATAAGTAAACTTTTCATGAGTAAAACTCCTGGGCATGAGAAGTTCAGAGAAGTAGGAGCAGATTTGCTGCGAATGGCAGTAAACTGCTCCTGCTTCTTGGGGCCCTACAATGGGCCTCTGCCAGCTGTCTTCTAGCCAAAGTTGGGACATTGCACTGTGCCCCCTGAGGGGCTGCCTGCTGCCAGGACAGGGAAAGCATCCACCTGCCCTGGCAGCAGGGAGCTCCTGGCCCCAGCTGCCTGATCAGTGGCAGAGGACTTAAAAAGAGCTGCAGGGAAGACACAGGTCCCAGCCCCCTTCTCCAATCTGCCAGTGGAGCAGCTAGCAAACAGGGGGCTGGGACATACCCACGCCTGCAGCACTTTCCAAGCCCTGTGCTTCAATCACCCAATCAAGGCACAAGACTCAGACTTGCCCCTGACCAGGACAGTTTCAAGCCCCCACTCTGATTGTGGGGCAAAGGCTGGAGAGTCTGTTTCCCACTCATCTCTCCAGCCACTGAACAGGGAACAGATTCCCCAGCCCCCACCAGCAGGGAACCCCCAGTGCTGGCTCCATGACCACAGACCTGACACTGGAAATAAGGAATTCCCAGCACTGGCCCTGCTGTTATGGAGCTGGTGCCAGCAGATAAGTATCTCCCAGCCCCCAGGTGCCCATTTGCAATTTCAGAGTGGGGGGCTTGGAGCTCCCTGCTGCTGGGGCAAGGGGCCATAGTCCCTGCCCATGCTCCTGTGATAGTGCCCACCCTGGAAGCAGGCAGTTCTGGTGAGCAGAAAGCAATCTCTTGCCCTTTGATGGCTGGCTAACCAGGAGCACATCTGCAACCCATCAGGGTCTACACAAGCACTTTTGCGCAGTAACTAATTTCAACTAAATATGTGACTTGCATTTGCAGGTAGCAAATTTACTCATGATTAGCAAAGTTTACTATGCAGTAAGCATGCACACGTGTAGACTCACATGCTTACTGCACAGTAAACTACACTACTGCATAGTAAAAATGTCTTATGTAGATGCATCCAGTATACTGCGTGTGGTACAATGAACTTATGTACACTACTTTACTACAAATAAAAATAAATTAAAATATATTAAGGAAACCACATTCATTTTCAAAGATCCAGTTCTTGCAAGTTGAGTAATGAGGAACTCTGTTACCCGGCAAAGCCCCAGTGACTTCATTAGTGCTATAAAAAGGTCTGTCCATGTATGGATCCAGTTTTAGGATGTGTCTCTAGAAATTGAATGTTCATTTAAAAAACTCACATTTAAGGGGGAAAGCCACAGTCTGTAGAATGTGTTACAAATTTCTCCAATTGAAATTGATTCCTCTCCTGCGTTAAAGAACATTCTCAAGCACTGTGACTCTGAGAGACAACTATGAAATAAATTCCTTTCAATATATTACAGGTGCAGCATGCCCAGACACCACTGCTTAAAAAGCCAAGACTAGATTTTACTACTTGGCTGGCATTGCAAGAGATAGAAGGGATGGTGAACTATACATGAAAAGTCAGATAAGGTTTATCTGAATCATAAATTACACCCCCCATATATGTTTTTTTATCAAATTAGCAGATCAAAATGTATGTACCCATTATTTTGCTGCAGTGTTAAAATATTCTGTTAAGGAATGCGTGTGATTTATCCTGTGAGAAAAGAATAGAAGACAGATCAACAGAACATATTGTTAAGGTCCTTGCAGATGCTTTGCCTGGTATCATTTATAAGCTGTTTACTAAGATATTAAACCTTTTTTTCTTGGGCGATTAAAGACAGCCAAATTAGGTTCTGGCACACAGACTTGTAGAAGAATTAGATAGCTTTGTTATTTTAATTAGGTCAGAAGAGTGTTTCATGGTTTTTCTGAATAGCTAATTTAATACTAGATAGCAATTTACATTCAGGAATGTTTTCATAGTTTTATTTAAAGTGTTTTAAAAATATAATATATTATATATCTTAAAAATAGTGCTGCCTTGATTTATTATTAGTTAGGATATATATAATAAATAGCATATTGTTTTTACTGGATGTATTTGCCAATGTCAACCTTTGATGATAAGAGAACACCAGCTGTGCTTTAGGAGTAAAATATTCACAAATAACTAGCACTAAGTTAGATTTTTCTAAGTATTTTGATTACAAAGCTGGCCAGACTTCCAATGCAATAAGAATGTAAGAAGTCAGGGTAGAAAAGCCAGTCACATACACATGCATGATTTGAATATGCATTATATCAGTCTTCTTGTATCTCATGTTTTCTAGTGAAGCCAGTATTATGCCCTAAATGATATTACTTCAGCAATCCAGTTATCACGTTTAGGAGAAACAGAAACATTGCAAAAAAGACAAAACAAGTAAATTGAATCTTTGAACATTCTTACACTTCTGGTGACAACTACAGTTTTTTGGGAGGGGGAGGGGGTGGAAGCAGGGGAGGAAGTGGTTAGAGTGTTTTACATTTCTTTTCCAGTTGATTGCTTAATATTAGAGGTGAAATTAAAAAGAGATTTCAGTAATAGGTTTTCCTGCTCTCTCTTCTCAGAGAACTGGAAAAAGACTAACAGTGCCTCTCTTTAAAAAAAGGCAAAAAGAAGGTATAGCAGAACCATACACCAGAGGTGGCTGTCATGCTCCCTGATGACAATGTGATTCCTGCCCTCACTCTTGCTCCTCAAGGTAATCTACCTTTTAATCATCTGCCACACCTTGATGGAATTATATTGGTGGTAAGGGAGGCTATACCGGGGTCCCAGAGTAAACCCTGGTTCACTTTAGCCAGCTGTTACCTATTGTACCAAGTTGGCCTCAGTCTTGTCCTTCAGGCACTAAGTTATGGCCCTCCAGGCCCCATGAAAGCCTCATGGAACCAGTTGCCATATGGGCTATATTCATGGCCTCCATCCTCCCCTGCAGCTTTTTAAATGTTACTCAGTGGGTGTGTCTGCCCTAACATTTGATCTGAGATAAGTTTACTTGCAAGTAACCTACCTGTAAGTAAATGATCCCAGGCAGGCATCTAGAGAGCAGATTTGCTGTGCTTAGCACCAAACTTTCCGCAGTGCTGCAATGGGCCCATGTTACCACCAGGGGGAGCTCCAGGCTCTGGTTGCAGCTGCCAGCAACCCGCAGCCATTTTGAAAAGCCAGCCCTGTTCTATGCTCCCTGGCCAGCCAGTTACTGTGGCAGCAAGTAGTAGTTCTCTCCTTGTCAACATTGTCTCCCCATGCCATGGCTGCACCAGCCCCTGCCCTCTGGCAGTGGCCAACAGCACCCCTGACTCCTGCTGGCCCACTGTGCCAACTGCCAGCTGGCCCATGGCCATCTGGCCCCTCCAGGTTCCCCTATATACAGCAACCTCCTGTCTGGCTAGAGTGTACCATCCCAAGACAACCACTGCCACCCATTTGTCACCTAGATTCCATCCAGCTGTCTGGACCCTAGTAGGAATGCCATTGAGAGTTTCCTGGACACCACCAGCAGGGACACACTCACCTCTTGGGCCTCCAGCCCTGCTTCCCCTGGGCCCACCAGGCCAGCAAGACAGGTGGCTGCACATTGTCCAGCAGATCTAGGATGACAAGCTGTGGCTGGAAGCATTCTGGATGACCCAGACCACCTTCTGGGACCTCCTGAAGCAACTGTGCCCACACCTGGAGTGATAGGACACTGCCATGTGATCACCTATCCCCCCAGACACCTGGCTGACCTTCACCCTGCTAAAGCTAGCCATGCCCACCAGGCTCTGCTATGTGGGCCATCTTTTTGGAGTGGGAAATGCCACTGCCAGGGAGGCCATCCTGGAGGTGCTCTCTAGAATGTGCTGGGGGACACCATGCTCCATGTGCATGATGGGCTAGAGCTGGCGGTAGGAGTTCCATGCCCTAGGCTTCTCCTAGTGCATCAGGGCCCTAGATGGAACCTACATCCCTGTCACCTTTCCCCCCTTGCAGACCGGCCCTACTACAACCAGAAGGGCTTTCACTCCGTAGTGCTCCAGGCCACCATGGACCACATGAGTACCAGCTGAGCAGGCATTGTCCACACTGCCTATGTGTTCTGTAACTCCACCCTGCCAGGGCTAGTGGAGAGTGGCGGCTTCATGCAGATGGTGCCAGACCTGCATCTGGGCACCATGATGGTCCTGCCTTTCCTCATTGCGGACCCCATAAACCCATGTCTGCCTTGGCTTCTGTGATCCTACACCAGCCAGCTGGGCCCCTCCAGGCCTGCTTTAACTGCTACGTGGGCTGGACCTGCACCATGCTGGAGTGTGCCTTTGGCCACCTAAAGGAACATTGATACGCCCTCACCACTCACCTTGACTTTGCAAGGGACCATCTCCTTCAGGTCACTGTCACAGCCTAGGTACTGCATAATATCTGTGAGGTCCAGGGGAAGCTCTTATGTGAGGCTTGGTGGAGGAGGCATGGTGGGCACAGGCCACTTTGAAGAGGTGGATCCCTGGTTGTGGCAGGAGTGACAGTGCCTGCCCTCCCAACTGAGGCAGTGAGCAAGCCATACAGCCACCACCAGGGATCAGAGCACAGGGTGCAAGAGGCCCCAGCTGACCACTTCCTCCTGCACTCCATGGCCCAACCCCCCACCCATCCCATGCTCACAGCAGGCACATCTCAGAAGAAAAACAGTTTTTATTCCCCTCACATAAAACAGACCCCTACCTTCCCCCCCCACCACCCACCCAACCCACAAATAATAAAACATCCTTTTTCCTGTGCAAACTATCTACAAAGTGTTTTTTGTGCTGTCCCATATCGGGGAGCCATGGGGTGCAGGCACCTAGGGAGCAGAGCCAAGGGACAAGCAGCCAGCACCCCAGCCTCTGGCTGATCCCCCATGGGTGTTGACCTCACTGCAAGCTGGTGTCAAGAGTCATCCAGGTTGGAGAAATTACACAAAAGCATCATTTGGCCAGTGGTCCTCTGGCATGGGCAGCTCCCTCTCTGGAAGCTGGTGTCCAGGGCTAGCTGAGCTGGTGTGCAGTCCTGGCTTTGCTGCAGGCAGCTCCAGCTCTGTACCTGTACGAGCAGCAGTCCTGAGCCCAGGTTGAGGGGCTGGATGGCACTGAACCTAGGGTGGGAGACAGGCAAAGGGCTTCTGACTGCTGGAGGTGGCACAGGACCTCTCCCAGATTCATGTGGTGGAGTGGGGCACTGCCAGGGGCCAGGCCGTGCTAGGCCTGAGAGGGATCTGGAAAGTGGGTGCCAGGGCCAGGATGGTGTCCAGCACCCAGCAGTCATTATTTGTTGCCTGCACTAACTGGGCCAAGATCACGTTCTGCTCCCACTGTGCCTCCAGCCACTTGTACTTCAGGGCCAGGAACAGTGCCTGGAATGCCCAGTCTGCCCAGTCCTGTGCTTCCTCATGGGTGACAACCTCCACCTGCCAGATCCATGAGTCTTTCAGCTGGTCTTTTGACATTGACACCGGCTACTCCAGAAGGAGCACTCCAGGAGGAGGGTGCAGTCCTCTCCCTTTGACAGAGCTGTAGGAGGCAGAAACCCTGATCCCACATCCCAACTGCCAAGTGTGGTCTCTACCCTCTGTGCAGATGCAGGACCTGCAGAGCCATAAGAAAGAAACTGTTTGTGAGTTTGCAACATTTCTCAGATAACTGTCGCACCTTGAGAGCCTTAATTTCCACAGACTCCTAGGGCAAGAACGAACACTCTCTAACTAATTTCTTTTTCCCGCACTAGGCTTTGATTTCCC
>JAGPOW010003642.1:50710555-50813203 GCA_030014935.1 Caiman crocodilus
GCTTTTTATAATCACTTAGTCGCTTTTAGCCTATGAAATTCTTTGTTTTTATGCTATTCCTTATATGGTATGAAGCTGGCTTCAGGCGTTACTACAAGGTGTTTGATTTCACTACGAGGGTTTGGCTTCTTAGGTGGTGTCATGAGTCACCGCCTACAATGCAATCTGCACAATAACATGCTCTGTACCAGAAGCCATGTACTGCCCAATCTCAGATCAGGAGTCAGGCATGCATGGGTGTTCAGAAACCATGGTAAGTTGGCCAGGCAGGTGCCAGACAAATCCCACATCCCCGATCACTACCCTGGGGCCAGTAGGCTGGTGGGCATGGCCAGCCTCAGCAGGGTGGGAGTCAGCCAGGTGTCTGGAGGGGACAAGTGACTGAATGGCAGTGTCTTGTCACTGCAGATGTGGCCAGAGCTGGATTCTGGCCACAAGTAGCCTGTCTCCCACACCCAGAGCAGGCCAGACTCCTGGCAGCACTTGCTGCCATGGCTCCAGATCCTGATCCCCCTCCATTCTCCTCCTGCAAGCCAGCCACTTTCCTGTGCTGCTGCCAAGCCAATGGCACCTGGGCTTGAGGGGGCACAGGGCTCCAGAATGACTGGGATAAAGATCTGCCTATGCCCTACCACCCCGGGCCTCTGCCCCTGATGCTGGCACTGCGCTCTGAGCGTGCCCCTACTGCACATGTCATGAGTGGTGTTTGAGGAGCTGTTTGCATGGACTGAAGGGTGCCTGATTTACTATGCCCTCCTGTTGCTGATAGCCATGGTACCCCAGGTACACCTGTGAGCTGGCATGGGACTCTGAGCTTTGACAGCAAAGGGGGAAAGACCAGGCAACCCCATAACCTCTGCCACTTGTGGGAAGACTATCTGTGGCTGCACAACATGTTCCTTCCCCCCACTTCCAAGCAGGAGATCACTGCTGGCTTTGACTCATTCCTCAGTGTGTGAGAGGCTCATGCCTGCCTAGCTGTGGGGGCACAGGCTACTCAATAAAGTTTTGCACTGTCTGCCACCTCTCTATGTGCTGTGGGTGAAGAACCCAGGCCCAACCAAGTGCAGTAAGTCCAGGCAGAGAAGGATGGCAGGGGCAGGGGCAGGGGCAGGGGCAGGAGTGGGGACAGCCCTTCCCCCAGTGTGGGGCTTACCATGTGGCTGGGGATGGCATAGCTGATGGCTTCACTTGGTCCTGGCTGCTGGCAACAGCCTGCAGCTCTGGGTGGTGTCCTCAGATGGCAGAGTGCAGCATGCAGGCACCTGGACAGGGCCTCACCTTGGGAAGGAGCTTGCACTGCTGCCATCTGGTGGAGTCATGGTGACTCATGCCTTATGGCTGGGCCTAGGGCTACAGAGCTGGTGAGGTAGGTGTGGCTTGGGCTCCCCAAACTGCTAGACACCTGAAGGGTCATGTGTCACAGGGGGTGCCACGCTGGGGCGGGGGCTCAGCCAACCTATCCATGCTGCTGTACACAGTACACCTGCAGCCTGGATCCTGGGGACATAAGGATCTCCATCACTTGCTGCATAAAGAGTAGCCACAATCCAATCCTCCACTATCCATCTTAAACATAGCATAAACACAACATAATTTTTTAACTAAAATTTTCCCCACCCTGAGTCAATGCCTCCACAAACCATATATCCATTGATGATGATGATGAATGAACCCTCTCATTCTGGCTCTCTTGGGTGGCTTGTTTGCCTACCAGACTGCCTCCTGAAACCCTTCTCTCAGAAGCTCCTCTCCCTGTGGCATGCAGGGCCAGACTGGGCTTAGGCAATGGGCTTATGTGCCCCCAAACCCACCTCTTCCTGTCATATGGCTCCCTAGACACACACACGGGTTTCCACTTGGGTTTGCTGGCCTGCTTTCCCTCTTCCGCTGCAGCAGACATCTGTTCTCCCCTCTTAAAGTGACCTGTAAAAAAGTGGCCTTGGCCTCTGTTACAGAATGACCTAGGGTACTATAGACCAGTTAGCCTCACCAAGGAAGTTACTGGGGTATATTTTAAGGAAATCTACCTGCAAGTATCTGGAGAGGGAAAGGATGGTCATGAGCAGCTAGCATAAATTTATTATCATCAAATTATGCCAAACAAACTTCATCACCTTCTTCAACAACGTAACTTGTTGGGTGAACAAAGGGAATGCTGTGGATAGAGTGTATCTGGATTTTAACAAGGCTTTTGACAAGATCCCACATGACCTTCTCATAAACAAATTGGAGAAATTTGGGCTGGGCAAAACTAGGTGGTTTGACAACTGGCTCCAAAGCCACAAATAAAGGGTAGTTATAAATGGATCCATATCAGGATGTAGTAGATTTCAGGTAGGTTCCCACAGGATTCTGTCTTAAGTCCCATGCTGTTCAACATGTTTATTAATGATTTGATGGCTGAAATAGAGATGCCACTGTTCTGCAGTGCCCGGTGCCACTTGGCATTCAGCCAATCTTCCATCTCCACATACAGCACCAGAATATGCCAGCCCCGCAACAGCCCTCTGGCAAGGCAGGGCAGGGCATAGCTGGGCCTAAGCACCCCCCCACAATAATAATATTTTCCCCTACTTATGGACAGAAGTGCTTTAAGTAAAACTTATCGAACAAGCTTTAGTTGAAGTGCCACCATCAATATTTTGAAGCATGGGATACGGAATACAGGAGGTGCTGCTAGCAATTATAAGTGCCTCCCCACCCCCAGAACACAGTAAAGACACCCATACTTCTCAGTCATATAACTCTTCACCGATCTTCTGCAGATTTAATCATCTGTATCAGCTGACTGTATTAAACCATTTTGTTGTCATTAATATTTTGAAGTGAAAAATTCTAACTTTTCTTATTAGATTATGGGAATTCTTCAATACATCTGTAGTTCTGTTGTCCTCCTCATCTCAGGATCTCAGGTCTGTGTTATTCTTCTGTCTGATGAAGAACAAATTCTGTAAATAGTGGACCATCCTTGGTGACCATGCTTAAATCTCACAAGGGAGGATTGTGATGCTATTTATAGAATCGCCCTTTTAGGACCTTCACTGATCTTTTGCTGAGAAAAATTTCTTTCTGAATGGCCAGACTAATTAAAATGTCAGATATGACCAACTCTCAATATTAAACAGTTGGGGATGCTATATTTGTCATTGAAACATAGGAGGAAGCAGAAGCAAAGAAACAAACATCTACACAGCCATGATTGAAGCCACTTTTAATGAAGGGACCTGTTATTTGTAGCCAATGTCAAGTACTGGGAAATCAGTTTAATTTTATTGAAGGTTTACAAACACTTCACTGTAATGAAGCCATAATAGACTGTTAAAAGAATTATTCTGCATGGTAAAAGATCAAAATATAAATAAGACATGCACACTAATTTTGAAAAGGTTAATTGAGTGTGATTTCAAGAGTATAAAAATAGGTAATATAAAAACGTCTTTCTTCATCTATGTAAATTTCCTCTTTGGATAATTTTGGTGTGCATAATAATTTATTAATATTTTGTGTTATTACTGAAATCAAAAAAAGGAATTTGAGAGAAAACTAAAGGTTTCAAAAAGCCATAGTATGAAGAACTGATTAAAGAAGTAAGGTTATTAACCTTGCTGAATTAATGGTGACTGCTTAAAAAATATTCCTTATGAGTATAGTTAGAGTTGTTCTAATACACTGGTTCTCAACTTTTTTCGATTCGGAGCAACCCTCCATAACATTTCTGAATTTAGCTTATTCCCAATTGAGAACCATTGTTGTTCTGCTTTATTTTACCTTAGTAGTTCTCAACCTAGAATTAGAGGGACATGGGACAGTTCCACCTGTTGGTGGCACAGCAACTTAGAGATTTATCTTTGGGTTTCCTCTGTTTCTCCAGAAAGCCATGCCCATAACTCGTGGAAGGCCAGAGATAATGGGGCTTAGCTCCTCCCAAATGTGACTCCACTGTTCCAGCACCACCACCACACCTCACTGCTGCAGCACCGTATCCAGTTCCCCTGCTGCATGCATCACCCAAACAGCCCAGCAGGAGAGAGGCGTGAGGGTCAGGTGGGTGTACCCTGCACTGCGTCCTGCACCTCGCTCTGCATTACCTCCATTCCTGCAGCTCCCCCCAAATAATATTTTCTCCTGTCACCTATGGCCATGCCACTGACAGTTGGAACTGTCCAATGCACCTCTCTTTCTAGCTTGAGTGTATAGGACCAGACCAGAAAGGGCTGCAGCAGGAGGCCACAGAAGCCTGGTGAGAATGCTCTTCTAATAGATTACATCTTGATAATTATTAAGCCACAGGCATGTATTTAGAATTTAAAAATGTATATCATTTTATATTTCTGAAATCCTAGGAAAAAAAATTAATTAAAGCATCAATTTTTCTTATATTTCTCTTTAAACTTTAAAAGCATGCTCTGATATAAGGCCTGAAATGATCATCACTGAAAAGCTAGGAAAAAATGTCTATATGTAAAGCATGTAGATATATTGCCTATATTCCTTGTTACTGGAAACTAATGTAACCCCCTGCCTGTCAGCTTCAAAGAGCTTCCAGAGATAATTCTTTTCTTCAGTGTAAGATGAATAGCTGTTAGAATACTAAACGGTAATATCTAAGGCAAATATGTAGTTGTATATATTATTTATGAAATATTATAATATACGGAATTTAGTTTGACATTTAGAACTATGTTAGTGCAGTGATGTTTGCAGAACACAGAAGGAAAGAAATCATACCTCTTATTTTTGTGGAAGAAAAAAGTTTAAATAACCAACATAATTTTAAAGAATTACCCTATGCAAACTGAAAATATACAAATGTCTATTTTTTCTATGTGAGGGCAAACACCATACAAACCATGTGACTTGCATGAAAAAACATCATATAACATGCAGTTTACATTTTGCCTAAAGTCAGTATTCATCAACACAGATTTTTCAGCATCTAGTAGATTAGGACTGTCCACCCATAGACTGCATGCAGCCTGTAAACCTCTTTCATCTGGACCTCAAACCCCTGCACAAATGCCACTCCTCCCACAAATCCAGCTTCTGCTGCTGGAATCTCCAGGCTTCCCCTTCATTCTTCATCTTCCACTTTCTGACACCACCCTTGAGGATGATGCAGGGACATGGGTGCTCATGAGAGACTGGGGAGCCCACACTGCCCACATGGTGGAGAAGTGGTCCCAGGAGACATACCTGGCATGCAGCCCCCAGCTACTCAGAAGTTGTACAGCCCTTTGATAGATTATTGAACTGAAACAGAAATATGAAGTCCAAAAGCATAGTTAAAATGGTGGCTAAAAAGCATCTGACCAATGAAACATGAAAAAATCTGTATGAATGACAGCTCTTCCAAAACCAACGGGTGAAGTTCTCAGCCATGCTGTACCAAAGATACCTTGCTCTCATCCTTTTTCAAATGTTATTCATTTTTTCTTAAGATATTCTAAACCATTCTGTACATCAGTTGTATTAGAATTAGAATCTATTTTCTCTTTCTTCTCATAACATAAACATTTTATGTCATTATCTTCAGACAGAGTTGCTGTCTCCTGGTTTGTCTTCTTTCTCACTCTGTGACTCCAAAAAGTACCTCTTTCCACAGACTGATACCGTACTTTTACCTTCCTGAGCTTTGTTATTGTTATGTAACAAGGCTGCAGTTTGTGTATGTCATTGAATCATTGAATTATAAAAAAATAGAAAATGAGAATTGAAAGGAACCTCAAGAGGTCCAATCTCCAACTCAAAGCAGGACCAGTCCCAACTATATCGTCCCACACAAAGCTTTGTCTAGCCAGTTCTTAAAAATCTCCAAGAAAAGAGATTCCACAACATCTCTGTTCTAGTGCTTTATTACCCTCCTAGTGAGAAAGTTTTTTCCTAATATCTAACCTAAGTATCCCTTGCTGCAACCTGAGACCATGCTCCTTATTCTGTCATCTGTTGCCACTGAAAACAGTCAAAGCCTTTGTTTTCCATAGCTATTTAGCCCGATTTTGATAACATTTATTTACATGAAGCCAAATCCAAATTGGTCTTAAAGGCACCAACATTAGAAAGAGTGATCCCAAATAGTGCTTGGAAGGTGCCCAAGCCCTTAGATCATGTCTAATTCAAAAAAGGAACACTGCATGCAATATGTAGTACAGCAGCCTCTGGTCACTTTCATCCAAAACCACAATGTTGTGGTTTTATAATGGCCTAGTGCTGGGCTGCCCAACGCCAGTGCATCTCCTGGGCTACACACTGTGCAGACCAAACTCTGCAGGAGTGGACCTGCTCGGATCTCTTCTTACCATGCAGACTGCCCAGGTCTCACATGCCCTTCCCCCCCTCATCCTGCCCCTAGGCTCTGCCACACCACCAGTAGTGATAGACATGGCTGTAGGCCCTGGTGGACTGCGTGTTAACTGCTCAAAAGCTGCCAGTTAGACAGACCTAGCTTAATAATTAGAACATATGCCAGCAAGCTCAAGTGCTGGGATTAATATCTGGTGCATTTTTGAGGGATTTAAACTGACATTTCAAATGAGAGGTTCAAACCACCAGGCTGTAGAATAGGCTGGGGTGAGGAGATATTCTTCATCCTTCCTATTGAAGAAGCTAGGCCACTGTACCAAAAAGGAATGTAAGTCTCAGGGCCTGGAGGAGAAAGCAGAAAATGGAGTCTTATTCTGTAGCCCAATGCAGAGTGCATTCCAGGTGAGGAAGGATTCATGGGTTCTTTTGCCTGCTGACAGGTTTATTTCTAGTTTGGAGGGGAGGGGCGGTCTATTTCTTTGATTGGTTGGTCAATAACTGCCTTATGTAATGTCTTGAGGGTGGCTCCAGCTTGCCATTCACTCCTTATTCTTCTGTAGAAAATTTAAAGTGGCCTATTCTACCCCTTCCCAGAACCTGCCCTAAGGGTGGGCAACATGGACAACTGCCTAGGGTGGCATGGTTAAATGGGTGTCACACACACACACGAGCAGTATGCATTCACATTAATGCTCTCCCCTCGTCCTGAGCCACCCAGGCATGGTAGCACCTACTCCAGTCCACACACCTTGTTCCCATATAGCAATAGTGGTACTTGCCTACTCACCAGTCTGGTGCACCACGCTGCTATGCCTCTCTGCCAAACTGCCCCCTTCACCCTTGCCCACTTCCCTCTGCATGCAGCAGTGCTGCTGACTTGGAGGAGAGCACTGTGAGGGGCATCAGAGGGATACCCAGGAACAAGGGGAGCACCAAAATACAAGTTCACCCAGGGCACCATTTTCCCTAAGGCTGGCTCTGCCTCCTTCCAATCTTGTTCTTGCATGCTGAAAGATATAGGGAAAGCAATATTTGCAGAATCAATAGTGCCTACCTCATGCATAGTTAGAAGTACCTTTCACCTAGCAACTCTTCCACCTTCCATCACAAAATTAGACTTGGCTATTTACACTTACTGGAAATATAAATTATCCCAAGATTGTGCTGTTCATGTGATTTTTCCCACCTGTCCAATCCAGTAAAAAGATAAAGCCTTCATCTACCATATGTAAAAGCTTTACTAACATAGCTAGTTAGTCAACTTTCCCATCCCCCCTCATTCCAGATTCCAGTAAGATAACCAATATTCCAGACATAGTCTTTGGTACTGCAACTAGCATACTTATTAACCCATAGAGAAAACTCTCATAGCAGTAGAAATACAGGCAATTATGCCAAGTATTGATGAATTATTTTGTTAATGCTCTTTCCTAGAAAAAATGTGGCTTTTTTAAGGAAAGTACATCAATCTTTGTAAATCAAAGAATCTGTTAGGTCATAAGTGTTCTATTTGAAAATAACATCCCAGGCATACTCCAATTTATTTTCCAATTAAAAAAAGACGAAATCCTACAAGTACCAAAATATGGATACAGGTAGCTTGACTTTTTGTTATGTTTTTTTTTAAGACAGATTTCTTAAAATTATTTATCTTTTACCATATGTATTGCAATATCTCTCTCACACATCTTTTTTTCTAAAAAATAGCTATTGGAAGTTGAGATGCATAATTTAAGTGAGACAATGCAGCCAGCAGCTAGAAAAGCCTCATGTGTTTGTTGTGTTACCTACTGTCCAGCACATGAAGGTTTACTTGCCCTTCCACCTGCTTTTTCTTTACTAAAGAACCCTCAAGCTACTGCCAGGACAAACACTACTGCTGCTGTAGGAGAAGGTATTGGTGCCACCCAGATAATAATCAGCTACAAGTAATAGATCAGCTACAAGTTATTGCCTTCTCCCCAGCCGCACTGTAGCTGCTGGGTTTTTTTCACTGTTGGTAACAAAATTGGCTACAGTACAGTTTCACAAGAGGGTGGCTGTTCCATTAGCCCTGTAAAGATAATGTTATTTTCAAGGGGAAAAGTGTTTTACTTCATTTTGCCTTCCAAAAATAAAGTGAGTGTCTCAGGGACATGTGGTATGCTGAGAAATATGGTAATATATATTGATTTTTAGGTAATAAACCATTTATACATAAATAAAATTGTTGGCAATCCCTCACAGTCAAGGATCGTTGTCTTCTACGATTGTCTTATCTGTGTGTCTAAAGATGGCTGATGAGGCCTGTCTGGGATTGGCAGCCTATACTGCAGCTTAGACATGTTTCCATGTGGAATGGGTTGCTTTGGATTCTTGATTATGCTGAACAATAACATGTGGTTTCTGCCAGTCCTGCTTTTCCATTGCCTGTTGTTGCTGGGAGATTTCAAAGTACTGAGATCCCTGCAACAATAACTCTTCCTCCATCTGGTGTGGTCTTGGGCAATAGTCTCCTATGAGTTAACATCAATGTTGCATTTTTTAAGCTGGTGTTGAGGATATCTCTGAGCTGCTTTTTCTGCCCTTCTCTTGAGCATATGCCTTGGCTGAGCTGGGAGAATTAAATATGCTTTGGGAGTCTGAAGTCAGACATCTAGATGACATTGCTAACCCAATTAAGTTGATGCTTAATAACCTATGCCTCAGTGCTCATGGTGTTTCCTCGTAGGAGGATGCTAACGTTGGTGCAAACCTCTTCCCACTGGATTTGGAGGATCTTCAGCAGGCAGCACTGATGGTACCTCCCCAACAATTTTAGACATCTCTTGTACCTTATCCATGTCTCTGCTCTGTACAGCAAGAAAGGGGACATGACTGCTTGAGAAACCAAGAGTTTGGTTTTGGATCTGATGTCTTGATCTTTGAACACCCATTTCTTCAGGTGTCCAAAGGCTGCATTTAAACATTTGAAGCGATGGTGGATTTCCTCATTAATGTCAGCCTTCTGCAAGACATGACTTCTGAGGTAGGGGAAATGTTCTGGATTATCAGAGCTGTGGACTGTTCATTAGGAGCTTGTTGGTGGAGGACCTTATTCTTCTGAATATTATTAGTCCCATTTTCTTGTATGCCTCAGTGAAGATGACAATTGCCTGAAGTTCTGCTTCTGAGTTAGCATACACTATGTGGTACGGAAATGGAGGGGGGGGGGTAGTCAACCCCTGGATCTGAGCAGGCCGGGGACAAAAGGGTTCTGGAACACTACTTCCCCTTTTCTACCTTTTCTCATTCAAAAAGAGTCTGAGGGCAATATAACAAATAAACACTTTATTTACAAACTGTAGTAGCATAGGCACAATCTGTAAAGTTATGCCATGAAGCACATAAATGCTTCATTTGCACATCCGCGCCGGCAGTTCCCCTTACAACAACTTTCGAAATCACAAAACTGTAGGGAACTTGAGATCTCTTCAGGCATCCAACTGATGCAATTATCTGAGATGGGGATGTCCGGGGGGAAAGGGAGCCATGGACGCAGGACTTCCGGTGAGGGTGATCAAGTCTCACCAATGTTATGTGGGTCCTGCCTTCTTTTTCCACGGGCTTTGTTTTTATACTGCCCTAATAGTCAATGGGATCGGGCCTTTTTTCGTGCACTTAACGAGCTGCATGAGCCAGGGATCTTGCTGCTTGCTGGTGTTTAGTCACCTTTCATCTACCACATGCCCCCTTGACCAAATGCCAAACTCGGATATACTTGAGCTCAAGAGTTTCCCTTCTTACACTTAAGTTGCATACAACAAAACATGTAAAGCACAACATTATTAACAATCTGTCAAAAGTGCAGTTAAATGCATAAAAGTCAGCAACTCCAATGGTATCAAATCAGTCTGCTCCTGCTGAGGTCCGTCGTGGATAGGTTTATCCACAGCGGCGGGCATCGATGCTTAACACCACATCATGCACTGGCAGCTTTGTATCATCTCGGGCTAGAAAGCAAACTCAAGATTCATTAACACCTGTGCTATGTCGGCTTAGTCAATTATAGTGGGCTAAGATGGTGCGTGCGGGTGAGACTGCTTCGAGAGAAACCAAATAAGTATTTGGATACTCACCGGGCTTGAGCACGACACCGAGAACTGGACTTGCATGCTTGCTAGTGGCTATGGGAATGGCCAGCCACACTGTTTCTTGAGCTAGGTAATATGGCTTCCAAGGCGCGTGGCACCGGAGTACACTCATCCCACAAAGCCTTGGTAGTGTTCATGGCGATTAGTACATCATTGTTGTACTTGGTCCAGTTCTTGAATGACCCATTCTCCTTCCGTTTCAATTGTTCTTTATACAATCCTATCTGCCACTTCACAACGCCGTTGGACTGTGGATGATAGGGCAGGTGATGATGCCACTGAACATTATGCTCTGCTGCGAACCGCTCCAACCCTTTGGAGTTAAAAGGTGGTCCTCTGTCAGAATGTATAACATGGGAGACTTGCCAATGGGTGAAAGCAATCTGCAGCCATCCTTGAATCACAGAAGTGGTGGTCTTTCTCGTGAGAAGGACGAGGATCTGATGAGTTCCCAGATCCTCCAGGAGTGGCCTGAGTAGGTCCACTTGCCACACTTTACCTGGGGCATAGTGCACTGGGTCATAAACGCATCTCTGGTGCTTGTGATGCACCAGTTTTTCTCATGCGCAGGCAGAACAAGCTTGAATTATTTTCATCCATCGTTCTATACTTGGTTCTTTGTTGCCTTGTTCCCTCCAGCAGGCCTGTGCTCTCTTTTCTCCAGGGTATCCCCAGTGTTCATGGAGCCATGTCAGGAACAGGTTGGTGTCGATAATGTCAGCGACATGTAACTGAGGCATATCTTTTTGATCCATGAGTCTTTGACGGGCTAGCAACTGATCCATGACAGCATGCATGGGGTCCATGTCTGGTCGATGGGATTGAGTGTGCTTGATCAAGGGACGGACGGAGAATTTCAGTAGGATTGCCTTAAAATCATCCCAAAGGGCTGTATGCTCCTTAGCTTATGCCATTCCAGTGACAATTCTATATACATATTCTGAGTTTATGACTATGATGGGTACTGGGACCATTCCATCTTAGTGTCGGTAAGTGTGTTCGAGAGCTAACTGAAAGCCTCGTAATTCAGATGCTTGGACTGACTCTCCTGGGTGAGCCATTTGAAGCTTATAGTCATGACAAGGGTCACAATAATATCCATACCTTCCACCATCATGGGATGTACCATCTGAAGCTATCCATGCTGGGGATGTAGTCCCATACAATCATGGTAGAGCAGGATCGTCCTCTTCGATGGATGAAGTCATTTCTCCGTCAGCAACTTGGCCATGCCAACCAGTGGTACTGATGGTGGAGGACTAGGGTGCCCCAAGTTTTTGTTGTGCCCTGGTAGTATTCTGGGTGAACTTTGCCAGGATCAAGTAGTTCCAATGTGGTGCCGCCGGGTGTGACAAGTACACCTGGGCTCACTGCAAGATGTTCTCCCAGTTGAGCCGCGAGCATGATTTTTCCTAGACAGCCATACCAGTGCTGATAGTTCTAGAGTGTGTGATGACCGGTGTATGCGAGGTTCCCTGTTTCAGCATCATTAGCTGTGAACCAGATATGCTCCGTAGTGTAGCCTATATGAATTGTTAGGAGATTGTCAGCAGGAGGTGTGATCAAGTGCATCTCTTTAACCTCTGCCATAACCTTTTCCAATGCAACTTGGTCATGTTCGCTCCATGGAGTTTTACGTCGTGTCTTTTTGCAAATCTGATGCTGTAGCCTTTGGAGAACTCTCAAGTGTGGTGGCATCACAAAGTGACAAAACCAGTTTAGCTGGCCTAGTAGGCCTTGGAAATCTGCCTGTGTAGTCAGCCAAGATAAGGGCAACTCGGGGGTGGCATTATGTGCTGTCCCTGACCGCCACCATCCCATGAATCGTGTCCCCAAGAATTTGATGTCCAAGGATGGCTCGCTCATGGACTTGGCCAGATTCACTGTCCATCCTTGGTTACTCAGGTGGTCTTTTAAGTCCACTGTAACGGCGCGTACCACGGTGCCGTCATGTTCTATAATAATAAGGTCATTGACATAGGCCCAGATGCGAACATCTACAGTCTCTGGGCGGAGACGAATGAAACTGTCAATCATTCCATTCATTGCTGTGGCTGCCAATGCTGATACATTGCAATAGCCTTGTGGGCAAACTTTCCAGGAAAACATTTGTCCACCTACACACATATTAAGGATCCCATGCAGGTCATGTATAGGGATCAAATAAAACATGTCTTTCAGGTCTAGAGTAGTAGCAAACCATTCTCCGCCCCTTTGCATCTCAGTTATGCCATCAAAAATGTCCCAGACAGTCTGTGCAGTGGGCATTTGGAGTGGTTTACATTGATGATTTGCCTTTCAGTAGTCCACTACTAGACGCGCTTCCGTTGGCTTCTCTGGCTTTGGAATGCCCCATCCAGCCGAAGGGTAAGGGGAGGATTTTATGGGCTGGATACATTCTCTCCTGCACAAGTCAGCCAAAAGATTTCGAATCTGAGGCTATAGGTCGGTGCGCGTCGGGATTGGCTGATATTGCCAGGGTGCAGGGTTTACTAGCACTGGTTGGTGCTTCTCACCTGGCGTTACAGTCAATGGGAGTGCTAGGTATATAGCATCCTTCAAGGCCAATGCCCTAATCATGGGGAGACCCAAGATGTTTATGCCCCTAAGACTCCATGCAGTGCTTTTTTATTAATCCAAAACTTAACTGCGGGTGTGGATGCTGTGGCATTCAACCCTTGTACAAAAATTACTCTGGATGTCTTGACATGAGGTGTCTCAGGTCTCAATACGTTTACTTGGGCTCCCGTGTCTAGTAAAAAAGTATAGTCATAGGGGTGGAATCTGCAGTTGCACTTACATCGTAAGTCGCATAAGGGCGTTCGTCATCAATAAGCCGGCCATCATTCCCCACGTCAATGGTCGCTACTCATTTTTTTCATTGTCTGCTTCCTGTCCCCCAGGCCTAAAGCCCAGATTCTGTGCCAGTCTCTTTTGTCCTTCGTCTCCTAACCTGCGAAGCTGGCTCCTTGTCAGACCTCTTCTGCTTAGTAGAAACCCGAACATGGCACGCTCTTCAAATGTGCAGTCCAGTGGTCATCCACATGGCAAGCAATCAGTCTGGAGCTTGTCATGCGTTGCTTTCCATGTTCCAACTGCTTGTACTGCCACTGGCGGGGTAAGCTTGGGTTCCATTCTCTGTGCTTTCCCAGACTTTCTCTGTAAGCTTTCCCAGACTACTCAAAACATTTCCTATCGGTCCCCCTGTCAATGGGTGTAACAACAAATGGAACATAGGTGTGTTAATAACTCCATAAATTTCAACACAAGCCTCCACTGCTGCTGCGGACACAGGCACGTTGCCAGGATCGTTGCACCATCGATGCAGCCAAACACTGTTTGCCTGTTGTAGGGTCAGACCCAATGGGTAACGTCCCGTATCCCAGGTTGAATAACTGGCTCCCGCTATTGCATACAAAAGCTGTGCAGGTGATGAATCACGGGGTGGATCTGCATGCCGGGCATGGGCTTGAGTCAGCAGTGTTGGGACTACAGCAGCACACAGAGGAATTGGCCAGATGTTGTTGCACAGTATTTGAGTCATGTAATTACACACTCCTCCTCCCCATGCGGGCTGGCGCATCAAAATGGTACATTCCTCAGGGTCTACTAAATCTGACCCGTGTTCTAATATCAGTCGCCCCAACCACATCACCAGTGTTTCACCCAGTGTCAGTCGGGTATCTTTTGCCAGTTCCTGGAGTTTCCCCGGTACGTGTGCGGAGGGTAGTGAGGGTGCAGGTTCCTGTGCCATCAGTAACTGTCTTTATTAAGGCTATGGGGTTTGCATGCAGGATGGGCGCACCTGCGTCAGCGGGGAGGGTGGAGTATGGCCTCAGTGGGGTGCCGTACGGGAGTGGTTTCTCAGGCGGGGCCAACGGGACCTCGCTGACATCAGAGCTCCCTCCCCAAGGCTTTCCAGTCATGCCCTTTTCTTCTTCCACGGCGCCATCTTTAAGCGGTGGCTCAGTCTGCAAAACACTCTGCCGCGCAGCTGCCTTAGTCAGCGCATCTATCATGCTGGCTTGGTTTGCCGCGTGCCACAATAAAGTAGTTACCGAATGAAACAGGACATTAATCATTTTTCCCTTGTTCCACTTTTGCCCTGTCCACCCCGTGGCATCCCGTCCGTTGACCTCGAGACCCTCACGGAGTGCTGTTAAGATTTTGCTCTCGGCGCCTCTTGGCTCAAGATCGGGGCATCTAAACTTGTCGGGGGAAATCTCCCCCGCTCTCCCACTCCCCTCTTTCAGGTACTGAATGCACCTGTGGTATACTCCTTCTCGGGGTCATATTCATCTGCACCCCTAGAGCTGATACGGCTAAGCGATGCCTCCAATTTTACATTGGGTGGTTGAAAAAGAACCACGGGGCTGGAGAGAAGACATTCCAGGGATGCGGGGCTGAGGCCGGACACGACCCGCTCTATAAGCGGCTCCTTGCTGTCCTCAGTTGGGCGAATAGAGATATAGCCCCCCATCTTTCTGCCTTGCCCTTCCTGATGATATGCCACATGGGCCTGCACAGTATCAGTATCCATGGTCGGGGCCCGGCAATAGTTCTCCCACAGGCAATACTTAACTAATTCATCAAGGTCGCCTTCATTCCCCCTTTGCCCCAAGGATCCTGTTCGTGACGCCATGTGGTACGGAATCGGGGGGGTATTCAACCCCTGGATCTGAGCAGGCCGGGGACAAAAGGGTTCTGGAACGCTACTTCTCCCTTTCTACCTTTTCCCATTCAAAAAGAGTCCGAGGGCAATATAACAAATAAACACTTTACTTACAAACTGTAGTACAGTGTAGGCACTGTCCGTAAAGTTACACCGTAAAGCACATAAATGCTTCATTTGCAGGTCCACGCCGGCAGTTCCCCTTACAACAACTTTCGAAATCACAAAACTGTAGGGAACTCGAGAGCTCTTCAGGCATCCAACTGATGCAATTATCCGGGATGGGGGTGTCCAGAGGGAAAGGGAGCCGTGAACACAGGACCTCTGGTGATGGTCATCAAGCCTTGCTGATGTTATGTGGGTCCTGCCTTCTTTTTCCGCGCGCTTTGTTTTTATACTGCCGAAATAGCCAATGAGATTGGGCCTTTTTTTACATGCTTAACAAGCTGCATGAGCCAGGGATCTTGCTGCATGCATTTTCCCACGCGGCTATGAGGCTGCACCCACTGCTTCCTATGCCGCAAGCGTAGCTTGCTGGCGGTTGGTCATCTTTCATCTACCACACACTACAGTATCATCAGCATACTGGATCTCAATGATTGAGGTCAGGATGGTCTTGATTTTGGCTCACAATCAACTGAGGCTAAACAGCTTACCATCTGTTTGGTAGTTTAGTTCTACTCTGGCTGGAAGTTGGTGGTCATATCACAGCAAGGAATATTGAGAAGAGTGTTGGAGTGATGGCACAGCCCTGCTTAACTCCTTTCTTAACCTTCATGCGATCTGTGATAGACCTATTATAAGAGCCACCACTCACATACCATCATGGAGCAGACAGAGAAAGGTAACAAATTTTGATTGGCACCCATACTTAAGAGGGATCATCCACAGGACATAAAATCTGAAAGAGTCATGAACTTTAATGAGGTCATAGAAGGCCATGTAGAAAGTCTTATGTTGTTTCCAGAATTTCTACTGCAGCTGGTAAGCTGTGAGATCATACCAGTTGTGCCTCTTGATGCCCTAAACCCACATTGAGATTCTGGAAGGAGATCTTCAGCAAGTGTAAGAAGATGATTCAGGATGGTTCCTGATCTTTCTTTATTTGCTTGATAGTTTTCTTCACCTTGTCAAGGGTAGGAAGGGTTCAGAGATTATCTCATAACACCCGGTTAGAGATGGAGTTGAGAACACTCTTGTCAACAGCAAAGTCTTGATTGCGACAGTCTTGGTGACACTGAAGAACCTGAACCCTGGATCAGTGAGATGTTGAATCTCCTTAGCCTTGTCTTCCCTCAATTTTTTCTTCATATCAATGGACCTCCTTTGGACTTCTGCCTTAACTTGTTGGAGATTTAATTTCTTTTGCTTGGAGTGTGTGTCATTTTGCCAAGCACCAAAGGCCTTGCAATTGTGATCAATCAACTCTTAGATCTCCTAGTCCTTCTCATCGAAACCAGTTGTTGATGTTTCCTAGTAGAGAATCCAAGTATGTCTTCCTGGGTACTGATGGCAGTGGCCTTTAGGGCATCCCATATACTGCTGACATTCTCCCATTGTTGGCTATAAATGTCCAACTCAGGATCCTTAAAATTCTGGTTTATTAGGCAGATTGAAACACTGTAATGAAGTTAAATCATAAACCTTGGGGCTGGTCCGTGCGCGCACACACACACACACAGTAGCAAGCTACAAGAGTCAGGTATACCTATCCTACAAGCACTGGAGTCTGCTGTCGATGGCCAGTCGAGGCTTCTTCAGCATGGTGTTATCCTCCAGAAGGGGGTCACCGGCTGGTCCTTCTGGCTGGACAGGTCAGATGCTGGTCAAGTTGGAGATCAAGAGGGCACTACTGAGGGTCACTTTTCACTGCTTTTTAGCTGTCCTTGGCAGACTTTGGTGACTCCCCAGTTTTCAGGTTTGCCCAATCCAGGGGTCATTGACCCTTGTGGGCCTGCCCCCCTTCGGTGGCTACTGGATGGCATCTGTCAGCCCCAGGGGTAGTCCACATGTACTTGCAGGTTTGGGAGTCCATTAATTAATTTTGAATAGGGCACTGGTAGCAGTCTATCTGGAGATATTCATTCCAAAAGTTGATCCCTGGCATTGATTAACTCAGGCTAGGGCTTCTAGCCTTTGATCAGTGATGTTTAGAGATGTCCCAGTTGCTAAATTGTCTTCTATTGATTTCTTCCATTGGTTGATCTACAGTTTCCTTAGGTGTTAATAGCTGTCTGCTACTCTGTTACACATTCAATCATTGATTCATTCGCTCTTTCAGGGGCCGCCTACTACAGGAAAGTGGCAGTTTGACTCCTGCCCTTGTTAACATTGTTACTAAACATATTTACAGTTGAAAGTTGAAAGGTGAGGAGTATAAAATATGAGCTACAAATGTAATGCCATGGCACACAAATAGATTAAAATACCAAAATACAAGGGGAGATATAAAATGCACACATACAAATTTTAAAACACAATTCCTTATGTTAAAGTGAAAGAAAGAAGAGGGAAGAAAAGGTAGAAGAGGAAAAACATATCCAAGGAAGGGAGAGCAACTGCAGGCAAGAGGAAAGGGGAGCTTTCTGCTACACCATCATTGTTGGAATTCACCAGCTTTTTTAGTTGAGGCACTGGTGGAAGAGGTCTTGTTTGCTTGGGCCCTTGAGTCCTTCGACATTACCAACCACTGGTATTGTTTCTGCCGTAACCATCTTTGAGAGCCAGTCTGAGTGACATTACCAAATGGATGAGTCAGTGATCAGTTCAATAATCATCAGCTTCTAGCATAGCTCTAGTGATGCAGACATTTTTGTGATCCCAGGCATGGACAATGACATAGTAAATCAAGTGCCAATGATTAGATCATGAGCGTTGGCATGATGTCCTGTGCCTGTTTGTTTGGTGGAACTGGGTGTTGGTGATGGTGAATTCACGTTCTGTGCATTTAGTTAGAGGAGGATGCCATTGGAGTTGACCTTTCCTGCTCCTTCCTTGCCAATGGTTCTGTTTCCCAAGCTTAGAGTCCTTTCTGACTCTGGCATTGAAATCACTGAGAAGAATAAGTCTGCCTCCAGAATGTCAGAAATGACTTGGTCAAGGTTGGTATAGACCTCCTACTTGGTTACATCAGCAGCACCAAGAGTTGGGGCCTACGTGCTAATGACAGTGGCATACTAGCTCCCAACAGTTTAAGACAAAGTGTCAAGAGGCTGATAGGAAACTCATTTAGTTATTTTGAGTTTATTCTTAATGGCAAAGCCAGCTCCAGGAAGTTGATGTTCTTTTTTTCTGGTAAACAAGAATGGGTAACTTCCAGAAGAAAGTATAGCTGTCTTCGTGGTCTTTGAGCTGCCCATCTCTTGTTTACTGTGGTTTGCTCAGTGCAGATACACTGATGTTGTGTCGCCTGAGTTCTTGGGTCACAACTGCAGTGTAAGCAATTCACTGTTAGGATATGAGAGTCTATGAGAAGTCCTGATTTTCCAGGTCCTGAAAATGATGGTGCATCTTCACTGGTATTTTTGATCACAGTAAAGGTGATCCCACTGTATGCAGTTATCCAGTCAGGAAGAAATACAGAATACTGTATTAGACAAGCTATGTTTAATACAGCCCCTTCCCTATTTTGTTCTAGTCCCTTCCCTATTTCGGGTGAGCAGAGTGAATTCTGAAGAGGGCTGTTCAGTCACTGTTACAGCTGCCAAATTGCACTCCTCTCTCATCCAAGTGTTAGACAACCTTCTTGTAACTGCCACCTTCATACCAGTTCATGACTAGTGTTGGTACTGGGTTTAAGACCCAGATACCTTGTTCTAGGGAGACCCAAACCCTCAAACCAACCACAACTGCCTCATTCAATAATAGGCAAATTTTACTAATACACAGTTATAGAAGATAAGAATAATGAAAACAATTCTATATCTACCAGTCCTAGAGCTTCATGCTAAGGTTCTCTCTTGAATGCCTGATGTCAGCAGCCTGGAAATTAGAGGCTAAGGCCCATCCCCCACAGTGGGGTGGATGAGATGGGCTGGTGGTATGCCCTCTGTCCATGATGGCATCTTGTTCCCCCCTTGGAGGCCCTTTGCTACTCTAAAATACCTCCTTTTGTATCCTTTTTCTCCTTCTGATTATTTTTTATCTTAGGTATTGCTGATTCATCTCTCTGTGTTTGTCATACTATCAATATATCCATGTTCTGTCCTGTCAGCATATCCTTTGTTTTACAAAGCCATCACATGCACACATTCTAACTTGATCTTTACCAATGTCCTCCAAATCAGGTCTGTTCCCCCGAAACCAGAAATCTCAAGGGCTCTGCACCTGGGCACTGTGATTTGGTTCCACCTAATCTCATGTTATGGAACAGTGTGTACAGGTCTTTAATTTCCTAGTCTGTGTGTCTGCTTGCTGCTTGCCCATGTCAGACAAAGTGGGCCTTGAAGAAACTTTCTCTCAGACAGACTTTTTAGAAATCAATTAACCCTTGCTGTTGCCCTAGACCATTATTCTAATGCACATCTACTATACCTATAAGCCAATTCACAAAAGCAAACCTCTAAATACCATTTTCTAGCCAACAACTGGGGGATACCAGACATCAAAATCCTGTTCCCATTACCATTAGCTGGTAACTAATGGGCTTAAAGAATGTTCTGGAAAAGTTGTTTTCGGGGAAGATGCTTGTGCATGACTTTCATTGGGGAAAGGCTGCTGCACATCAGCTTCCACATAGCTCTTGACAAAATAGGACCTTGATTAAATGGCAAGGAGACCAAGACAACTGGGGATCTTGTTCCACTGAAGCCTTTATCCACCTTTGCAGCCATTGAGATTCCAATATCTTCTTCCACCTGCTCCACTACTGAGGACTTGTAGATCCATGGCTGGGGGCTGTGCAGGCTTATTATAGTGGTGGCCTGTACTTGCCATGTCACAGCAACGTCAAAGAATGTGTGTGGCTTTTCAGGAAGTATAGCATTGCCATCTGCTGTCTTCACAATATCCTGGTGGTGCTGTCTCTGCTTGGTCCATGACTGCTTATTCATCAGAGTTACCTGTGTTTATTTCCAGCTAACCTTCCTTGAATGTCATTACACTATCTGCCACCTGTGGATGCACTGTGTAGCAGTACCACTGTGTTCCATGAAGCAGTACAGCTCTACCCACAGATAAACTAATGAATATAAATAAATAAATAAGTTAAATAAAACTGTCGATTTTTTTTGAGACGCATAATGACATTTTGTAGAGCCCTACAAACAAAAATTGAGCAGCTAATTCTTCTAAACAACTTGAAAGTATCTTCAACTATCTTCCTTTTTTCTGCTATATACCCTTTTTAGGGCCCTGGCAGCCATTACAATTATGGTGTGATTAATTGATTGTTAACATCAGACCTGGGACAGTCCATGGTACCAAATGGGGCACCACATGTTTGTATCCCTGCCCTGCAGCATATATGCAGGTTGCAGGGCTGGGCCTTTAAAACTGCTGTGGTACAAGAATACAATAGGATCTTCCTCATTGCAACCTTTCCCTGCACCTTGCATGTGGATCCCAGTTCAGCACCGCAACTGGGATCTCAGGAATTCTGTGCCCCATCCCAAACATTTCGTATCTTGCCATGTATGAGTGGTATGGCAGGATGTGCAATGTTTGGGGTGGGATATTATTTTAACATTTGCCAGGAAATTATTAGACATGCATGAAGAAAAGGAATATGTATACTTCAAGAAATGTTTATCTGCACTTCTGTTTATTAAATAGAAGAAATGTTTAAAGAATACGTTCCACAAAAATATGTATATGGCAATGAAGAGAACCCTAGCTAAAACAAATGCATGCTTTTTAATATGCAAACAATGTTTTACTGATTTAAAGGACAGAAACTTGCCAAAGATATACCATTATGAAGGCATTTGCATGCCACAGAAACCATA
The DNA here is from genome assembly GCA_030014935.1 of Caiman crocodilus. Taxonomy (NCBI): domain Eukaryota; kingdom Metazoa; phylum Chordata; order Crocodylia; family Alligatoridae; genus Caiman; species Caiman crocodilus. Next base: position 50,731,588 of record JAGPOW010003642.1, read on the forward strand.
TTACTTTCCACTCTGCCTTGTTCAGAAAAGTAGCCTTTCTATCATCATGTATTTTACCAGTGTGAACACTTTGTTATTATTTTTAAAACATACATTTCTTCCTCTACAGTGGAAACTTATGATTATTGTATTGCAGTTTTATCTTAGTGTAGCAGTTTTTAGTTCTACCAGTTATTCTTGATATTCGAGCCAACAGTTTTCCGGATCAACTCATCATTCAGAACATTTTAGAAGACAAAATCCAAGTTTATTGGCATGCCTACATAGACAGTGATACTCACACAGTCTGATCCTTTGCCTTCCTGAGCTGAAGACTAGAAAAGGTTTGAACAAGATTTTCTGAGACTTCACATTTTCTACTTGTTAAGTACCCATAATACAAAAGGACTGGTTCACATTGTGAGTGTCTAAGTTAGCAATGTTCTATTCTCTACAATATGCTACCACTAAGAATGGAACATCCAGGCCTCATCAGTTACAGTAAGAAGAAATTATCTGCACTGAAAAGAAACTAGATTATTGAATCCTATAGCACAGGCAGAGAAGTGACTAAATCATACCTAGAACATAGTGTATCTGGATTTGCTATTTTTAAAGCACACAGTAAATGTTTCAGTATTGTACAGTGTTTCATCTCTCATAACAACCTTTGGCATCCAAATATATTAAATGTGTATCTTTTTTATCTCTCATTAAAAATCTTATGCCTTTACAGAGTATAAATTTTACACAAATATGTGAATACTGAAATGTGCTATAGAAGTTTGTTTTTTCATTATATGTCATTTTCATTTACTTTCTCATATACTCTATTCCCACATGGCTGAAAGGCAGTAAATGGGAAGGTAACCATCTGCAAAACCAAAGATATTTTAAAGAAGAGAATATACATTTAACTGCCTTCTTATCGATATTTTCACACACATACAAAATAGTTTCTGCTTTGCTTATCTTAACCATGAAACAGAAGCACACATTTTACAGCTCTATAGTTATGTTAATTATTCTGTTTCCCATAATATTTGCTTCTCTGGATTTTCATCAAACATTCCTTACCACTTGTGAGCTCAGAGCATTATTGTTATTTGTTATGTGCAAACTATTGTCACCATATAAACCATTGAAGTAAATATGGATCTTGCTCCAAAGAACTCTCAATACTTGAACACATTCTGCTTCCCTTTTAATTTAACACCAGGTGCACAGCTAAACAGCTTGTCTTGACTTACAAGACTTTGGAATCCTTCATCATTGGAGTTTTCACTTGAACTCAAGGAGGGGAAACTTTGTTATATCTGACCTGAGAGGGTTCTCAATTCAGGGGAAAAGTGCATCATTAAACTGGTGTGTTTTCATAGACATCACAGCTAGTTATTGAAAGGCTGCTAGCTTTGTGAAAAATAGCATGGCCATTCATGCAAGGAAGGGCTTAGGGACAAATCCTGCAGCTAGAGGAAGCACATATGCTGGCTAATGCATTTTTTTGCTCTTGTATTGCCAAATAAAATAAGATATTACCAAGTAAATATAGGAGCATTCACAATGGGGCTTACTTGATTACTCTTGTTAAAACTGCCACCGACTAGCATATGCTGTAACACCATGTTAGCTGGCTGGATATGGAGTTATGGTACATGGGCCAGTGTGGTAGTCCCAGGACATTGCTATTAGTGTCTTGAATCCCCTTGGAAGATACTGCTGTGCTTTGATTGTGAAGCTCCAGCATACATTATCCCACCTACAACACCCCAAAACATAAGTAAGAGGACATCTAATGGGAGGGAGGGGTTGGGTGTATGCTCATATATGTGCATACACACACACACACACACACACACATATATATAACATTAACATTACCCATGTTAAAACACACCCAATCTGGCACAACATGCTACATACTTTTAACATACTGGCTAGGACTACACTTGCTTTAGAATTCACTGCAAACATTACTTGTTAATGAAAAGTTAGTATTGTTCAGTATTGCCTTATGCCTTTCTAGGATGTGTAGTGTGCCTGAACTTAAACTTATAAAGCAAAACAAAAAAGTCTTAAAGTCTACACATCCTCAGCGCAGCCACCATGGAGTGTCTACAAGCATGAGTGACTGGTGATTCCTGAATCTGGGAGGGCACCCACAGAAGCTGCCACCGACAGCGACCCTGTCAGAGGGGACAAGGGCCCTACCGACAGAATCAGTCTTGGCCCTTTGGGGGGGCACATGCATCCCTGTGCTCCCCCTACCAGTTGTCTATGTCTACAGCAGATATTTACTGTGGCGCTGCCTAATTAAATGTGCAGTAAACATCTCAGCATCTACATGTATGTCCCTATTAAGCTGCAGTAAACTAATGAATTCTGCCATAGGTTAGTACTTGTAAACAAGCACTATCCTATGGTGGAGTTATTTAGTGCTCAGCAGCACACATGTTCACATTGACAGGACTGGCTGGGGAATGAAGGAACTTCAGTGCAGGGTCTGCATGCTGGTTAGCACCCTTGTGCCCCATGCCAGCCCCTTTGCAGCACACTGATCTAGGTAGGAGTAAACCTGAACTGGCAGGCTGACCCCCAGGCCTTCTGCCAACCAGGACTGCTTTGACCCAGCTCAGCACACTGGAGTTATAAGTGCACATTCAAACACAGTCCCCGGAAGCAAAAGACTGGCACAATATGATTTTCATAGATTAGAGCTGGAAGGGACCTCATGAGATCATTGGGGCTAGCCCCCTGCCCAAAGGGCAAGAAGTCAGCTGGAGTCAGATGACTCCAGCAAGATAATCATCCAAATGTTTTTCAAATTTGTCCAGGGTAGGTGCTTGTATCCCTTCTGGGGGGAGTCTATTCCAGACTGGAGACTTAGCTAGTAAAGATGTTTTTCCTTATGTCCTGTCTAAAATGTCTTCCAGCAGTTTGTGACTGTTGGACCTTGACTTCCCTTGAGGTACCCTGGTGAACAGACATTCTCCCAGATCCTGATGCCACACCCCTGATATAATTATAGGCTGCCACCAAGTCCCCTCATGAGCCTACACTTTTCCAAGCTGATGACTCCCATGCCTCTCAGCCTCTCCTCATATGCTTTGTATTAAGAATACATGTAGATGCACCCAGTGAGAAGTAGTGCCCAGCCCAATTCCAAATAACCAGTTCTATTCATGCCAATTCATTATTGCGGTAAGTAGAACTATATCAACCCTTGATTTAGTCTCAGCAGGCTCCCCAAACTTGTATCACCATCTCAGGAGGTTCATAGCTGAAGTTAAAAAAAGCTCAAAGCTTTCCAAACTGCTTTGCAGGAAGTCAGCTCAGATTATCACTTTGGTCTATTTTGACCATAAAACCTATGAATCTGTGAAAGAGATTCTTAATATTTCCCTAGCAGTGCTCCTCTTCATTCTCCCTGCATATCATCCATGTCTTAGGCAGGGTTATGATACTGTGATCTCCCTGTGGAACTCGACAGATTAACAATAAAAGAAGGTCAGAGTCAGAGAAAAATGTTAGAAACCTTATGAAAAGCATGAAAATGAGTTAACCACAGTAAAGTGTTTAATGCTTTCCCTAGAGTAGGCTTAATTTCTTTTTTCACTGTCCTTTACCTTGTTAAGAAAGGTATATTTCTGTGATCGGTCACAGAGAATCATAAGAGCATCACTGAAAAGGGGCCCTCTTTGCCCCTCTTCTCAACATAAATGCAGTAGCAAGTTTTTCTCAGCATTTGTATCTGATGTCACCTCTAAAAAAATAACATACTTGAGAGAGAAGTGTAGCAATGCCTAAATGATACTGGCATAATCAGCACATGAGAAGGGACAATATGAAGTAAAACACAGATGACAAAGTGTTTCAAATTGCTCATTTGCAAAAGAAGTTGCAAAAAGTGACAATTGACACTTAAATGAAATGACAATTAAATTAAAAATTGCTAAAAGTTGTTATTATGGAACTATTGCTATCATCATCTTTGTATCAATCTATTTTTCATTAAACCATGAAAAAAAAATAAAGCGGTGTTCAAAGTTTACTTTCTGTTTTGATGTTTGCCAGTTTTGTGATACTTTGAGAAGATAAAGATTATGACTCCTGTCAGCCTGAAATCTAAGGGCATCTTTACAGGTACTCCAGGATGGAAGGGGGGTGGGAGTATTTTAATTAGCACCCTCCAGCAGACTCAATTAATGGAGTCTGCTCCCACACGCTGTAATTTCAGCACATCAGAATAGACATTTTGCATGTCTACAGGCACCCTTAAATGCTAATATAAGGATACTATGCTATAAAGGTGTAATGCAAATATTTTTTATAGTGTGTTTCATTGACATCTCTTTTCAAATATAAACTATGTTATCTCTATTTTACAGAATTCATGTGGAAAGAAAACATGAAATGGCAGTGCAGATTTTAATATTAACATGGATATTGCTATTATTAACATCTCTCTGGAGTACCAAAATTGAATTTTTCAGCTTCCTGGGTACCTGTCTGAAAGGGTCTTGCCATTTTCACTTACTCTCTGTAGGTAACAATAATTGAACAGAAGCCTTTTTGCTACATTAACAGAAGCTGAGCACCTTGACACTCCTCTTCTCCAATTTCACCCAGAATATATCTGGTAATGGACTTGGACATCAAGTCTGGCTTTGAGTTCCTTTCCTTTAGAATGTGACCACATAGTCTAAGATTAAGTACCAGCTCCCTTTAGAGTGCATAAAAGGGTGAGTTATTTCAGAAAGGGAATCCAAAAGGGCATGGAGCTATCCATTGAAAAACATTAAGTATGGTGCAGGGGAGGTCCTATCCCTCTTCAGAACTTTGGCAGCTTTAGTTAAGGCTGCGAGGAGACTCCTTCTTCCTCAGGAGTTTAGAATCCTCACCTACTGGAAGGGGAAGACCAGGGAAACACCTACAAGTAGTCTTCGAAAGAACTGCTGAAGGCTGGCTGCTTTCTTTCAAAAAGCCAAGGGGCGTTAGAACATGCCACCCAGTTTGGCCCAAAACTAGTCCACCTACCTCAAGGGATGAGGGAGGAATTGTGAGGGAGAGGAAAAGAAAAAAAATCATCCTGGGATGTTGGGTTACTTTGAGTTAACTTAAATGTGGAGGGGATCTGAGACAGAAATTCACTAAACTGATTTAATCTAAATCAGTTAGTCTGAATCAGATATATCCATCTAGGTTTATCTTAAAATTGTTTGGGCCATTTTGAAAACAGTTTATTTGCTCAGAACTTCTGTTGTGTTACAGTTTTGAACCAGTTTCTGATCACTTATGCTGGTTTATGTGTAACTTTTGTCTATTACCATAAGGTTTAAAGGAATATTGAGGCTCATCATCTAGTGCAACCCCATCTTGCTTGGTTTCTCTGTCTCCACAAATTTCTTTCCTGCACAACATCATTGAACCTCTCCCCTCGATATAGAACCCAGGCCTCCCCTTACTGGATAAGTGTGCTAACTTGTATGGTATTATATAAAAGGTAGGCAGCAATGCCATCACTGGAAGCTTTGTTTTAAAAAGAAAGCAGCTACAGCTGCATTTTGTAAGGGAAGCCAGTCCCATCACTGTGTAAGTCCCTTCCTTAGACATTGCTCCACTTACCAAAGCTAAGTGCTTGCCTGCTGAGACTGGGATAATTCTGGGTGGGCATGTCTACATGAGACACCTTAATGTGAATTAGACTAATCATGTGTGCAGTAAGTGTTACCATCTACACATTTCCAGGACTTTATACACTATAAATTAAGCTAATGTGCTGTTTGCTAATACCAGGAAATACAGATACTTGATTAACAGTGCATTAGCTACTGTGCAGTACACACATGTAGCTGCTGACTGGGAGCATTTTGTTCCCAGTCAGCCTAGGCAGCAAGGGGCACAGTGCTGCCTGACTAAGCCGAATGTGGGCTAGGAACTGTGCTACCTGCAAGGACAGCTGTATCCCTGCCACACAGGGTTAGCAAACTGTGACCAATACAGTTATCCTGTCAGCCAAGAAAGCTGCATCCCATCCAGATGATGATTGGGTCAGGAATGGCTCTCCTGGCCAAAATTCAGGCTCATTAAAGTACTTTGGGGTCCACATCGACACCTGCACCCCCTTCAGAAGCAAATTGCACCTCACAGGAGCAGCCCAGTCCACAGCTGATCCTTCCCTGCTCTTCCCACCTGCAGCAGCCAAGGGGATCTCCAGGCTCCTCTGGGTGCCAGCCCCAGGGCTGCCAGGGGGCATGTCCCATATCCCCACATGGCCAGGAAAGCTGTCCCTGCTCAGTGGGGTTGCTGCCTGCCAGGCACTTGGAGATCAAGACCCTCCCAATATGGCCGAGGGCCATTTCTGCTCAGTGGGGACACTGCCTTCCAGGTACATGGAGATAGGAATCCCCACATGGCTGGCAAGAAGTGTCTTCACTAAGCAGGAACAGCTCTCCTGGCCACATGGAGATTGGGAGCAGTCCCCATGCCCCCTGACAGCCTTGGGGCTGGCACCTGAAGGAGCCTGGAACACCCCTTGGCTGCTGCAGGTGGGAAGAGCAGGGCAGGAGCAATTTGCTCTCAATGGGGAGAAAAGTGTAGATGTGCACCCCACCCTGTTTTAATAAGCCTGAATTTTCTGTGAAATTACAGGTGAATTTATTGCACATGTAGACGGACCCAGTATCTGTTGAAACACAACTGCAAGTGATTCAACTCAAACAAGGAAGTGTCTATTGAGTATACATTTCTTCAGTGTTAGGTCGTGACTGAATTTTTTTGAGATTGCAGTTTTGGACTTAGGTGCCTAACGACTACTGAAGTCCTGTTTTAAGTCTTTTCTATATCACTACATGAGTAAAGATGGGTCTGAGCATGACCCATCCATAGGCATGCTTAAAACTGAAATACACCAATATAAAGCTGTCGTAGACTTGTCTTAACAGCTGCAGTTGGGGATGGAGGGCTCCAGGGTTATGCAGAAGGTCTAAACTAGAGCTGAACCATTGATGTATTTCTGGTTTGGAGTGTGTCACCAGACTTGAGTTTGCATGATGTGGGCTGACCATGAATGAGCCTTCTTGTACTTCTCCCCTGTCCTGTGGGGAAGTACAAGAAGTTCATCCCTGAACTTCTTGTCTCTTTCTGATCTCATCTGTCTCTCTGGAAGGAAGAAAATAACTTCCTAGAGGCATCTGGGAAGCCCTTATTTTTATCTTGCCAATGGATGGTCATTTTTTCCATCAAAAAAATTAATGATTTTGATAGAAATCTTTGAATGTCTGAAAATCATTTGCACATAAAATTCCTGACAAGTACTAACAACTACCCTAAAAGGAACTCCCAGTGAATTCAAGAAATAACTTTTACTTCTCTTTGTGATCTTATTTCTATAGAGATATACATGGTGATGGTTTTAAGATAGGTTACATAGACTGTTACTTGTTACATCAACCTAACCAAGCACAATTACTAAAGAATAGATTGCTATAGCTGGGGCATTAAGGACTAAGGACACACATCTCCGGAATGACAATTTACTGTAAAAGGAAACAGTTTTTAAGAAACTACTAGGGCTGTGTGACGCTTCAGTCCCAGATTCAATTTGGCAGATATTTGGCTTGATTCAGTGGTTGAATCTCAGAATCTGAATTAAAAACAGAGGACCCTTTAACGTCCCTGAATCGATTCAGAGCCCTCCAAATTGATTCAAAGAGATTTGACAATTTGGACATAGATATAGCTTTAAATATTTTTTCTACAAACCTCTAGGAGCTGGCGGCTCATGATCACTCTGGTGCTAGGGTGGATGGAGCATCCCACAGAAGCATGGGGGTGCTTTCCAGTGCACTTGGCAGCAGACACAGAAGTGGACCAGAAGTACTTCTGATCCACTCCCGAGTTCTCTGGAAAGCCCCCCACACTGCTGTGGAACATTCTATCTGCCCCAGCATCGCAGCAATCACGAGCCATGCTGCTACCTAGAAGTATATAGAAAAAGCTTTTAAAGCTGTGCTTGTGTCTGAATCCCTGAATCAGCATTGAATCATCAGATTCAGATCTGGCCAAATCGAATTGGGGACAGTGATCTGAATCAATGGATGAAATCACTGTCCCTGATTCAGGCCAAATAGGGCCTGTTTCGCACACCTCTAGAAAGTACAATCACTAATATCATGATAATTGTGTTTTTTTTCACTAAATAAGTAATGTTGATTGGTGAACATTGATTATGAACACATGTATCAAAGTTATCTAATAGATTAAATACTAAGTGAAACACTTAATTTGTGTGTTGAAGTTAAAAGTCTTCAAATTAAACCCCATCAAAGACTGCTATAAGAAGGGAATGACCACAAGGGTTGTGCAGTTTGAATGAAGTACACAGATACGCAGCTCATAAATGATTCCAGCACACAACTTAAGTAAGATTATAAACAAACAAACAAAAAAAAAACCCTACAAATGTTTGCTACTACTAAGATTAAAGAAAGATCCAGCCATTTCACTTGTCTGGCACTGCAGTCAACTGAAACTGATGGAGAATGCAAGTGACAGTAGCAAAACCCGAAATAGTTTCAATAGGTACAAATTGAAGCTCCTATTAATCTAAACTGCTTAAGCAGTTTAAATACTTCCAAAACTATGAGCTCATAGTGGTATAGATGTTGCTGCAGCACCTCAACTAAATGAAGTTGGGGGTGAAATTGTAGTTTGGCTGAATTCAACAGTACAGCTTCCATGACTTCAGTGGGTTTGGAACTACTACATCTTGTAGTCCCGTGCCCATTTTTGCAACAAAAAATAGCAAGAACAAAACATTTTACACTTCAGATTGCAAGCCAGCCATTGTAATATGACAGAAGAATGGTGCAAAGGTATTCTCTTCCAATTAAAATATGAACATTACCTTGTGATGATCCTCCTTGTGAGCTATAACAAACTATCTAATTAAATGTGAAATTTCTTGACATTTAAGCAGGTCATGTTTTTCCAATTGTCTGATCATTTTATTTCAGTTGTTTCTTCTGGGCATGTTTATTATACAAAACATGACTTATAACCAACATACAGACTCTTCTAAAGTATAAGGGTGACTTATATAGGTTTGTCCTCTTCTTAGATGAAGGTGTTTTAAAAATTCAATAACTATAATTAAAGGTAGACTTGGAGTTTTATTCTTACTAAGCCCCAAATCAGTTTTGTGTTTCCCATCTCATTATTCTAATAGTTATTTTCTATAAAGTCACCCCTGATCCTCATTTGTTGTTACAAAAGAAAATTGCAATACCTTGCTTTCAAGAAAGCAACAAGACATTCATATTTTGACTAAGTTTTATCTATATTCACCTCAAAAATTGACTCAGGGGAACCAACAGCAGGGAAATTAAAGTTGTAGTGTAGATTAAAATAAAGCTACAGGGACACAGCTTAAGTGCTGACTCTGAAAGTGTTATATGGTCCCCATTAACTGTAGCATTTGAATATAAGTCCAGGTTTTTTACTCAATTATAACAATATGTTTAACTATGTTGAATGTTATGTTGTGTGTGGCTGATCTTAGAATTTCTGTTCCACAATAAAGTCCAACTTTGTGACATTTCCTATTGCTTTGAATTGGAATGAAAAGTTGACATTTCAAAATTGAGCAGAGAGGTAGTTAGCCATGTTAATCTGAAGTCAACAAGAAGGCAGGGTAGATTTGTAGCTTATATACTAACTTAGTTAGAGATATAGAGCATAAGCTTTCATGAGCCCAAGCTTACTTCATAAAATGAGAGTTTGGGTTCACAAAAGCTTATGCTATACATCTCTGTTTAAGTTAGTCTATAAAGTATAAATCTTCTCTGACTTCATTTCAAAATCACCCATGAAAAAAGATTTCCAAAAACTTTCTTTTGAAAACAGCAAAATGTAAATATTTTGAAGTATTTCATTCTGATAAGATCAAAGTATGTCATGTTTTTATTTTAGAAGTTTCTGCAGAAGATTAATTTTACTGAATTGATTATATTGTCATTTTTTCCATTCAGTTTAGTCTCCAAGTTGACTTCTAGTCTTAAAAAGTTGAAATTGAAGCCTGCAAGAATGGACTCTCTCATTCCTCGATAACTGGCCCAAAACAGCAGGACTTTGACAATCAGCTGTATCACTGTGACTGTCCTGTTACATCACAAAACATCTGACTTCATCATTCATTTTCTATCAAAATCTCTCTGGTAATGAAATCAAGTTTCTGAGAGAGTTCTTTTTTCTCTGGAAAGGTCTGAACAAGTTAAAATCAGATTTTTATAAAAATAAGTAAATACATTACTTTAATATCACCAGTAGGGTGGACAGAAGTAGGCTGGACCTTCACCAAAAGGAATTTGAACACATAAGGGAACTTGCACGACAAAAAATTGCAGGTATATTGCATACCTACACATTACCACGTTGGAAAGCAATACAAGGGACTCCCTATTCATTTCCTAAAAACCTACATAGACCAGCCAGTTTCAATAAACAGCTCAAAACATCAGTTGCATCTTTTTAAAGAAACTTCAAGAACTACTAAAAGTCAAATTAATGTACTGCACAGTTAAATGTCCTTGTGCACATAAAGATTGGAACTTAGTCAGGCTGGTGATGAAGGTGGTTCCAGTGAATTATTCTCCTTTTGACTTCATTCTCCTGCAAAAAAAATATTACAAGGGCCAAGAGACACCTAATTCATGTTTTGAATTTTACTCCTGGGGGCAAACACCAAAGATTTATGCGAGATAATACAAGATGACAAGTCTTATTTTAATGAGCAGAGTTGACTCTTGGAAACCATAATTTTCCATATGTATCAAAGTTTAGTAGTTGACTAACTGTAACCTACAATGAACTCTTCAAAACTGAAGCAACACTTTTGCTGCATGGTTAATTCTTGGTTAATTTAGAATGATATTTCCTTTCAGCATTTTACATCTGATATATCTAGGAAGTGTCAAAGGAGTAAAGGCACCCAGACTGTTCTTTTGCTGTTTTATCACTGTCAGCATGTATTAGTATTACAAGAGCAGATGCTTTTTTTATGCAAGAGTTCTGAAATACAGTAAGTCCTATGTATAATATTTAAGGGCCAGATCCTCTTCCATCTATTGGGCATCTAAGCAAGAGTAGGTGGCTAAACAAGATTCTATTACAGCCTGTGCATGTTCCTGAAAAGCCATTTAATGAATAATCTATCTTGGTAATACATCATCATCTTATCCACAAGACTCAAGAAAAACAAGAGGCATTAAAAAAAGTGAGAAGGAGGAAGACCCACGTGCCTTTTCAACTGGTTTTTTTAAAGTGATTCCAGCATGGTGGAATAAGTTTGAACTTAAGTGCCTATGTCTACTATGTCTATAGACGCTGGGCCCTAATGTCTATCCCAAAAGAATCAACTAAAATATTCTAAATTAGAGCCAATTGAAGACTTTTCATCAGTGTTATTATTATTATTATTATTGCTGTTTCCATCAAAATTGAAAGGAAGAAAAAAACATTGATTTGGTTGGAAATTCTCCTAAAAAAACCTTTTAAAACAAAACATATTTCATTTCAATTTCAAAACATTTTGATATTTTGCTTTGGAATTTGAAAATAACATTATGTATTTTTTGTCTTTTGAACAGGTCTATTTCTCTCTCAGGCAGGATTTGTAAATTTGAAGTCTTTTCTTTACTTAGTTATTGTTTTTAGAACTCTGAATTGTAGGCGGCATTCTTCTTCCTTCTTGGTTTTCTAACTGTCCAGGGTTCCAGCCTGTTACTATGGGCATGGAGGTACCTGATCAGCCCCACAACCTGGAAGCATCCCTCTGTCCCCCCCAGACCTGGAAGTACTCACCTGAGGCTGAGGATCCAGGCACAGAAATGCAGCGAGCCTCCCAGAAACTCAAGTATGGGGAATGAAGAAGAGCCAGCCCACATGAACCAGCAGGGGTGGAAATAAAAGATGCTGAAAGTAGCCTCTGAGGGGAGCTGCACCAGCAGAGGCAAAGAACATGGCTACCCTGAGCATGGGGTAAGCCAAGATCAAGAAGCCACCAGGAGAGGCCATGAGCAAGGCTTCTCTTTTGTTTATTTGTTTATTTTGTTTGCATAAAAGGTATGTGGGCTCTGTTCAAAGCCTCTCAAAGGTAAAAGGCAATGAGGGGAACGAAGACTGGGAAAAGCCTAGCGAGCCAGACATTTGGAGCCAGTGAAAAGCTAAATGGCAGTTTAGTTGTTCAGCTTTGTTTGTTTCTCTTGCATTTCTTACCAACCCAGGATTACCTTGTGGTACTATAGACTAACTCAGGTTCAGCAAAGGGGAGGACCGTGAACGGTGGGCCCTTAGCTAAAGCCAGTAGTGAAAGTAAAAGTGGTTAGCTCAGGATGCCTGACCTAACATGCCTAGATCTGCTCAGGCCAAAGGCTACCCATAACAGCGTGCAGTCACCTATATGACATCTTTGGTCATCTAAGTGGCATTTTGGGCACTTACATATAGGTAAGAACTCTATCCCTGCCTGTGCAACTCTGAACATGTAGACAGCTATGTATATATGTATGATCTAGACATGCAGATGCTCATGGGCAGGAAAATGGAGGAGGAAGACAGCACCTCTTCTGTCTTTCTCTTCTGAAGGCTGAGTGGGTAGAGCACGTCCCTGGCAAGCTGGAAATCTGGGTTCTAGGGCTCCCTCACCTCACCCAGAAGGGGTTCAGATGTGTATCTTTCTGTCTTCTCAGCACAGCATTCCAACCGCCATAACTAACCTGTCGTGGGGTTATCACCCTGCCCTCCACCTGGTGCTCCTTCTGAAGCTAAGCTACTGTGCTGTGCTTTTAATAGTCACGAGGGAAAAAATGGAGAGAGGTCAATGCAGGTGGGAAGCTTCTGTCTTACTGGGAGCAAGGGCCCAAGCTAAAGCACACAGCATCTCCTTTCCAGGCTTCAGCCACCTAACCAAGTAACTCATCCTCAGGCTTGTCCTCATTCTTTTGGGACTTCATATCACCATGGCATGGCTGCCCAGAGGGCCAGCTTCAAAAGAAGAGCTAGATACAGTAAGGTATAATGCTTGACCTGTTGTATAATAGTTAAAAGTGCTGTGCTAGATAGTCAGAGATTCATGCTGAAACCTCTGCTGTTTAGTGAGGGAGACCTTGGTCCTTGGCCTTCTCCAATGAGTGCCGTAGCCAATCAACTAGTGGAAGCTAAAGACAGGAAGGCACTCCAGTCTGGCTAACTACATTTTTAGGTATTATGTGGCACTATGCATCCAAAAGTGGGGGTACATACACAACTAGTGGGTTTTGATAGGCCAGAGCCATTGTGCATGCCCAGTCTATGTGTGTTCATAAACATCTATGTATGCAGGCTTACATGACTAGAAATAACATTCCTATCTGTTACTAAGTGCCAAAAATGCCACTTAGCAAAAATGCCACATACATGATTCAAACTAACCACTTAAAATGGCCAGGAATGGAAGAGAATGCCACCTCAGGTTTTTCCCTGTCAACAGACACACTTCACTATGATATAAGAATATGGTTCCTGTGTGTTCCTGCATTCAAGCACATTTCTCTAAAAGTATATAAAAAGGCAGATTTAATCAGTCTGTAACAAACATTTTCTTTGGTATACAGTCGCCATTATAAATTCCTAAATGTCACCAGGCTATATTCCAGATCACTGGTTAACTTAATCTTTCATTTGTTAGAGCATCTCCCAGTCTCTCTCCTCATTGGAGGAAATTTGTAAAAAGGACAAGAATCTCAGAACCTGATTGAAATATGTTACTGAATGACAATTAGCTAGTGAAGAATATACTAAAGGCAGCTCATACAATAGGCAGTGAACTGTATACCTTCAGGGCACAACACACAGGAATGAAAATCAGCTGGGTCAAGACCTATTAAAGCAAAACGGAGATGAAGATGCCTTCAAAGGAAGATTCACAATAAAGGGCTTTCTGCCAAGAACACCTCGGCTTCCACAAGTTTCATTCCTAGGTTTTGTCAACCATGGTATTCCCTCATAGCACAGCCAGCTTGATGTGTAATGGAGAGGAAAGTGATCTTTAAGATAGCAAGGCTTCAGCCCATTAAACATTTGAAAAATGAAGACTAGGACCTTGAAGTGAATACAGAAATGAGTGGGGAACCAATGAAACATACAGCTCACTAGAATGATGTGATCTTTTTATTCTTTCTTTACTGGTAGGCTGGCTTCTCTGTTTTATGCCAGTGGGTGTTTTGGTTTGCTTTCACAAATAACTTCAAGCAGAATACTTGAAATATTGTGATAATCTAATCTGGAAATGCCATAGCTAGAAGCAAGATCTAAAAAACAGATATCAGGCATAAAAATTAAATTCTTGATTCTGAAACAGGTCCCAGAGCCCTGCTTTCAATTCATAGACTCCCCAGACAGTGCCTGGGGAGAGTTAGGCACCTCCAGATGGGATCCAAGACAGCTGATAATGTTCAAAGGCTATTTCCTTCAAATAATTTGAAATGTTCTCAGACAAAAGAAAGAAGTAAACATAGGTCTTCCACTTCATGGACAAGGAATCACATGCCTAGGCTTTAGCATAAAGAAAAGCACCTTCTCTTTATCCTTGTTTTAAAATAAAGTGGGAGCTCCAATGGCTTTTTTGAAGAACTTTTTCCTTTTGGCATACTCTGGGTTTACTCCGAGAATACCTTTAAGGAAATTAGCTAGAACACCTAGTTTCTATGACAACAAAATGCATAGCTTTGCCAAAAATAAGGCAGCTTGAGGGCATACAGGGAGATGCAAGTCCAGATATCTGAGAAACCCAAAAGTATCAGAGTGCTAAAGAACTGGCAGATATCATCGTGCAGCCACTGGCGAGGATATTTAAAAACTCATGGTACTCAGGCGAAGTACCTGAAGATTAGAAAAGGGCCAATGTGGTGCCCATTTCCAAGAAAGGGAGAAAAGATGACCCAGAAATCTACAGGCCAATCAATTTGACCTCAATTCCTGGGAAGATTTTGGAAAAAATTATCAAAGGATCCATTCTTGACAGGCTAACCACAGACAACATTCTGAAGGATAACCAGTACAGGTCTGTTATGGGTAGGTCTTGTTTGACCAATCTCATTTCCTTCTATGACCAGGTAACATAATCACCTGGACAAAGGGGAAGAGGTTGATGTCATATATTTGGACTTCTAAAAATCCTTTGACCTTGTGTCCCATGCTGTCCTCATGGAAAAATTGGGCAACTGCAGACTTGACTACTTTACAGTCTGATGGCTGGCTCCAAGGTCAGACCCAGAGAGAGTGGTAGTTGATGGAACTTAATCAACATGGCACTCAGTGACTAGTGGAGTCCTCCAAGGCTCTGTTCTTGGACCTGTACTCTTTAATGTCTTCATAAATGATCTGGACACTGCTGTCAAAAGCAGACTGGCCAAGTTTGCTGATGACACCAGACTTTGGGGAAGAGTGTCCACATTTAAGGATAGGCTGGTGATTCAAGCCAACTTCAATAGTCTTGCAAGGTGGGGAGATGAAAACCTGATGGCATTCAATACAGAAAAATGCAAGTTGCTCCACCTCAGGATTTAAACCCACATTGCATTTATAGGCTTGGCAATGCTACACTCACTAGCACCGTGACCAAAAGAGACTTGAGGGTCATGACTGACCACAGGATCAATGTGAGCCACCAATGTGATACTGCAGCTGGCAAAGTGAACAAAACTCTGACTTGCATCTACCAACGCATCTCAAGCAAGACCCAGGGTGTCATCCTCCCACTGTACTCAGCCTTGGGGAGGCTGCAGCTGGAGTACTGCATCCATGTCTGTTCTCCACAACTTAGGAAGGATATAGAAAAGCTATAAAGAGCCCAGAGGAGAGCCACACACATGATTAAAGGGCAAGAGAATAGGGCTTATGAAGAGAGGCTGCAAGCTATAGAACACTTCAGCCAAGAGAAGTGAAGGCTCAGGGGTGACCTGGTGGCAACCTGTAAGTACATAAGGACTGTGCATCAGTATCTGGAGAAACACCTGTTCACCAGAGCACCCCATTAGATGATGAGGTCCAATGGTCACAAACTCCTGCAAGACACTTTTAGGCTGGACATAAGGAAAAACTTCTTTACTGTCCAAGCCCCCAAGGCCTGGAACAAACTCCCCCCAGAGGTGGTGGAAACACCTACTGTGGACACTTTCAAGAAACATTTGGATGTTTATCTTGCTGGGATCCTTTGACTCTAGCTGACTTCCTGCCCCTAGGGCAGGGAGCTGGACCTGATGATCTCATGGAGGTTCCTTCCAGCCCTATTGTTTATGAAATCTATAAAAAACAAAAAAGAAAAAATGTTACTGTAGAGTTTAGGTTCCTCTACAGTTAGGTGGCATCTAGAGGAGAGGAATTAAATATTACAATTTTTTTCCTTTGGCCTCTGTTTCAAGAAAGTCCTAAGTTAGATGCCTTAGCACTTACTTAATTTTGGTCCTATGTTCTTACCCAAGAAGAGCAAATCCTGCACTAGATTAAATAAAACATTTTGAAAGGAAAGATGAAGGATTCAGGAAACTACAGACCAGTCAGTCTCACCTTAGTCCCCTGAAAAATCATGGAGCAGATCCTAAAATAATCAATTTCTAAGTAGATTTCATAGACATTAGGGATGGAAGGGGCCTTGGAAAATCATTGAGTCCACTCCCCTGCCCCAGGGACAGGAATTCAGCAGAGATCATAGGATCCCAGCAAGATAAACATCCAGATGTCTTTTGAAGGTGTTCAGAGTCGGTGCTTGAACCACTTCTTGCATCAATCTATTCTAAACCTTGGGGGCTCGGACAGTAAAGAAGTTCTTCCTTACGTCCAGCCTGAAATGGTCATGGAGGAGTTTGTGACTGTTTGATGAAAATCATCATCCCTTGGGGCATTCTGGTGAACAGAAATTCCCTCAGATCCTGGTAAGCACACCTGATGAACTTATATGTGGCCACCAGATCATCCCAAAGCCTGTGCTTTTCCAGACTGAAGAGTCACATGGCTCTCAGCCTTTCATCATAAGGTCTGCTTTCCTGACCTCTGATCATGTGTGTAGCTCTCCTCTGCACCCACTCAAGCTTCTCTATATCCTCCTTGAATTGTGGAGCCCAAAACTGGATGCAGTGCTCCAGCTGTGGCCTTATCAAGGCCAAGTACAACAGGAGAATGACATCCTGGGATTTTTTTGAGAAGCATCTATGGATGCAAGCAAGCATTTTTCTTGCTTTAATAGCTGCAGCATCACATTGAAGGCTCATGTTCATCTTGTGGTCAATCATGACCCCCAAGTTCCTTTCATCCATAGTGCTAGCCAGCATACCACTGCTGAGCCTATAAGGATGCTGCAGGTTTTTCTTCCCAAGGTAGAGAACCTTGCATTTTTTGGTGTTAAACACCATCAGGTACTTGTCTGCTCATTTCCTAAGCCTGTCGATGTCAGCCTGGATCACCTTCCTGTCCTCAGGTGTGGACACATTACCCCAAATTTGGGTGTCAATTGGCAAACTTGGTCAGTCCACTTCTGATACCAATGCCCACATCATTAATGCAGATGTTAAATAGTGTTGGCCCAAGGACAGAGCCCCGGGGGACCCCACTAGTCACAGGGCACCACGATGATTGACTTCCATCAGCCACCACCCTCTGGGTCCTACCACGGAGCCAATTTCCCAGACAGCAGATTGTGATCTGGCCAAGGCTAAGGTCACAGTTAGTTAGTTTTACTAAGAGGTGATCATAGGATACCAGATCAAAGGCTTTTTTTAAAGTCAAGATACAGGACATCAATCTCTTCTCCTTTGTCACCTAGTCATAAAATGAAATAAGATTGGTCAAGCAAGACCTACCTACAACAAACTCATGCTGGCTATCCCTTGGGATGTTGCCAGTCTGTTAAAAATGGACTCTTTAATAATTTTTTCTAAGACCTTCCCTGGGATAGAGGCTGATGGGCCTATAGTTCACTGGATCCAATTTTCTCCTTTTCTTGAAGTTAGGAAACACATTGGCCTTCTTCCAATCTTTGGGCACTTCACCAGAGCACTAGGAATTCTTGAAGATCTTTCCAAGGGCTGAGCTATGATGTTAGCCAACTCCTTGAGTACCCTGGTGTGTAAACTGTCAGGGCTGGCTGACTTGAAAATTTCCAGCCTTTCAAAGCATTCCTTTATGAGGTCAGCATTGATGGAGGGTAAGGAATCTCCCTCACCTGTCCCATAATGGGCAGGGGTGTCCTTTTCGACTGGTGAAAGATGGAGGCCAGTCATACCTTGTCATGCATCCAAAGGTACATCTCAAACTGGTCAAGAGAGATGATACTCCCCCTCTATGAGACTTTGGTCAGGCCTCAGTTGGAGTACTGCATCCAGTACTGGGCACCACCTTCAAAAGGGATGTGGCCAGCCTGGAGAGGGTTCAGAGGAGGGCCACCCACTTGGTGAGAGGGCAGCACGTCAGGCCCTATGAGGAGAGACTGAGGGACCTGAACCTGTTCAGCCTCAGCAAGCAGAGGCTGAGGGAGGACCTGGTGACTGCCTACAAAGTCATCAGAGGAGATCAACAGCAAATAGGTAGAGCCCTTTTCTCCCCAGCACCACCTGGGGTGATAAGGAACAATGGTCATAAACTGATGGAGAATAGGTTTAGGTTAGAGATCAGAAGGCAATATTTTACTGTAAGGGTGGCCAAAATCTGGAACCAACTTATCAGGGAAGTGGTCCTTGCCCCCACCTTGGACAAATTCAACTGAAGGCTGGACGATCTTCTGTCTGTGGCTTGTGAACCCAACCAGAATTCCTGCCTCTGGCAGGGGGTCAGGCTAGATGATCTGTTCAGGTCCCTCCTGACCCTAGCCTTTATGGAACTATGAAACTATGGATGCAAAGTACCCATTTAGCAATTCGCTTTTTCCTGGGTGTCGGTTGTAAAGGAGGGGTGTACCTGCTTGACCCACACTTGCAAGAAGGCAGTTTGAAAGGCCAAAGCAACTACAGAGCTAAGGCTGGCAACACAAATTAAAGACAACAAAAAGTCTCTTTTTTTTTTGGTATGTAGGGTGTAAAAGGAAGGTGCAGGGCAGCATGAGACCCCTACTGAACAAGGAGTGACAGAGAAGGGGGACAAGGCTGAGCTATTCAATGAGGTTTTGCCTTAGCATTCCTGAACAGGGCTCAACATAAGTCTCCTAATGGGTTCTTAGATGGGGATCACAGGGACACCTGCCTACCAACCATTGATGCTGACTTAGTGCAGTCACTTGGATAGACTGGATGTGTCCAAGTTAGTAGGCCCAAATGAGTTGCTTCTGAGTGTACTGAAGGAACTGGCCGGTGTCATAGCAGAACCACTGGCATGGCTATTTTAGCACTCGTGGCACTAGGGTCAGGTCCTGGAGGACTGGAAAAGGGCCAATGTGATGCCTATTTTCAAGAAAGGGAGGAAGGAGGCTCTGGGTAATTATAGGCCAGCCAGTCTCATCTCCATCCTTGGAAAGGTCTTTGAAAAGATTATGAAGGATTATATTTGTGGGAGTCCAGCAGGAAAAAACAATGCAGCGGGGAAACTAGCATGGATTTGTACCAGGTAGATCATGCCTGACCAATCTGGCTTTGTTTTATGACAGGGTCACAAAGTGCTTAGATGCAGGAGAAGAGGTGGATATCATTTTCTTGGACTTTAGCAAGGCCTTCAATACAGTATCTCACCCTATTCTCATAAATAAATTAAGAGGCTGTGTAAACATCTATGTTTACACAATTTGTTGGTTGGAAATTGGCTTAGCGGTCACACCCAGAGAGTGGTAGTAGATGGGTCAGTATCCACCTGGAAGGATGTGGGTAATGAAATCCCACAGGGTTTGGTCCTTGGACCTGTACTCTTCAATATCTTCATCAGCGACTTGGATGTGGGTGTCAAGGGTACTCTGTCCAAGTTTGTGGATTATACTAAATTGTGGGGTGAAGTGAACACTCTGGAGGGTAGAGAACAATTGCAGGCAGACCTGGACAGGTTAGAAAAGTGGGCAGTACACAAGGATGCAGTTCAACAAGGACATGTTTAGGGTCCTGCACCTAGGGCGCAAAACTATCCAGCACATCTACTGGCTGGGAAGTGATCATCTCAGTAGCACAAAAGTGGAAAGGAATCTCAGCGTTATAGTCGACTCCAAGATGAACATGGGTCATCAGTGTGATGAAATCATCAGCAGATGCATGACAAATAGATCCAAGGAGATGATACTTCCCCTCTATGCAGCATTCATCAGACTGCAGTTGGAGTACTGCATCCAGTTTTGGATGCTGTACTTCAAGAAGGATGTTGATATACTCTAGAGGGTCCAGAGGAGGGCCACTCATATGGTTAGGCGCTTACAGGACAAGCCCAGGAGAGGTTCAGGGACCTGGACCTCTTCAGCCTCCGCAATGGAAGGCTGAGAAGTGATTTTGTGGCTGCCTACACATTCATTAAGGGATCCAGCAAGGGATCAGAGATGCTCTGTTCACCAGGGTGCCTTTTGAGTAACAAGGAACAATGGTCACAAACTGACAGAGAGCAGATTTAAGCTAAGTATCGGGAAAAACTTCTTCTCAGTAAGGGTGGTCAAAATTTGGAATGGACTTCTAAAGGAGATGGTGCTCTCCTCTACCTTGGGGGTCTTTAAGAGAAGGCTGGATAGTCATCTGGCTGTGGTCACCTAACCCCAGCACTCTTTCCTGCCTAGGCAGGGGGTCAGACTTGATGATCCGTTGAGATCCCTTCTGACTCTAGCATCTATGAACTATGGGAGACCAACTCAGGAGGAATGGGTCTGCTGGCCACCCCACCCCCCACATAGTTCCAGTCCCACAGCCATGTGCAGCCCCACTCCTCCCCACTCCTGCCCCTCTACTTAGGGCATATGCCTATCTTCAGCTCCCCTGCTCAGCCCACAGCCAGGTGCAGCCCCCTTCTAACCTCCCTGCTTAGTTACGGTCTCCTTGCCCAGCTCTAGTTCTGCCAACTTGGCCCATGGATGGCTGTGGCCTGCTCACTCACCCGCAATGTGGCTGCAGCCCCCTGTGCACTCCTCACCTGGCTGAAGCCTCTTTGCTCGCCCTGCAGCCTCCCTGCTCAGCTACAGCCCCACACTCAGCCACCTCCTGGCTCCAGTTCCCCTGATTGGCCCATAACCAGGTGCAGGCCCCTGCTCACTGTCATGCTTGGCTGCAACCTCCTTGTTTGGCTCCAGCCCCCCTGCTCAGCCCATGGCTGGCTGTGGCCTGATCTCTCATCCCCCACCCTGCTGCAGTCTCCTTGCTCACCTCCCACCAAGCTCCAACCCCCTGCAGATGACCAGCAACAGCAGCTGTACCCTTGGCCTCTTGGCACAGCCCTCTGCATAGCAGGGGGCAGCACAGCTCAGCCTCAGCTGCCAGGTATCTGCATAGCATCTGCCACAGCACACCAGTGTGACCCAGCTCAGCATGGTGCATGGCATGGGGCTGTGTGGTTTTGGGCAGCTCCAAGCTGCCACCCAGGCCTGTGCTCTGCTCATGGAGACTGCCAGCCACACCAGACTAGGTCCTGCATGCATAAGCCCTGTGCCATCAAACTGGGCCACTTCTGTGCATGCAAGACCTCGGCCAGTGTGGCTGGTGGTCCCTGTGTGCAGCACACAGCCCCAGGCGACAGCCTGGAGCTGTCTGGAAGCACACAATCCCACACTGCACCATGCTGATCTGGGACTCACCGGTGCAGTGTGGCAGAGGACAGGTGGATACCTGGCAGCTAACGCTGAGCTACGCTGCCCTCCACCATGCAGCCAACAGCACAGCTGCTGCTGCAGGTAAGCTTCAGGAGGGTTGGAGCTGAGCAGAGGGCAAGCAAGGAGGCTGCATCAGGGTGGGAGGGTGAGTGATCAGGCCACAGCCAGCCATGGGCTGAGTGGGGGAGGCTGGAGCCAAACGAGAAGGCAGCAGCCAAGCAGGAAGGCCAGCAGGGGGTTGCAGCCAGCTGCAATCTGAGCAAGGGCTAGTGTTCCCAGACACCAATTGGCCAGTGCCCCAAAGCTCCTGTCTATTTGTATCTTTTAGAGATTGTGGATCTTAAGGCCCACCTAGTTAACTAATTAGCCCCACACAGTAGTGGGGCTAAGTTTGAAAGATACAACTGATAATTTATTTATTTTTGGTGGGATAACTAAGGAATAAAAGGGTAGGAGTGATGCGGGGGTCATAGGTTCAAAATGTGAAAAAAAGTTCTCCAGAGGGGAACAATGAGCAGAACCCCCCCTGGGCCACACCCACCAGTCCTCAAAGGCATTCAAGAAGCCAGCGGATGCTGCCCACTGGTGCTCTCCTCAGAAATGTGTAAGGACAAATGAGAGGAAAGTGGTCTTGCCATCTCCGGGCATCTTTCCTACCAGTGGACCCCGGAGACTGGGCCACTCCTTCCCCCTCCCTGCCCTCCCATGTGGTGGTCTTGGGAGGGGAAAGAGTCCTTCACATCAGAAGGCTCCAGCTGTGCCTGGCCCTTCCTGTTGCCTTTACACCTGGAGGGGACCTGCACCTACTCAGCCATGGTATGGTCTTCAGGTGGACAGGCTCCAGCAAGAGAAGGTGAGGGTTGGGGGGGTGGGGCAGCCATGATGGTGGTATGACTAGGGGCAGGAGGGCCCTGCTCCCTCTCTCCTCCCGTTGCTGGTTCCCTCCCTGGGACTCCATTAAACTTGGTTGGGGGGCAGAGTCCTTTGAGTTCACAGGGGGGGCTAATAGCTGTGGCTTGGGTGCCAGGGGGCCTGAAAGGGGTGAGGTGCCAGTGGTAGTGGCACCCCTCTTTATAGTAGGAACCACAGATGCCCTCCTCACCTCGACCCTGGGGCACACATGATGCAAGTGCCCAGGGCATGGCAACAGAAGTACCACAGCTCCCCCAATGTATAGAAAATCCTCACCAGGTACCCCTGATAAGGAATTACCAGGCACCACTCAGCCTCCAGCTGTACTCCTGCCACCAGCTGGATCATGACCTGGTGACAGAAAGGGCACACATTGTGGAGGCCAGGGGCTTAGTACCCCAGTGAGAGGGCCACCACCCTTGAGATAACTCTCCCCAGGGTTTGGAGTTGGGAGAGCAGGGTCCAATTGAGGATATAGGGAGGGGTGGAGCTGAGGACCATCCTGGTCCCCTACTTTTCTAGATGCTTGAGGGGGAAGTATTCTCCCTCCACCACAAGCCCCCTCTCCACCACCTTTTGTGCATCAGCCTCAGAGGTAAAGAAAGAGACCCCCACTTACCATGAAAGCAGGACACCATTATCTTGGGAGCCCCCACTACCCAAGTCAGGGCTTGCACCCAGGCCTCAAAGTGCAGGTTCTCCCACTTGGGCAGCTGGCACTTCACCCCATGCTTGTGGGTGAGTGCTGGAAAGGGAGCCCCACTGCCTAAGATGAAAGGGCCAGCCATAGAGGGTCCAGCCCCCTGGCTTCAGGTCTCCCTGCAACTGCCTGTGTATAGCTGAGGTTCCCCCCACCAGGGGTCCACATTGGTGGGGCTGGGGCTATGGCCAGGGACAGGCTGTGTGGGTGTGCTGGCTGGTGTAGTGCACCTGGTCCCCTCAGGCACTGGTGGTCTACGTTGGGAGCAGGGCCCTTTTCCTTCCTACCCCCAACTCTGGAGGAGGCTAAAAAGGAGCTCTTCCCACTGCCCTTGGTCCCCGACGATGGGAGAGGGGCCTTGGGAACCTCTCTGTGTGGGGGGCTGTCCAGGGGAGACCCCCTGGCCCTGTTGGCTCCCTACTGGAGTCCCACATGACCCTGCTTGCAAAGGTTGCAGGCTTCTCCACCCCCAGAGGAGGTTGGTTGGACTCTGCCTCTGGGTGGAGGCTGGAGGGGTGTGCATCCCCTTGGGGGCTTGGTTGGGATCCAACCTCATAGTGGGGGCTGCAGGAAGTTCTGTGGAGGCATCTGCCCCCACAGAAGATTCCTGCCTTACCGTTGTTTCACATGAGAGTGGGGAAGACAAGAAAACAAAATATCCTATGGGGCTGGTGAATCTAGTAAGGGCAGGCTGGGATTGTGGGGCAGAAGGGGGATAGGGAGGAAGGGGGCTAAAGCTCACCAAGCTATGGCCCCACAGAAAAAGAACTGGAAGGGTTTTGCTTTGAGAATGTGGAGGATGGGAGAAAACACACACAAGGGCTGTAGAAACTTGAGCCGGCTTACTCAGCCACACAACAAACACCAGGTCAGGGGTAGTGGACCACTAGACTTACCACACAAGGGCAAAAACATACAGGGAAGGCTGCTGATGCAGATGAAAAATATGGCTGGAGTGGTGGAGGGGCTTTGTTTGTAGAAGACATGTCCAGAAGCCCCTCAGGCCTCCAGCCAGATGCTTAGTTGCAAAGCAGTAGGCAGAAAGACAAGTCAGGATCAGATGCAGGGAGGTAGCTGAGGGGGAGGGCAGGAACAGTCAATTAGGAAGTAATCCAGTGCAGGTGTGGTATCATGTGGTGCAACAGAGAGTCTTCCTCTCTCCTGAGAGGGAGCAGCAGCAGAAACAGCAGCAGTGATAGTAGAAGCTGTCCAGTTCAGCCACTCAGGGTGTGCTTCTGGTGAAGGTGAAGGTGGGGTTGGCCTGCCAATGCAGCTGAGGCAGGCATGGTTACTTTAGGCTCTGGCAGTGATGGTGGGCAGGGCCCCAAAGGCAGTGCAGGCTCCCTCCCTAGGCTATCCCCTGACTATGACTCAGGCACAGGCTAGGCAGCTGGCCAAAACAGGGGTGCAGAAGCTGCAGTGCAGTGTTGGGATGTCATGCTGTGCAGTGGGCCCCTCCTTGAAAGGGGGAAGCAGCAGGCAACAGAGGACACTCCCTTGTGGGGGAGGGTGTCAGCAACAGCAGCAGCAGCAGCCCAAGGCAGGAAGGAGTGTGGTCAACTTGCTCCAAAAGCTCTGAGACCAAGCCAGCAGCTAATAGTAGCCAGAGGCAGGAAAGGGACTGGCCATCTTCTCCCCAGAAGCTTCTGAGACTAAGCTTACAGAAACCAGCAAGAGCAAGAGCAGCAGCAGCCTAGGACAGGAAGGGGCATGGCCAACTTCCTCCCAGAAATTCCTGAGGTGAAGTAACCCTGAGCTTCTGGCCAGGGCACATTTTTGTACTGATGGGGACAACACAGATGATGGTCCTGTGCTCTAGCTTCCCCTGGCTGCAGATGCAGGAGGAGGCAGGCAGGGTTATTTTGCCCCAAGTGGCACAATTTGCTCCACACCAAAGAGCATGTCCAGGCACATGTACTAAGGCAAAAAGCTGCAGCTCAAATTTGCACTGCTTCTATTTGAGCTGCTGCAAGCACACATGCCTCCATTAAGTTCAACAAGGGCAAGTGCTAAGTCCTGCACTTAGGATGGAAGAATTCCATGCACCTGTAGAGGGTGAGGACTGACTGGCTATGTGGCAGCTATGCAGAGGAGGACCTGGGGATTACGGTGGACAGTAAGATGGATATGAGTCAAGAGTGTGTCCTTGTTGTCAAGACTAACAGCATACTGGGCTGCATTAGTAGGCGCATTGCCAGCAGATTGAGGGAAGTAATTATTTTGTACTGGTGAGGCTACATCTGGAGTGCATGTCCAGTTTTGGGCCTCCCACTATAGAAGGGATGTGGACAACTTGGAGAGAGTCCAACAGAGAGCAAAGAAAATGGTTTGGGGGCTTGAGCACATGACTTATGATCAGAGACTGAGGGAACTGGGTTTACTTAGTTTGTAGGAGAGAAGACTGAGAGGGGATTTGATAGCAGTCTTTAACTATCTGAAGGGTGGTTCCAAAGAGAATGGAGCTAGACTGTTCTCAGTGGTGACAGATGACAGAAAAAGGAGCAATGGTCTCAAGTTGCAGCAAAGGAGGATTATCTTGGATATTAGGAAAAACTGTATCACTAGGAGGGTCGTAAAGCACAGGAACATGTTACCTAGAGAGGTGGTAGAATCTCCATCCTTGGAGGTTTTCAAGGCCTGGTTTGACAAAGCCATGGCTGGAATTATCTAGTTGGGGATGGTCCTGTTTTGAGCAGAGAGATGGACTAGATAACCTCCTGAGATCCTTTCCAACCCCAATTTTCTATGTGTCTATGATTCTATGATTTCTTACTATCATGCGGTCTGCATGATAGGGATTGCAATGCCCCTCACTAGAAACCTGAGGGTTCATCTACATCTGCTATTAATGTGCCTGCATAAACTCAGTTTGTGCCATAATTTATGGCTCCCAGGTGCAGCATTTCTATGGGTGCCCCAGACCACAGAATATTGAGCTGGGGTAAAGTAGTCCCAGCATGCAGGAGATCTGGGTGTGAGGGTCAGGCTGCCAGTCTGGGGTTTCCCTGCCTTGGCTCAATGTGCTGCAGAGGGGCTGGCTGGGGCATGAGGGTGCTACACCATGGGGCTAGCCATCAGGTAGCCCTAGCACTATTGCATCTTCTACCCAACCAGCCCTGGTCATTGTCTACATGTGCATTGAGGTGCACTAAATAATTCTGTAGCAAGATAGTACTTGTCCTGCACAGTAATATCCTGCACCAGAGTTAATTACTTTACTCTACCCTAATGTGGGCTTACATGTCGACTGTGACACGTTACTGTAGAGCTAATTAGTAAACTGCATTAAAGAATGCATGTTGATTTACCCTGAAGGCACATCCATACATGTAGACATGTGTGGTGTGTGACACCACAATTTTGTGGCACCACAAATTGCACGTTACACATTAAACTATGCACAGCACCACTAACTTGTAGCACAAGGGCAAAATTTGCTACTAGAATTTCCCAGTAACAAAAAAAAATCCATGAAGAAAAGCAGTGCAAAGCAGATGAAAATAGCATGTGCCAAGACAAACACAAGGACAGGAAAGCAGGAAGCCCAGTGCCTCCATGTGCTATGGGAACCCCCACACTCTGCTCCATGCCTGGCTGGGGCACAGTATGCAGTCTGCTTCCGCATCTCAAGGTACACTGTGCCCCAGCCAACCACTCTGCACCTAGCTGGGGCTCAATGTGCTTCAGCTCAGGAGCTCCTCAACTCATGAAGATGAAGGAGCAGAAAGCCCTAGGCAGTCCTATGCTGCCTGTTCACCCATCTCCATGTGCTGCTCCCCAGCTGACTGAGATGCTCGGGTTCTGCATGCTGGCTGGCCTCACACTAAGGCACTGTGGGCTCCAGCTAGTCCCAAGGAGCCTAAAGCCTGGCCAGCAACCATGAGGAGTAGGGCAAAGGGCACCTATATATATGTCACTGCAAGCAAATGCCCCTGTTAATCTGGATGCAGAGTGAGAGACAGCAGTATCCTGATGGCTATGGGGCAGAAGATCTCAACACAGGATAAGGACACTGTTTCTTCACCTTCTTGAAATACCTTCTTCAGGCTCTGGATACCAGCATTATTAGCAGACTCCTTTTTTATATTTTAGACTATAGGTATCATTTTACAGCCCTGACTGTCTGATGACTCAAACACTTTCCCGCATCTTTCTCAGGTTCCTTGCATGTCAACTGCAGACTTACTCCCCTGCATGCCTCAGTATATTCATCCCTCTCTCACTCCTTTACTTCCCTCTACTCTTTCACCTATTCACTGTAATGCTTTTTTAACAATTCCTTCCATGATGTTATTCATCCCCTTTCATTTTCCATCCCTTTACTTTTCACCCTAATGATAAACAAAAGCATATGGATACATATTAGCTCAAAGGAAACGGGGACTAAACAGTTCTCTGCCCTGCCAAAGCTGTCTTTACCTCTTTGCCTATTCATTGTCTCCTCATCTGGTTCTGGTGATTTTGGACAGAGCCCTTCAGGAAAGAACTATGTTCTCCTGTGTACTTTTATAGCATCTAGGAAAAGAGGGATTTACCTTCAGCATCACCGTACAAATAATAAAGCTTGTTATAATGATATAGTTGTAAGATTGAGGCTGCTTAACATGGTGTGGTGCCATAATTCTGTTTTATATCTAACATATACATTGTTCCTTTTCCTTTATTTTTGTTCCTTTGTATGATGTTGTTGGAATGCTAGTTTGGGAAGGAAGAAGGTATGATTGTATGCATTTTTATGCATTTTTAAATATAGAAAAATACCAAAACAATGTCAGTATTACAGCTAGTTTTGATTTTTTTCAACTGATCCTTCTGTTTATATCTTTGTTTTAAAATACAGAATTGCCAAAATAAAAGTTTTCATGAGAATGTGCTTGTTTTGTTTTGTTTTGTTTTGAACAAACATTTCATTTGGAAATATTTTTCAAATCCAAAATGGAGTTTATGTTCAGTGGGGATCTCCCTTAAATAACAACTTAGCATGGTGGATAATCACTCAGGATGGGAAAGAATTAGGTTCAAGTCCCTTCCTATATTAAATCAGGAACTTGGCCTTGAGTTTGCCACATGCCAGCAGAGTGCCCTAACTGATTAGATATTTGATCTCTCTCACTGTCTGGAAAAAATAATAAAAATGTCTGGGCTTCATCATGATGAAAAACAAAAATATCTACATTTTAGGGTGGTTTCATATGATGGTGTTCTTGTTTTCTAGTCAGGTCTAAGGCAAAATAAAAATATTCCTTAATAGAGTAATGTTAAATGCAAATCATTTAGCACTTGTCAGGATACAAGAATTTGTTTTGCTATCAGCTTGATACTACAGCTTGTACCTCCTTTTTCAAAGGATGACATTTAATGTTGCAACATTTGCAGCACCTCCCAAAGCATTTCTACACAGCAGCTTTTTTAGAAAAATGCAATCCCGTGGGTATAGACAGATAGAACAATTGTATTGATACCAAATAAACTGTTACAATGTACTGGTCACATTTGCATGTGTCACAATACTGTTGTGACTTAAAGTTCTGCAGTTGAGCTAACTTTTATCACTTTGGGGGCCTGAAGGTGGAACAGTTTTGTCAGAATAACTGATATGTTCTTGAATGGCAGCTTCTTTAACTTTTTAAAGACATTCAAAGGTGTATTTGTCCATAGCCTGTGTGATCAGGAACAATAGAAAAAATCATCAGGGCAGAAAGAGTGATTATGTTTGGTCAGTACAAAACATTTTTTAGATGTTACTATAACACAAATAGTAACTGCCACCTTTGGAATATAGTATACTGTGTAGAACTGCACATCCAATGAGGCATATAACTGACAGCTTTTTACATGCAAATCTTTTTGGAAATCTGGCTCAGCATTTCAGTGACAGAGTGACACTCTTCTGTACCATCAGGTAGAGAAGCTCCACTTACCTGGAGCTATCAAAAAACTGCTGCAACAGTTTTTCCTGGTAAATATAATGATTAGCTCTGGGGTTTAACTGAAAGTAATTCAATCTATGATTTACATGTGCAGTCAATTGAGCTATTAGCTATAGAAAATTGTCAGGAATTACTTAATAGATAATGAAAACGAAATTTATATAATCTACAATAACTAGAAAGCTGAATTATAATATACATGGACATATTAGAAATACTAAAATTGCTTTTTCTTCTGCACTAGCTAGTTTACAAGTGGATAAGGTTAGAAAGGGTCTGAGGAAATGCAAAGTGAAAACAAAAGCGTACCTGCTTACAATGCTGCTTGAGTCAGCTGGGAAGAAGGCAAGCACTGATGTGTAAGGGCTCTGGCTTCATTACAAGACTAATAGATTTAAAGACACCATGGTCTCAGTTCATTTATTTGAATGCTTCTGTTATTTCTATACTACTTGTAATTAACATGATCTGCTATATGCATTTGAAAGTTTGATGTCTTTAGCAGTAGAATACCATATGTCCATGAGGACACTGCTAATGAAAGCTGCTTCTGTGTGTATGTGAGTGCATGTGCATGCACACGTATGTCTGAGGTCTGATGGGCTGAAAAGCCTTAATGAAATTGTAAAGCACATTTATGAATTTTGATGCAATGTGCAGCACTGTCAAAGAATAAAAGATTAAAAAACAAAACATATCTGCCAATTTGTCTACAACAGACCTCCCTCCCAAAGTCAAGAGCTTGACCGGGAGTTCTCCCAGGAACTGGCTGAGGCTGCATGCGCCAGGACCATGGTTGTCATGGGTTTTTTCAATTACCCAGACATCTCGTGGGAGAGTCACTCAGCAAAAATCCGAGCGGTCGCAAAGCTTCCTCTCGTACGTGAATGACCTCTACCTGACTCAAGAAGTCTACGGGCCAACGAGAGGTAAAGTGCTGCTTGACCTGGTATTGGCTACTGGGGATGACCTAATCAGTGACCTGGTGGTCGATGGGAAGTTGGGTGACAACAACCACAAGCTGATCACCTTCACCATCCACCGTAAAGCTGGCAAGTCAGTCAGCAACACTGAAATCCTTGACTTCAGGAAAGTTGACTTTGACAAGCTCAGGAGGCTCATCAGTGAGGCCCTAAGGACCGTGACCCCAGGAGGAGGGGAGTCCAGGAAGAGTGGTTGCTCCTTAAGGGAGCAATCCTCAATGCACAAGCTAATTCTATTCCATCTTGGAGGCAAGGCAGCAGATGGGCACAGCAGCCCCCCTGGCTCTCCAGGGACCTAGCATACCTCCTCTTTAGCCTGGAAAAGCACAGGCTCAGGGGTGATCCGATGGCCACCTATAAGTTTATCGGGATGACCATCAGCGTCTGGGGGAACGTCTGTTCACCAGAGCGCTTCAAGGGATGACAAGGTCGAATAGTTATAAACTACTGCAAAACTGTTTCAGGCTGAACATAAGGAAGAATTTGTTTACTGTCCGAGCCGCCAAGGCCTGGAATAGCCAGTCGTCAGAGGTGGCTCAAGCACCTACATCGAACTCCTTCAAGCACTATACAGTTCTATTATGTTTAGCAAAAAAAAATTGTATTTTATAGCCTTTCGCCCAGAGGTAAGATGTTTTTCAGATTCCTCCTCATACGCTGCATTGTAATGGACTGTATGATTAACAAGTGTCACTGCCAAAGGAATCAGACACTAGAGCAAATCATTTCCGTGCTTTTGCCAAGTTACAAGTTTAGGGGCTAATTCAGTTAAAGTGCAGCCAGTTTTCTCGCTGGAGAAGTTGGCTGTGATTTTTACTGAAATAAGCCCTTCATGCTCAGCATGCAGAGTAGAATTGAAGACAACCTAATTAAAAACATTAATGAATTTGTTTTCACTTAGTGTTTCCTGTTCCTTCTGACATGATTTACTGTCAAAGAGCATAAACCTCAGAGATGCCAACCAGGGAGCTCTCATCCAACATTCAGTTCACACTTTCTTCCAGGTGACCTTCTGTATTTTTTGTCCACAAATGTAAATTGTTTCTCCTAAGATCATGCTCTTTCCTCGCTGCCCAAATGTCTACACTAGCTTCTCCTCTTCCATATGAAGTTAAAACGCCCTGTTATCCTCTGCAAAATGTCCTAAGAAACTACCTCTGAGCTTCCTTGTTCCTTTACCCCTTCTAATGTTTATTCTACTTTATTCCATTCTTTCTTGCTACTCTCTCAGATTCTTTAGCCTGTTTCTGACTCAGTGTATACTACCCCACTGCCTTGTATATGCAAAGGGGCTTCCCAGACTTGCCATAGCAAGCTTCCTTTTTCTTTTCCTTCAAAATTCTCCATTCTTATAACTAAACCCATCCACAAAACTTACTACCAGCCATTGTGCCCCCTATTTATTAACTGTTTAGGACATGGTCTTGTTTCAGTTCAGGTTTCCCAGTATAGAAATATAATGCTCTAATATAAATCTATTATAAGATGCATCCATATACCTTGATCTATCAAAAGCTCTCAATATAGTCAACAGACAGGGCCTTTTTACAGTTCTGAAGAAACTGGGTTGCCCCCCCATCTTACCCCACAACTGCTGAACATCATTCACTCACTACATCAAGGTATGAAGGCAACTGTAGTATATGAAAACAAAGAATCAGACGCCTTTGACATAAACAACAGGGTGAAACAGGGTTGTGTTTTAGCCCTCGTGCTCTTTAACATCTACTTTTCATTCCTGTTTCTTTATGCATTCAAGGACATTTATCTTTGAACCAGACTAGATATACTCTTCTTCAACAACACAAAGTTTAGAATGAAAACCAAGGTGAAAGAGCTGGCTCTGAGAGATTTTCTGTTTGCAGATGATCCAGCTTTGATTGTCCACACTGAATCTTCCCAGAAAAATCTCTTAGGTAGTTTTTCTGCATCATGCAAGAGCTTCGGGCTGACAATTTGTCTCAAGACTGTGATCATGTGACTGTGACCATGACTTCACTTGGCCAGTAAAAAGCTCACTGGTCCAATTCACAGGGGACACCAAGTTATGGGGGAGTGTGATCATGCTTGAAGACAGGCTATACATACAGGCAGACCTAGACAGGCTGCTAAGTTGGGCAGATCAGAACCAAATGAAGTTCAACTTCGAGAAATGTAAAGTGCTCCACCTGGGGATGAACAATCCCTTACACACCTACAGGCTTGGCAGCACCAAACTGACCAGCACCACAGCTGAAAGGGACCTGGGGGGAAAAAATTAATCACAGTATGAATATGAGCTGGCAGGGTGACGCTGTAGCCAGCAGGGCAAATCAAATAATACTCTGGCATGCATCAATCGATGCGTCTCCAGCAAAACCAAAGTAGTGATTCTTCTGCTCTACTCAACCTTGGTGAGACTGCAGCTGGAGTACTGCATCCATTTCTGGGGGCTGAACTTTAAACAGGATGTGGTAAAACTTGAAAGAGTTCAAAGAAGGGCCACCTGTATGATCAAAGAGTTGCATGGCAAGCCATACAAGGATAGGCTGAGGGACCTGGTACTTTTCAGCCTGAAAAAAGAAGGCTGAGAGGGGACTTGGTAGCAGCTTACCATTATATCAGGGGAGTATATCAAGGGCTAGGTAAACAATTGTTCACCAGGGCATCCTTCGGGAAAACTACAAGTCCTGGCTACAAACTCCTGGAGGACCATTTCAGGCTCAATATTAGGAAAAACTTTTTCACAGTTAGGGTGTCCAGACTGTGAAATACACTCCCTCCAGACATGGTACAATCGCCTACCCTGGAAATTTTCAAGAGGAGACTGGATGGTCACCTTGCTGGGTTACCTGACCCCAGTTGTCTTTCCTGCCTAGTGCAGGGGGCTGGACCTCATGATCTTCTGAGGTCCCTTCCAGCCTTACAATCTATGAATCATATACCAAGGAGTAGAAGAACTAGTGCCTGACATCACTCTAGAGGGCACTCTGTTGATGTCCTTGACAACTTTTATTATTTGGGTTCTACAATCTGCAGGAATCTTGACCTTCAGACTGGACTGACTAACAAAATCAGAAAAGAACCTAAGAAATTTAAGTTTTTACAGAAATGTGTATGGAATAACAACAGACTATCAGCCAAGTGGTGCTGTCATCCCTGCTTTATGGTTCATAAATATGGACTAGATATGCTAGATACATCAGGAGACTAAACAACTTTCACATGATATGCCTGCACAAGATCTTGAAAATAAAGTAGGTACACAAATTACCAAACACAGAGGTGCTGGAATGCACAGGACTGACACATTTAAAAAGCACCATGGAGGAGAGGAGGTTGCTATAGCTGGGCCATGTAGGAAGCATGGGAGGAGACAATATCCCCAAGAATATTTTGCACAATGAGATTCAACATGACTCTAGAAAACAGGTTCACCCTCTATGACGGTACCATGATGTATGCAAAAATTATATGAAGACATTCAACATCAATGTAGAAAGCTGGGAGGAGTGTGCAAAATACAGTCCAATCTGGGGAGAACATCTGTCACTAGATGCAGCTCAACATGAAGCAGGTTTGATCCAGAGGATCAAGCAAAGTGAGAAAGAAGGAAGTAGTTTGCTATAAACTTAGACTCCAACTCAAACAACACATGGAGCTGTGAAACTTGTAACAAGCTGTGTTGCTCTAAAATACGGCTTGTCATCCATGAGCAAATTCATCAGGCACCTGACTAGACCTCCTAGGCATACATCATGATCCAAAGGATTGATGGTTGCCTACTACATAAAATCTAACCATATACCTTGATCTTTCAAAAATTATAACAATCTTTGGTCAGCACAGAGCTTCAGAGCTTCAGGGACAGTGTGAGTGAAAAGAAGAAGATGGGGAGAATTCATGACTCTCTAATCTAGGTGGGGTAAAATTCTGGAACTTTTTTCATGTTTAGTGAGCAGAATTTTATATTTAATTGGAAGAAGTGTGGTCAAAGAAGTACCCCTTTTCTCTCTTTCATAGGAAAAAATTAGAAGGAATCATATGCCCTATGTAAAAGATAATATATTGTTCTGCATAGGAATTTTGGTAAAATTATTTTTAATAAATGGAATACCTCTACTTATTTCTTTTCTGTTCTACTACAGAAGTTCTATCTAACTCTATATAGGGAGTTAGGTCTTATATGCATATTCATAGTGAGCATGTCTACACAAGATGCTAGAAGTACAATAGACTAATGCTATTAGCACATCACAGTGAAAGCTGTGCTATGTGCTAATGCACAGCAAATCTAGTCTATTGCACATCAGTATCACCTAAAAAGACAGTGCCATTGCTACTACACAGTAGCACCAATTACATCACATAAAGTTAGTACCTGTTATTACAGTTACTAAACTTCATGCATTATATTTACAGAAAAATAATGCACATGTGGGCATGCCTAGTAAATACAAAGAGTAGTTTTTTAAATCTACAAGGACAAGTGTGGGCTCTCCATGTACTGAATGTTATACAAAGAGCAAGGACACAACATATACACATAATGGTTTATATTGACATCTGGTGACATAGTGTATAAGCAGTAGACCACATAAGGAAGTACCTTAGGAGATCATGGTATCCTTTCAGTGTTTCAGCAAGAAAGGTATTTAAAATAATACAATTTCCATCTCCTTACCTTGTCCAGGACTTACCTAAATTATTGGACAGAAACCATTCTCAATATAAAAATCAGCAAATTGGTCTCCTGTCAAATTGTCAAATTGGACTTTTTTGGCACTTTTTAGTATTGTGTTTATGCAATTTGTCTTTCAGAACACAGAGAGATCTGAAAACATACTGACAAGAGCAGGAAAATTGATCTAGGTATATGAGTGAAATAATACACGAGTCTCAGTCCTTGGCTTTGGGTCAGTTTGTTCTGCATCACCTCACAGGGCAAACAGCCAGTGAGAACAACACTAAACATGGAAAGGCTTTTTCCCCACTTGAGGGTGGTGGGGAGGAAATAGCAAACTCATTAAAAATGTGTTTTGTTTTTCCCCAAACTATGCTTGAATTCAATCCAAATGCATCAAATACCTTGGCTGGAAAAAAATGTGGGGTTATGTTTGTAAAAATTCTGGACAAAAAGATGATGTCCCAGTTTGCTTATAAGCTCAATGATTAAAACATTCACCCAGGAAATGGGTCACCCATCTTCAATTCCTTCCCCCATATCAAGGAACTTGAATTCCTATCTTCCACTTCCTGAGATAAGTACTCCAAGCATTATGTTCATACCATTTCAATATCACTAGTCAACTGTGAAAAAATAAATTGTCACAAGAATGTGAATGGAAGTCTTCTACTTTGAAGTAAATATCCTAACCTCCAAGCTATATGATATTCTGAAGTGGAGTGCACTCAGTTTTTCCTGCAGAAGCCATTCCAAGCTGTTTGTTTAAAGTACTTATATATTCAATTACGCAGAAACCAAATATGCCTCTACAAACTATCGGTAGTTGTAAGGAGGCTCTCATTAGAGATGAGAAGGCATGTGCTGGAAGTCCACTTTTGACTCTGGATTTAGGACCCAGAGGCATTGTTCCAGAACCCACTCTCAGATCGACCATGACCTCTCCATTCAATAATAGGCAAATATATTGATACACAGCCATAACAGAAAAGAAGCAATACAAAAAATCAAGCAATTCCGTATATCTACCAAATCCTAAGACTGTCATGAAAGTTAAATTATATCTGGCCAGGATGCAGGCTTTACTCTGAGACTGAGGCTTAGATGTCAGATGTCAGCATGCCAGCGGTCTGGAGTTGTAATTCTGAGGTCCACAATCCCTCCAGCTGGTGTGGGCCTTGGTATTACATTATTGAATGGAGAGGTCATGGCCGATCTGAGAGTGGGGTGGATGAGACAGGCTGGTGGTGTGCCCTCTGTCCACAGTGGCATAGGGGACCCTTCCTGAGGGACAGGAATGCGGAGGAGAGGCAGGGAGAACCCAGGAAGGGATCCCCTGCGTGTGTTCCTCCTCTCAGGGAGGGGAGGAATGGATGACAACAAGGAATGGATGACAACGAGGCACAGACTCAGGGTGGGACCCTTTGTTACTTTCAAGTCTCAGCTTTTGTATTCTCATTCCTAAAGAGAATACAAGTTCTCCTCCTGAAGACTTCAGATGACTCTTGATCCATGGCTATTGCTCGTTGGTTGTCTCTCTGTAGTCACACATCCACATAGCTTTCCAAGCCTTTCTCTAATTCGGTCTGTTCCTCCAAAACTGGTACTCAGGCTTCCCTGCTCTGGGGTCTTGTTAGCTGGTGCCACTTATCTCACGTTATAGACAGTGTAATGCATATTCCCTCTGTTCCCTCTGTTCCCAGACTGGTTTCCAGACTATGTATTCTTGGTGGCCTTGTTGTGTTAGACAGCCTGTTTGCTTCCATGGCTAGAGAAACTGCGTGTAAGACCCAAGCTTCTTAGAAATCAGTTGACCCCTGCTGCCCATTCTGAAACATTTTAATGAATATATCTATACCTATAAGCCATTTCCCGAAAATGCAAACATTTAAATACCATTTCTAAGCCAACATCCACCTGAATACCCTTATAATTAGATGTTTAAAGCACTCAGTTACATGGTATGAGATGTGGGTCAAATTCCCTTAAGCCCAAGTGCAAATTGACCTACATCTTGAAAGAGGAATGGCTGAACCATTGGATAAAAGAAGGACACTACCTATGCTTACTTCTGTTTTGTGAATGTAGCAATTGTTTCCTTTGTCTTCTCCCAAAAAAATGGTTCATTCAAAAAACAAATTTGTCATGTTTTTCATTTTGATAAGGGAAAAAAAATCACATTCATTTTGATCCAAAACAAAACACTTCTTTTGTTCCAATTTTTTTCTTTGGCAATTGAAGCAGAGTAATGAATTATTCACTCAGCCCTGTCTCTCATTAAACCTTGGCTGGCAATGTGGTCACTATGAGACCACCACAGCTGGCATAATTTAGGATAAAACCTTAAACTCTAAGATACCCCAAATGTGAATTAACCCAGGATCAGCAGAGCAGAAGATTTACTAATGCTTACAGTTCTCATAAATTGAGTTCATAATTTACAAATGTAAAAAATCAAGTTGTTTCAAATACTAATTTAGCAACTACCACTTTCAAGGAATCATTTCTGGATATTTTATGCTCAATTCATTATTTTTGAAGATTACAAGTCTAGAACTCGCCATAATTTAGTGCTAGCAGTAACTGCTATTTAGTTCAAAAGATTAGTTTCCTCTGTTCTAAAAACAAATAAAGTTCACTTTAAAATGTGCCTACTATATGCTGACCTTGGAAGGGAATTTAACTTTGACCATTTTTGTCTTCAGTAGAAACAGGAAATTTCAGTTCTGATGAAACATTGATATATTCCACACACACCTATACTCTAAGCAAATAGAAGAAAATGAAATAAATCAAGTTTTAAGCAGCACAATATTGTGATTTCACTGGTGTATAGAGAGGTGATGAGCTTGAACTATTGTGTATTATGTCATTATGCTTGTATAATGTAATAACTTCTTTATGGAAAATAAGTTGAGAATTTCATTACTTGACCTATATTTATGATGGAACTTGTAAATTTATTTGTTTTCAATAAATAAATCTGACAGCAATTGAGTCCGATCCTTGTTAACATATTGATCAACATCTGCTTTTAATGGCATCTAATTGCAACACAACCAGTGCAAAGATACTAGTGATATCAAAATTCAGGCAAGAAAAAGAACTAACTCAGAATTAGCTCAGAAACATATGAGAATGGGAAAATTCTGACTTGTTTGTCTGTCTGAAGTATTACTAAAGCATCTTCTATGATAAGGGCTTCTCTGCCAGTCTCTTGAGGACATTACAGTCTTATCATGGTGATCTAGAATATTGTAGTCTGTTGTTTCAAGAAATGAATGTTGAAACTAGCAAAGTAGTGTAACTAATAGATAGTGTGACCATAATATTTTTAAGGAAATCTTGGATGGGCGCAGGGGTAGGGGATGGGGCACATATGTACACACACACACACACACACACACACACACCCCTGCTTTCTCCTCTAACCCAGAACACAGCATGCATGAAGAAAGTTACTGTGATGCCAAGCTGTCAGCCCAACACCTGGCCCCCATGCATTGCATTGCTGAGCTCCATGCCCACTTTCCTTTGCTCCACTTAGGTCTCTGCCCCCCACTCCCTATCCCCTCTCCCACTCTCTGGAAAGAAAACCTCCAGCTTCTGCAGCAGTAGGGCTGTGCAAAATGTTGACAGGTTTTTCATAGATTTATAATTTATTAGGGGCTGGAAGAGACCTTGCAGATCATCAGGTCCAGCCCCCCTGCTCTAGGCAGGAAAACAACTGGGGTCAAGTGACCCCAGAGGGGACTGTCCACTCTTTTATTGAAAACCTCTGGGATAGGTGACTGCACCAGCTCTGGAGGGAGTTTATTCCACAGTCTGGACAGCCTAACTGTGCAGGAGTTTTCCTGGTATTAAACCTGAAGTGGCCTTCCTGGAGTTTATATCCATTAGTTCTGGTCTTCCCCAAGGGTGCCCTAATGAACAGTTGTTCACCGTGCTCCTGATGCTTTCTAATATAGTAAGCCGCTGTCAAGTCCCCTCTCAACCTTCTCTTCTTTAGGCTAAAGAGGTCCAGGTCCCCCAGCCTTTCCTCATATGGCTTGCCTTGCAAGTCGCTGATCATATGGGTGGCTGGGTGGCTCTTCTCTGAACCCTCTCAAGTTTTTCCACATCCTTATTGAAGTATGGTGCTCAGAACTGAATGCAGTAATCCAACCTGAGTACAGCGGGAGTATCACTTCCTTAGCTTTACACAATATGCTTCGGTTGATGCATGCCAGTGTGTTGTTTGCCCTGCTGGCCACCACATCACACTGATGGCTCATGTTCGTGCAGTCGTCAATCATTACCCCTAGGTCCCTTTCAGCTGTGGTGCAGATCAAGCTGTCACCTCTGAGTCTGTATGTATGTTGAATGTTATTTGTCCGCAGATGGAGCACCTTAAATTTGGAAGTCTTGAACTTCATCTGGTTCCAGTCTGCCCAACTCTCTAGCTGGTCCAGGTCTACTTGTACCAGCCAACCTATTTTCTGGCATGGTCACACTGCCCCATAACTTGGTATCATCCATGAACTTGGCCAGAGAACTTTTCACTCCCCCATCCGAATCATTGATAAAGATGTTGAAAATCACCGGTCCAAGCAACTACTCCTAAGGGACACCACTGGTCACTTTGCAGCAAGATAACACAGATCCATTCATGGGAATATCCTGCCCTATAGCCAGTTTCCCACCCACTGAACCATTGAATACTTGAGCCCACAATCTTCCAGCTTTCCCACAAAGATATCATGGGATACTGGATCAAAAGTCTAGGTATATAATGTCTACCTTGTCTCCCATGTCCAGGTAGTGAAAGACCTGGTCATAGAAGGAGATGAGATCGGTAAAACAAGACCTACCCCCAAAAAGCCATGCTGGTTGTCATTCAGAATCTTAACTTCTGCGAGTGTATCACACAAAGATTCTTAATTTTTTATTAAAGAATTTTATTTTTTTTGTTTTGACGCTGGGTCTTTTAATGAGTTTTTCATTTCAACGCTGTTTTGACTCTTGTCAAGCTCAAAAAAGCAAAGTCAAAATGAAAGGTTTCAAAACAGCTTTGAAATTAAGTGAGGGCACTTGAAACATTTCAAAACATTTTAAGTTTCGAAGTTGGGATTGCTTGCAGCTAAAGAGAAACTAAGGAAACTGAGGGGGAAGAGGGGCAAAGGACTACTCTGATATTGATATCTGTAGCTGCACAGTGACTGTGACCCTTCCCTGAGGTCCTGTTCAATCCCAGTGTGCTGGGGGAGGGGCAGAAAAACAGCTTTAAAAACACTGTTTGAACTGAGCTTTCTTTGTGCCTTGGGGTCAGCTTACTGAGCTGTGTCTTCCAGCAGCTCAGAAGCATCAGAGAAAGGCTATCACTTCCTATTTGTTATCCTATTACTAGCAAGTAGGATCCAATATCTTTTGCTTTCCTAATTTCCATTTACTATTATATTAATTCCTTTCAATTTCAATCAGCAGGGAGGAGCTGCACAAGGCCACCATCCTGACAACAAGCAGCACCGGCATGACAGTCTCCTCCACCCCCATTTCACTTCCCATTCTGAGCCTTCCAGTGCCAGAGGAAGAGCTGCCATTGGATCTGGATCTGAGTGCCATAGCAAGGGAAATTCTGGGAAAAAGGAGAATCATCTGAGTTTGTGCTCCACACCCCTCAAGTTTCCAGTAAACCCAGGTCTCCTTCCCCAGAAGGCACTTCGGAGAAGGTTGAGGGAGGGGTTGTGGAGGCAAGTGGCTCAGCTGACGCTTCCTCTTGCTGTGCCTCTGCCTGCTGAGGAGTGGGAAAGGCAGCATCCATACATGCACCCGCACCCCAGAAGTGAGAGGGTAGCATGGTCTGGGGTCATTTTGAGCTGTCAGGTGTTCACACATATGTTATTTGTCTGTACTGCTGAGCCACAACTAGCTGGGGAAAGGGAACAAAATGCATGAGCACCGTAGGGATGCTGATGCATCTTCACAGGTACCATCCCCTTGCCCTTGCTCCTCCTGAGCCTGGCACCAGTGGGAGAATGCCCAAAAAGAGGTCTCCTTCTCATTCGAAAGCTCCCATCCCCCAAAACAGAGGCAGGCCACCCTGAAACAGTGGGGGAAATGTAGGCACACAGTGGGGTGCATTCCCAAGGTGAGTGAGGTCACTGGGGAGATGCTTGCTGTGGATGGCCAGCCCTTCTCCTTAGATGAGTTGCTAGGGTTCAGGCGGCTCATGGCACTTGTGTCCCCATCATACCAAGTACTTCCATGTGCCACCTTCAGCAAGATGGTGGTGGCTTTCCTGTACGAGGCATGCAGGGAGTACTTGAGGGAGGAGCTTCACAAGGCAGGTCTGCAGGTGACCTTACACTTCACCTCAGACATCAAGAGCAGCCAGTGATCACACCTACCTTTCCCTCACAGGGCACTGATGTGACCAGTCAGGCCTTCAGTGGGCTCTCCTTCAAAGGTGATGGATGAGTCCCACACAGAAACCAAGTTTATGGGAATCATGAACCACCTGGTGCAGGGGTGGCTCATTGGGCAGGGTGAACTCACGCATGGGTTCATGGTCACTGACAATGGGGCTCATATGGTCAAGGCAGTCCGTGATGCCAACTTTGAGGCATCCGCTGTGTGGCTCACAAGCTCCACTTCATTATCAGGAACACCTTGGAGAGAGACAAGGCTGACAGTGTTGGTGCCAGCACCACCAGCAAGCTCATTTCAAAATGCAGGAAGGTGGCGGGCTACTTCCACTGAAGCATCAAGGGGGACAAGATGCTACAGGACAAACAGGCAGAGCTGAACATCCCACAGCCCAAAAGCATGTAGAATGTGGAAGCTCAGTGGAACTCCATATATCTGATGTTCAGGAGTATGGTAGAGCAACAGAAGGCCATCCATGAGATGGCCTTACTCTGGAAGATTGAGATCCCCATAACAGAGTTGAGTGGGATATCATCTCCCAGATCTTGGTTGTGTAGCAAGGCTCCCAGTTTTTCTTTCTTTTTAATTTAAAAATATATTCCCTCCCCTTCCCCAACCATTTCTGACTTTTTCTCTGCCCTCTCTATGACTTATAAGTAGCTATACGTAGTCAGATAAGCTTAGTTCTTGTAGTCTATTATTGTAACAAGCCCCTTTTCATATTGTAAATAGTTTCTTATTTTTATTTTGATTGTTTACTGTTTATATTGCTATTGTATGTTTTAGGCCTGTTTCTGTAAATTAGCTAAAGTAATGTCAAGTCTCCATCTTGTCTTGTCAAGTCTCCTTGTTTTGCTCCCTCCCCAGGCACGCCCTATTGTAATTGTGTTGCAACTGTGACTCAAACCTACCCTTGTAAATTGGTTTCTGGATGAATGAGAGTAAATGAGAGTGCTTGAGACATAATGGTAGCAGGGCTAAAAATAGCTCCTACTGAATGACCGGACCATCCACTTAATGACTAGATCAACAACTTAACAACCCTACTAACACCTTGCATTGATTCTCCCTGAAACCACAGACCTACTCCCAGGACCAGAGACAAAACCCAACATTTGAAACATAAAGACCCTCCAAGAAACCAGCAACATTGAAACAAAAAACAGAATAAAAACCAGCAACTCCACCATTGTATCCTACCAAAAAATGAGGACACCTGGAACTGCACGACTTCATCTGACTAGGGCTGGTCCTTGTCTGGGCATGTCCTCCCCATTGAAGTCACAGGTAACCCACCCCTATAAAAGGAATGGTAGAGTGTGACATTCTTGGGATGCCCTCTCTATGTGAACTAGCACTATGCCATGCCACCAATCCACTCAGAGGCCCTGCTGACAACCATCTCTGGAAAACCCCTCGCTGGAGAAGACCCTGACTGGCCATTGAGGATCAGGTCTCAGCCTGGGATAGGTAGCTATCACCCATCTTCTTCCTCCAAGCAAGGGACCTGAGTTCTGTCTCCGTACACCTTGACCTCAGTCCCTCCATTAAACATTTCTTCTCCTGCTACCATTGTGTGAATGCATGGGAGAGTTTGTGTGTGTGTGAATGTGTGGGAACCGATAACTTTGTTGGCTGTATAATGTGCTGTCTGCCTAATAAAACTGATATTTTGGACCCCAAGTTGGTCTTTGTTTTGCTGCAAGCTCTCCACTTACTCCCCACACTTTTTGTTCCACCCTCTGACCCTACCCCTGCCTAACTCCCATCCGTCTTTACTTTCTACCCTGGCTGTCTCTCTCAGCTCTAGTCCTCACTCTGCCCTCCGTGTTCACCTGCCTCCTCCTTGATCTCCCAGTTTCCGCCCTTCGATTCCCTCTCTGCCTCCTCCTGATCTGGCTTTTTCCTCAGTTTGTCACTGCTTTTCTGCCTCTTGATATTCCAGTTCTCTGCCTCTTTACCTCCCAGCTTCAGCCCCATTCTCCCTGCTCTAGCCCCTGCTCTGCCATCCATCTCAGCCTCTCTGTGCCTCCTCCTTGGTGTCCCAGCTTCTCTCTCTCCCCTGGCTCTAAACCCCTGGCTTCTCTTTACCTCCCAGACTCCCAACTCTCACCACAACTGGCTTCTCTCTCTCTCGGCTCCAGCCCCTGCTCTGCCCTTTGATCTCCCCCAGCTCTCTACCTCCTCCCGAACTCCTGGCTCTAGACCCTGCTCTGCCCTCCATTTCCATCTCTCTCTGCCTCCTCCTTGATCTCCTAGCTTCTGCCCTTTGATCCCCCCGGCTGCCTACCTCCTCCCACTCTCCCAGATTTCTCCCTTCGCTCACCACTCACCACCACTTATCAGCCCCAATCTCCCAGCACTGTCTCTCTGCCTCCTGGCTTCAGTCCTTATCTCCTGGCTCTAGCCCCCACTCTGCCCTCTAGCTCTCCCTCTCTCTGCCACCTCCTTGATCTCCCAGCTTCTCTCTCTCTGGCTCTAATCCCCAGCTTCTCTTTACTTCCCAGCCTCCCAAATTTCACCCCAGCCACCTCTCTTCTGGCTCCAGCCCCAACTCTGCCCTTTTATCTCCCCAGGCTCTTTGCCTCTTCCCAATCTCCCAGATCTCTGCCTCTCTGCTCACAGCTTTAGCTCTGATCTCCTGGCTCTTGCCCCCATGCTGCTCTCCGTCTCTTCCTCTTTCTGCCTCCTAATTGATCTACCGGATTCTGCCCTTTGATCCACCTGATCCCTTTGATCCACCCTGATCCTCCTGATCTCCTGGGTTTTCCCTTGACTAGCCACAATTTATCTGCCTCCTAATCTCCCAGCTCTCTGCCTCTCCACCTCTTGGATTTGGCCTTTCTCTGCCTCCTGACCTCCTCAACCTCCCAACCTTTCTCCACTGTTCTGCTGCCCACTCCCGGCTCCTTACCTCCCAGACTTCTCTCGCTTCTCTCTCTGCTCTTCCCAACCTCCCAGTTCTCAGCCTCCTCCTCCAGCTCTTCTCCGCTGCCCACTCCTAGTTCTTTATACCTGCCAGCCTCCTCTTTCTCTGACTTTTACCTCCCATCTCCACAACTTTCATCTCCCACTGCCTCTCAACTCTCCGGGCCCATCCCCACCACCCCACTCCTGCTGGCTCCCCAGCTTTCATCTCCCACTGCCTGTTGGTCCTCCCTACCCCTGACTTTGTCTAAGCTCCACTACTCCTCCCTGCTTTCTGACCCCACTGCCTCCTGGCTCCCCAGCTTTCATCTCCTGCTGCCTCTCGGCTCTCCCAATCCATCTTCACTTCCCCGTTGCCTCCTGGCTCCCCGGCCTGGCTCTC
The DNA here is from genome assembly GCA_030014935.1 of Caiman crocodilus. Lineage (NCBI taxonomy): Eukaryota > Metazoa > Chordata > Crocodylia > Alligatoridae > Caiman > Caiman crocodilus. The sequence continues at coordinate 50,776,260 of JAGPOW010003642.1, forward strand.
CCCCCACCTCTTAGTTCTCCCTGCCCCCAGCTGCCGCCTGGCTCCCCAGCCCAGCTTCCTGGCTCACCAGCTTTCATCTCCCACTGCCTCTCAAATCTCCCAGCCTGTCTCCACTGCCCTGCACCTCCCAGCTTTCAGCTTTCATCTCCCACTGTCTCTCAACTCTCTCAGCTCATCTCCACTGCCCTACTCCTCCCAGTTGCCCAGCGTGGCTCCTTTGCAGTCTCTCCAGACCAACCCTGGCCTGGCTCCCTGGACTGCCTCTCTGTCTCTACCCTAACTTTCTCCAGGTTCCCAGCTGGCTCTCCCAGCCCCAGCTTTCCCTCTACTGCCTTTTCTCACTCCACTCCACTACCTCCATTACCTTCTGGCTTCCCTGCCAGTTCACCCTAACTTGCCCCCTCTCTACTGCCTCCTGGCCCCATCTCCACCTCTTTTGCTGCCTCTGGACCCATCTCTACTTTCTGCCACACAGCTCTCTTTCTCTGCTGCCTCCATTACTTCCAGCTTCCCTGCCAGCTCTGTCTCTCTTTTCTCCAGCTTTCTCCCTTGCCTTCATTTGGGGCACCTAGTACCCCAAGGGATCCCTAGTCACCAGGCATTCCAGTTACTCTCAATTGCCCCAAGTATTAACACACACAGCCACTGGAATGAAGCCCATTCCAGACTTTAGCCACTCTAACTGTGAAGAAGTTCTTCCTAATGTCTAGTCTAAATCTGCTCTCTGCTAGCTTATGGCCATTATTTCTTGTAACCACCAGGGGCGTCTTGGTGAGTAAAGCCTCACCAATTCCCTTCTGTGCCCCCATGATGAACTTATAGACAGCCGCAAGGTCACTTCTCAACCTTCTCTTGCGGAGGCTGAAGACATCCAGGTGCTCTAGTCTCTCCTCATAGGGCTTGGCCTGCAAGCCTTTAACCATGTGAGTGGCCCTTCTCTGGACCCTCTCCAGGTTATCCACATCCCTTTTGAAGTGTGGCACCCAAAATTTCACTCAGTATTCCTAATGCATTCTGACTAGCGCCCGATAGAGGGGAAGTATCACCTCCTTGGTTCTGTTCATCATGCATCTACTGATGCATGATAAAGTGCCATTAGCTTTTCTGATGACTTCGTCACACTGATGACTTATGTTCATCGTGGAGTCCACTAGGATTCCAAGATCCCTTTCCATTTCCTTGCCACCAAGCAGGTCATTTCCTACACAGTAGGTATGCTGGACATTTTTCCTCCCTAGGTGCAGCACTTTGCATTTCTCCTTCTTGAATTGCGTTCTGTTGTTTTCTGCCTATATGTCCAACCTGTCCAGGTCTGCTTGTAGTTGTTCCCTGCCCTCCAGTGTGTCCATTTCTCCCCACAGTTTTGTGTTATTCGCAAACTTGGACAGAGTACACTTCACTCCCTTGTCCAAGTCTCTGATGAAGACATTGAAGAGTATCGGTCCAAGGACCGAGTCTTGCAGGATCCCACTTCCTAATGTCCACTCTAAATCTGCTTTCTGAGTTCCCTAAGTTTCACGTGCAGACAGAGTGAATGGCAATCTCAGGAACCCCTGAACCTATTTTCTTCAAACTTAGAAAGCTTCATTCCCTCAGCAGGCACTACCATGCCTGCTGTTTTCACCCCACTGTGCCTTAACACACACAATCACACATGTCATGAGTTCTGCTTGTCAGCAGATTCAGGTGCAGTTTCCCAGAAACCACTCCATCTATCTCCTTGTAATTTGGCAGACTTCATGGCCTCTTCAGGGGATACCTTGCCTGCTGTTTTCACCCCACTTCACCTTAACACACACCCATGACACAAGTTTTGCTTGTCAGCACCTTGAGGTTCAGTTTCCCAAAAACCCCTGCACCTATCTCCTTGGAATCTGGCAGAATTCATAGCCTTAACATGGGCTAACATGCTTGATGTTTTCACCTCCCTCTCCCCTCCCCCCACATGCCTTCACACCTACGAGTGACATGAGTTTTGCTCTGAACAATTTTAAGTACCATTTCCCAGAAACCCCTGCACCTATCTCCTTGAAACTTGCCAGACTGTGGCTGTAGCATGCTGTGTGGCCAAACTGTGCCTCCACCCCACCACTGGCAGTCACCTGGAGCTGTCACGAGCAACCCTGGCCTTGGCAGCAATGAGGCTGCCAGCAGCAGACAGCCATCCCACCTTGCCCAGCCCTGACCCCAGCCCCTGCTCCCCACCCACTCTGCTCCACCCTGGCCAATCTCCACCCTTGGCAAGGGGAGCAGTGGCCAACCCACCCCTCCCCCTTGCCTCTAGCTGCTGCTCAGGAGGATCCAGGCTGCATATGTGTGGGCACAGTGGTGTCAATCATGGACTTTTGCTTAATTTTCCACCAACTGGCTGGAATACCAGGAAAGCCTTTGAAATTCAAGACTGTCCCAGCCAAACTGGGACATATGGTTAATTAATAAATTACCTGAAAAATAAACTACTATATCCGGTGTTTTATATTCTAAAGACAAACCTGGTTTGTTTTATTTTCTCTATTCTTTTTTTCTACAATTACTTTGACTGTATTAGGCTAAAATTGTGGCATGCCCTGACCTTCACTGCAGCTCCAATCTATGTTAAAGGAATGCTATACACAGGAAACAGCCTTGTAATTTAACCTTTTTCTTATCACATGATTAGTATTACTAATATTTAAAATAGTGCTATATACAAAATTTAAATTGGTAAATCAGTGTAAAGCATGTTATTTTGTACCTGAGTTTTGTGTCAGAAAGTGCCACACTATTAAGAAGTACCAAGAGAATTCTGGGTAAGGTTTGAGCTATGCCTCTGAAAATTAAACATGATTGAGAGACGTGGAAACCAAGGTAAAGTCATTTTAGTAACAACCTTTGGGATCTACTCAAAAGTCACACATTTAAAACTCTCTATTTCATGATTCCACAGGGGAAAGGATCAGTTTAATAAACGCCAAATGTTTTGCTTTGTATTTTTTTCCCCTAAAGTGAAACCCCATTTGCATTTTACTTTAAACTATTTTTAATGCATTATTTGTTCTAAGAATGTTCCTTGCCTATTTTTGCATGGTATCACAAAGCATTCCCATGAATCAGTTGGATAACGCTGAATATTCTAAACCACAAGGGAGAGGATTTTTGTGGAAATTCCAAAGCAGAGAATGAGAGCTCTTTAGAACACTCAAAGGCAAAGGATGCCTTTGAGTATATTGTAAAACAGATCTGAATTTAAAAATTGACTGGCACCTTATAATAAACATATTAAAAGCTTTTGTTTTACTTGATTCCAGTTCTCAAAACTGCAGCAAAGCAAAGAGAGAGAGAGAGAGAGAGAGAGAGAGAGATCAGAACAGATTTAGTAAAAGATTGCCTCCATTTCAGCAATCTGATAAATATTACAAGTATAGTATAACTAATTTATTATGTAGCACTAAACATTTGAAGTTATTTCACCATGGCTTTTATAAAACTCTTCAAAATCATTAATAATCCAATGCTAACTTATGCTCTGATTTATGAAGGTATACAAATCAGTGCTTATGTGGGAAAGCAGGGAAATCTAGCACTCTGTACAAAATAACATCAGTGTATCTTCTTTTAAGTTAAAATTGGTTGAGGGTTTTTCAGGTTTATATTTGAAAAAATCAGGAGATTTTCAACAACAACAAAAATCCACTTTTATTCTGAAGAACTTTGTTTGAAACCTACCAGTAGTATCTTTCTTGTCAAATACTAGCCAAGCATTGGTGTTATGATAAACTGTGTTATGCCTTCTTGTCTACACAAGGAAGTTACAGATGTTTCATTTAAGTACCTTTTAAAATGTATTAGTTAAGCCAGTTTAACTTTGTGTGTGGACATGTTGGCCCAGTACAGACATTGCATTTTTACATATAAAAACCAGTCTGTATCCATAAAAGAACAGAAGTTCAGAACACAGAATGGTTTAGAAATGGTAGAACCTGGTCTTAGATTTGCACCTCCCCTCCTCACTACCTGGGTGAATGTGTGCTGTGTTCACTACCAATCTAAACTACATCTCATACATAAAACAATTAACTTAGATCAATTCCATCTCTGATTTTTTTGAATGCCTGATCCTAGCTCTTTAGGAATATTAAAACTGTATTTAACTATTATACATTTTAACTAAATCAGTATAAAAATTACACCTTTAGTTGCACCAGTACAACTCTGGACAAAATCCTATTTCACTTTACACACCCAAATGGTAGTTAGCCCAACTACTTAACTGCCATTTTTGGCACTTATGTACAATTTATAATCCTATTCCACACAGCTACTGAACACAAGCAACAGGCTACACTGTGGTAGGCAAGTACAAAGCTCCACATTCACATGCTCTAGTGTAAGTTCTGAAATTTTAGCTGAACAGAAACCCCTAAAGAGACCAACCCTCCCAATAGTCTAGCAGTTAAGTCATGTGTTCATGCATTCTGTCTGGTAGCTAGATTATGAAGTCCCTGGTCCACAATGCCTAGTGCAGGGGTTGGTGATGGAGTCTTACTTCCTGTGAATGAACCACATCCTCATACAGCCTGTGAACCAGATCTGGCCCTTGAACCCACTAGATCTGGCCCACAGAACCCAAGGGCTCTGCCTATGCCCATGCCTGCAACTACATTAAGACTAAGCAGCAAGGAGCTGTGCCAGGGCTGGGAAACTTCAAGCTTCACCCTTGCCACTCCTGCTTTTTTCTTCCACCCTCTAGCTTCCTTCTGCTTCAAGCTTCCTGGACTCAATGCAGCTCCCCAAAAGCTGGAAGCTTCACCCCACCTGGGGAGTGGGGAACTGGAGGAAACAGCACTGGTATACACATAAATCCCAGCTGCCTTGCCTCAGTGAGGACACAGAGAAAGCTCCACACTGTTCACATGCTACAGAAGACAACCACCCTGCATTGTTCTGGAGCTGGGTTATTATCTGTGCCTTGAAAAAGTTACTGGCTGCTGGCTTCGTACAATAATTCACTATCACTGTGATGGGGTTTTGTGGGTAATAATATAATAAAAATAATTAAACTAATTGACTTTAAGGCTAAAAGGGAATATTAGATCATCTAGCCAAACTTTCTATATAAATGTTATACAGTTATTACTGTATAGGTCTATAACAGGGTGGCCAAGACACCCTGCCACATTAAAGTAAGGAAACAAAATTTACCAGAGGACCCTGAAAAGACTGCATCAAGCCACAGCAGGCAGGATGCCACACCCTGACAAATTAAAGGACCCAGCTGGGGCTGGGGCACTTGAAAGGCTGCCACAGCCAACCCAGCTGCCAGAGTTCAAGTCTGGGAGAAGGAATACATTGTGGCAGACAGAAAAGAGAAAAATGACACTGAAAAAGAAGAAGGAAAACAGCTGGGTTCAGAAGACAGTGAACCAGATGATGCCACAGGGAACACAACAGAGAAGAAAGAATTTAAAGGGATGCTAGAGCACATCCGGGGTCAACCTGGGGAAATGGAGAGTGAGGTGCAGATAAAAAGGATTCCAAGAGAAGACAAAAGGGGGAATCAACCCTGAGGCTTAGAAGAAAGCCTCAGTCCCCAAACTTACCTAAGGAGAACCAGTGAAGCAATGGAAAAGACCACTCTGGCAGTGGGTCCAGTCCTGAGGGGTAAAGAGAACTGCCTTGGGACTTTAGATGAAAAAAGAGACATGGACAACATGACACCTCCAGAAGGGGTGAATCCAACCCTACCCTGGAGGTAAGCAATGACAATGACTTTTAGAGTAGCTAATGACAAACCGCCAGGTAGGAATAGCTAATGAGGCAGAACGTACCAAATTCAGAAGTAACTGTAGTTGCTTAGGGCAGTTCTATTGTGACAGGTACACTCAACTGATTTGGTTATGACATGCCCCCTTGGCCTTGTCACAATAGATAAGGGAATCAGGTTACAAGTAATTTCCATCTAGAAACTCATCATTTTCACAAGGTTCAAGTGGTAAACAGGTATATACATAAGCAGATAACTTTACAAAACATTTTTTGATTAACTGTAGAACATAATATCCTATATAAATAACTAATGCAATGGTTACAATGTTGACTAATGAAATTAGGTTAGTTACGAAAAGTCCAACTGTAAGGACTTTGGTAGGTGTCATGGTGACGTCACGTGCCAGGTTTCTGTGTCCACAGTGACGCTTTTCCTTCTGCCTGGGTCTGTCGCCGTCACGTGTGCCTCAGGTGTTCTGCAATTTGGTACTGGGTGGATCTCGTGATTGAGCAACTGTAGATTGCCGCTTCGTCACCGCTAGGCCTGCAAAGAAACAAAGGGACAAAAGAAGCAAGAGAAAGCTGTAATTGGGTTCACTACAATGAAACTGGGCGAACGGCAGAATGGAGAGTTAAACAGTTGTGATGAACGATAATGGGGGGACGATCGGGCTTTTCTTCTAACAGAATAGAATAGGTATTGGGAGACTGTCCAATCATTGAACTGTTCCCTTGTAGACTTGTGGATGAGATTGACGAGAGTGCGGTATCGAAACCCACACTAACTCAACTGGTTGGAATTTAGGTTCCCAGGGTAGAGCCCAAGGTAGAGGTTTTTTGGGATAGCTCTCGTCCCATAGTGGCTTTGCAGTGTTCAGCGAAATGAGGATGTCATGATTGTGCTTAGTCCAGTTTTTGTACGTTCCTCCCCCTCTGAGACGAAGTTGTTCTTTTTATAAGTCTATGTGTATCTCCGGGACACCATTGGACTGCGGGTGGTATGGCAGATGGAGATGCCATGCAACGTTGTGAAGATGGGTAATTTTTTCCAGGGCATTAGAGTTAAACAGGGCTCCTCAGTCAGACTGAATTTCATGAGGAGGTTGCCAGGTGGCAAATGCAGCGGTTAAGGCGGAGACAACGGCAGTGGCGTTGCTTTTCCATAAGGGAATGATCTGTAACTGGCGCGTTCCCAAACTGACAATAACTAATCCCTTACTTAGAGGTTTGGACCCCGGGAGGGGCCCGAGCAGATCTATTTGCCAGACTTTTCCCACCTGGAACTGCAAGGGATTGAAAGCTCTGAATTGATGTTTGGTTCGGTGGCACTTCTCTTTGGCACATACCTCACAGGCTTCTGCTACTTTTTCCCAATTGCATCGAACTCCATATGAGGTAAGCTCTGTAGAGGCTTGCCGCCAGCACCAATGGCTGGCCCATGGTCCTGGGTGACCCCAATTCTCATGAAGCCATGCGAGGAACGGGCTTACTTCAGGACCGGGGGTAGTGGTGATGGGCAAAACTACATCGGTCTGGAATGGATCTTCCAAGAGTTTGTCGATGATCTCAAGCACTGGGTCGGTATCAGGGTGGTATGACTTGGTGTGCTTAACTAGTGGGAGCCATGTAAATTTAGTCAAAGTTTCCCAAATGTCTTCCCAATTATTTAAATTTTCGATGGGAAGGGCTGTGCCGATAAGGATTTTATAGATGTACTGTGAGTCAATTGCGATGATTGGAACTGGAAGTGTATAATTGTGGTGTGTTACACAGTGTTGCAGTACCTTAAGGAATCCCAACAGTTCACATGTTTTAGCAGAGTTGTCATGTGGCTGGGCCTAGAGTATTTCCACACCATGGTAAGCCTTACAATAGTACCCATAGCCTCTGCCGTGTCAGGAGGTTCCATCCGAGGCCTCCAGGCTGGGGCAGAGGTTCCATACAGTGTTGGGGGCTTCTCCTCGTCTCCCGGACTAGGATCGAGTATTATGTCTTCAAATTTCCAGCAGCACCAGTTATAATGATGGATGAGCACCAACGTGTTCCATGTCTTAGGTTCTCCTTGAAAATGCGGATCGACTTTTTCTGCATCTAGTAAAGGCAGCAAAGTGGCAGCAGGAGCGTGGAGTGTTCTGTGCCCCCTTGCTAATTGGCTCCACTAGCTGTCCAGCTAGGAGGATTTTTCCTACGGTTCCATACCAGTGTTATATTGCTTGAAGAGTCTTATGAGCAGTGTATACTAGTTCATTGTGAAGGTTGTGTACAACAGCCCACACGTGACTAGTGGTGAACCCAAGAGTCACGATTAATGGTTCACCGAGGTTGATTGCATGGAACTGCGTACTCTTGACAGCAGCTAACAGATGATGCAGGTTCCGCCGATCTCCTTCCATCCAAGGTGTAGACTTTCGGGACTTGTCACGGACCTGTTGCTGTAACTTAGTGAGGAGCATTAGATGGCTGGGGTTAACATAGTGTAACATAGTGCCGGTCCATCATGTGAGATTTTGTGACGGATGGAGCCAATGAATCGGGTGCCGAGGAATGTGATGTCATCTATGGGATGCAGGCATGACTTTTCCTCATTGATCATCCATCCCTCACCTTGAAGGTGGGCTACTAGTTGGTTGACTATACTGGTAATGATGGAGCTGTCATGGCCCGTAATAGTGATGTCATCAACATAACTCCAGATTCTTAATTCCTCTTCTGATGAAAGGGTGTGCGAGGCACAAAAGTTCTTTAAGGTATTGTTCATAGTACCAGTAGCCAACAACAGGGCGTTGCAGTATCCTTGAGGGCAGACCATCTATTTGTACAAGGTGCCCTCAATGCACATATTTAACACTCCTTCAGGGTCAGTAATTGGAATCAAGAAAAACATGTTGAGTCTAGGGTAACTCCAACCCATTTGTCTCGCTGGAATTGGGCCATTTCGGACATACATTGTGGTAGAGTGGAAGGGTTGGGTTGCTGAAATACTAGACACCTTTTGTTAGCCTCCCTGTAATCAACGACTAACCAGGCTTCATCAGATTTTCCAGGTTTTGCGACTTCCCACCCCGGTGATAGGTAGGTTCTAGCAGTTACTGGTTTGATGCAGCCCTGTTGCTTGAGTCATTGCAGGAGGTCAGTAAGGGACCTTTTGAGGGGGTCCTTGGTTGGGATTGGCCGATATCTCCAGGTGGAGGTGTTGCGGAGCGTCGGTCGATGCCAATCCAGCTCTGATGAGTAGTGCTTGTAGCACCTGTTCTTTGAGGTTAAGTGCTTTGATTCCCAGAATTCCCAGGATATTGGTGCCCCCTAGCACTGCCTCTAGAGCATGTTGATGGCCTTGGATTGCATATTTAACTTTTGTTGTGACTGCAACGGCGCTGAGTCTTTGTACCCTAATTGTTTTTGTGATTTTCTCGCGGGGTGTCATTGGAGTGATTACGTTGACTGGTATCAAGGAGGAAAAGTACTTGTTGTTCATTACTTGGGTTGACGGGGTTGCAAACACTGAGTTCAGTGTAGAGACGAAGATCAGTGGGTTCCGGTTTAGGTTGGAAGGGGCCACCGGTTACTTGTTTTTTGGCTTGTCAGTGAATTTGAAACCTAATTCGGCCGCTAGGTGTCGTTGGCCCTCATTCCCCAGGATACGTAACTGCTTCTTTATGAGCCTGGAGTGATTGAGAAGAAACCCGAACACGGCTCTTTCCTCTGGTGTTCTTTAGGGTAGCAACCGTTATTTTCACCACAGGTCGAGTTCCTGATGCCTTGGCCTCGGAACCTCAACCACATACACCAAAGATCGTTTTTTTGCATCAATAGGAGTTCCCTCGCTATGTTTCATGAGTGTCTGCAGTCGTGGAAGATGACTTAAGAGGTTCCCTGATGGCTGAGCCACCATTGGGTTAAGAAAGAGTTGGAGCTTGATAGCGTCTGTCCCTCCATACACCTCTACACAGGTGTCTATGGCCTCCAGTGTTGTTGGAATCGCTCTGGGGTTTGTTAAGTGGCAATGAGCCCATCTTTCCCTATGCTGGGCCTGTGACAGTCCCAGTGGATGCACCCTTGGTTCCACAAAAGGTACAACACTCCAATTATGGCCAAGAGAAGTTGTTCCGCACTGGTCTTCTGTGGGTGACCCTCATGACAGGAGTGGGATTTATGGGTCACTTGACCCACCAAAAGCACTGGGGGTGGAATGGGCCAAAGTGTGTTTTCCGTGATCACATTCAGATCAGTAGCACGTCCTCCACTCCACACTGCTTGTCGGGTTAAAGCATTCACTTCTTCTGAGTCTAGTATGTCAGATCTGAATTCCACAATCAGTCATCCCAGCCACATGGCTAGAATTTCTTCAGGTTTCATTTTTGATTCCCTACAAAGTTCTTGTAACTCTGGTCGGTTGCGCATGCGATATGTAACAGTAGTATGTGTGGTACCCTGCACATCTGTGACATGTTTCACCAATACTATCGGGTGAGCCACAGTTGGGAGAGGGTTAAATTTGTCGGGAGAGAGCACTGGATACAACTTTCCTCCCTCATATGGGGGCAGTTCCACTATTAACTCCATGTCAGGGGGCGGGGCTTCTTTTGGCATCACTCCAAGGGGCAGGGCCATAGGCGGTGACGCAACCAGCCCTCCTCCCAGGGGGATTTTCGCGCCCTTTTGGCTTTCCTCAGCACCATTTTCTGGCAGCGGTGCCATGCGGCCGGCGCCATTTTCTAGCAGCGGCTTGGAGCCCCCCGCTGCCTGCTCCATTGACTCCTTGCCCGTTGTGTGCAACTGAGCCTCTATATTTGTGTTCTCCCATATTAGACCCGCTACTGAACAGAATAACACATTTATTATTTTTCCTTTATTCCACTTTGTCATGCCCCAACTTGCCGCGTGGCAGCCCTCAGTCTCTAGGCCTTCCTGGAGCTAGCTGAGGAGTTTGTGACCGTGCAATCCAGGCACTAAAGCTGGACAGTTAAAGCAGTCCGGTGGGGTGGGTTCCCCTCCTTCCCTCAGGTACCGGGTGCACTGGGCAAACTCTTAAGCGGGGGTCAGATTTTCCACCTTCTTTACCCTCACCCCCACTAGGGATAGGGTCAATGTTTCATCCGGGGGCCAATAGCAAACCCAGTCACTGCCCATTACACACCTGAACTCCCCGGGGAACAGCTTTGCTCTCCACTCCTTCATGACTGCTCCTTCCCCTTTCACCAAGAAGTAGCCGTCAATGTTCCTTCCATCCCCTCCTACCACCTGGTGGTAGGCGATATGCGCCTAGAGTTCATCTGCGTTTTCCACACGGCGGGTCCCAGTGCACCAGGGGCAGCACAAAATTAAATTCATCTCCACCACCATGCCCTTGGATCTTGTTCGTGACACCATGTCTCAGGCAGCCGGAGCCATCCAGAGGATCACTAATTTAATCGGACATCAGGCAGGCCGGTGATGGAGAGGCATGCACCGCGTACTGGTTGCAAAAATAACTTTTACTTTAACTTGACTTACGCCGCTAGTGGCCACAACGCAGGTCGTAAGGTTGCTTATTTAGTTACAGGTAATGAGTTGCTTAAGTAGTTACAGATAACTGGCAACAGAACGAGCTGGTGAGTTTGTAGACAGAAACAAGCATGCGGGATGAAGGATACATCAGGAGCAAACGGTGACGGGGAGATGTTGGTGGGTGATCAGTTCACCAGCTTTTCTCTGCCACGTGGCAAAGTTCTCTGTACTCTACCACGTGCTCAGAGCTCTCCTGGGCGGAAACTGCATAGATCTTTATACTTTTAGAGTAGCCAATGACAAACCTCCATGTAGGAATAGCTAATGAGGCAGAACATATCAAATTCAGAAGTAACTGTAGTTGCTTAGGGCAGGTCTATTGTGACAGGTTACTCAACTGATTTGGTTATGACAATCTGGTCCTGACAGATTATACCCTAGGGTACTCAAGGAGCTAGCAGGTGTCATAGCTCAACCATTGGCTAAGATATTCAAAAACTCTTGCCACTCAGATGAAGTACCTGAAGACTGGAAGAAGGCCAATGTGGTACCCATCTTCAAGTAAGGGTGTCAAGTAGATACCAGAAATTACAGGCCAATCAGCTTGACCTCTATCCCCAGTAAGACTCTGGAGAAAATTATCAAACAGACCCTTCTAAATAAGCTGTCTGAGGGCAACATCATGAGAAATAGCCAGAACGGGTTTGTCATGGGTAAGTCTCGCCTGACCAATCTGATCTCCTTCTATGACCAGGTGACATATCACCTGGACAAGGAAGAAGAAATTGATGTCATATATCTGGACTTTAAAAAAGCCTTTGATCTGGTGTCCCATGACCTCCTCATGGAAAATTGGCCTACTGTGGCCTCTCCTACACCACAGTACAATGGCTTGAAAACTGGCTCTGAGGTTGGACCCAGAGAGTAGAGGTTGATGGCAATAAATCATTATGGCACACACGACAAGTGGCATCCCCCAAGGCTCTGTCCTTCGACTGGTTCTCTTTAAAATCTTTATTAATGATGTGAACATTGGTGTCAGAAATGCACTGACTAAGCTCACTGGTTACACTAAACTTTGGGGCATAGCGTCCAAACCTGAGGACAGTCTAGTGATCCAAGCTGACTTGGATAAACTTAGTAAGTGATGATGTTTAATACCAATAAATGTAAGGTATTACACCTCAAGGGGAAAAAACCCTGCAGGATACTTATAGGCTTGGCAGTGCTACATTTGCTAGCATCACTGCTGCAAGAGATTTGGGGATCATGATTGACCACAAAATCATGAGCTACCTATGCAATGTCACAGATGATAAGGAAAACAATACTCTGGCTTGCATCCATAGATGCTTCTCAAGTAAATCTCAGGATGTCATTCACCCACTGTACTAGGCCTTGGTGAGGCTGCAGCTGGAGTACTGTATCCAATTCTGGGCTCCACAATTCAAGAAGGATGTCAAAAAGCTTGAGGGAGTTCAGAGGAGAGTCACACACATGCTCAAAGGGCAAGAGAATAGGCCTTATGAAGAGAGGCTGAGAGTCATGGGACTCTTCAGACTGGAAAAGCACAGACTCAGGGGGGACCTAGTGGCTGCCTATACATAAAGGGTGTACATCAGGATCTGGGAGAACATCTGTTCACCAGAGCACCCCAAGGAAAAATTAGGACCAACAGTCATAAACTCTTCCAAGACCATTTTAACCTGAACATAAGAAAAAAATTCTTTACTGTCCGAGCCACCAAGAGCTGGAATAGACTCCTTCCAGAAGTGGTGTAGGCACCTACTCTGGACTCATTCAAGAAATGTTTGGATGTTTATGTTGCTGGGATGCTTTGACCCTAGCTGACTTCCTGCCACTGAGGCAGGGGAATGGACTTGACGAACTTCAAGGTCCCTTCCAGCCCTAACATCTATGAAATCTATGAACTACAACAGAGACACAACTCATCTCCAGGCAACATGACCCCACTCCCTTACAAAGTCCTTGCATCTTGTGTTGACTGAAGCATCTTTCCAGAAAGCCATCTAGTCCTAAGCTAAGGACTCAAAAATGGAGAATCCTCCACTCTCTTGAATGGTTTATTGACATTTATACAATCCATACTGACTTATTTTCCATAGCTAATGGCAGCTTCAGGGTTTATTTCAGTTAAGGTTGAACTATAACAGCACTGTTACCTACAATTTCCCACTAATGTGTCTGTGAGGCTTACTCCCAGCATCTCCCCAAATGGTGGCCTGATACAAAGTACTATTCATGTACCCAATTAATAGTAATTAAAATATATCAGGGTTTTTTGAGGGCAGACTCCATCATAATCATAAATGTTGTATGTATATATACATGCGTGCGTGCGTGCATGCGTGCGTGTGTGTGCGTGCGGAGGGCATTTCATGTTTAAGTGGTAATGTTAGTATAGTATAACCCTGCTTGTGTGTACAGTTAATCATGTGGCCTACTCTAGGTGTTCTGAAATTTACATACTGTAAATAATTATGCAAGGAAGTAGTTCCATGACAGTTGGATGAGGGTGAGGGCCCTTCATGAGGGGCCAATAGGATAAAGCTTCAGGGCTGTGGTGGGAGAGTCCGAAAATCCCAGGGGGATCTCAGAGTGGAGATACCTCATTTTGAGGACATTCTCACACAGACTGGTGAGAAAAGGAGAGCTGACTTACTAGCAGGACCCCAAGCTGAAATCCAAGAGGAGGCCCCTCCAGCAGCAACCCTAAGCAGCACACTTCAGCTGACGGAGCAGCAGGGTGAATGTGACAGCAACTGGCACTTTCAAAAGGTTGCAGACAGCATACTCAGCACTCCTCAGAGCAGTAGTGTAAGATGGTGCACCCTGGGCTCGCCCTAGCACACTTCAGCAGCTGAAGACTCTTCTTCCCTCATTTTGCTAGGGGAGATGATGACCTCCTAGGTAGGGAAAGCTATCAAGGAGAAGCAGATATTGAAAGACTCAAAAGGCTTGTTATTTGGGGTTGTTAATTAAGGGGGCAGGATTCTGGTGTTTGGGATGTTGTTTGATTTTGGGGGGGTGTTTAATAGTAGAGATGTTTTATAGTAGTTAAATTTGAAAGGGTCTATTTTTTTCCCATTTAATAAACATATATGTTGTTGATTTCCAAAGTGCTTGGAAATCAAGCAATTTGGGGGAGTGGGGAAGTTGTTCTTTCAGGATCCTCAGCAAAAGGGTTACAAGATATTGTTTGGTGCATCCACAGTGTACAATTATTCAGTTCAGCCCACTTATTTTGTCCAGGATAGGAATACATTACTGTAGTATTACAAAATAAGCAAACAGTCAAATATGAACACGAGTCAACAACATGATGAAGTGATCAATAGCTATAACCCCACTCTATCATGCATTAACAGGTGTATCACAAACAGATCTAAGGAGGTGATACCTCCCCTCTATGTGGTATTGGTAAGGTTGCAACTGGAATACTGTCTCCAGTTTTGGGCACCACACTTCAAGAGGAATGTGGATAACCGTGAGAAGGTCCGGAGGAGGGCCACTCATATGCTTAAGGCCCTGCAGATAAGGTCCTATAAGAAGAGATTGAGGGACCTGAATCTCTTCAACCTCCATAGGAGACGGATGAGAGGTGATCTAGTGTCCATCTACAAATTCAATGGGCAGGGAGGACAGGAAGGGATAGGAGATACTCTGTTTACCAGGGCACCCCTTGGAGTAACTAGATACAATGACCACAAAGACAGCAGATTTAGATTAGACATTAAAAAGAACTTCTTTGTGATAAGGATTACCAGAATCTGGAATGGGCTTCCAAGTAAGGTGGTGCTCTCCACTACCTTGGAAATCTTTAAGAGAAGACTGGACAAACATTTGGCTGGGGTCATCTGACCCCAGCACTCTTTCCTGCCCAGGACAGGTGGTTGGACTCGATGATCTACTGAGGTTCCTTCCAAACCAAAAAAACTATGAAATCTATGAACTCCTGAATATTTGAAGGGAGTATAAGAGGTTCTTAAAGAAATTTAGTCTAATTCAAAATTTCACTTTTATAAAATTTCCTAGCTATTAGGGCTGGAAGGGATCTTGTAAAATCATCATAGTTTTTTTTATTGACAGTAAAAGAATTTTTATACCTGAGAAGGCAAACGACACAGAAGATAGACATAAATCAGAATAGAGGCAATGCAAATTGGTAAATATATACGCAATTGCAAAGGTTATATGATTTTGCTTACTCTTAAACCAAAATCTATTGCCCATATTGCATTAATATTCCAGCTGTTTTATTCTAATCAGCCAAACTTCTTTAGATAGAGTTTGTTTTTGCAAAATTCTAACGCAATACAAGTTACATAGTCAGTAGTTCAGTCAATAACATTTTAGAGCCATAGATCTAAGGGGCTGCAACCCCTCCCCTCTCGTGTTTACATACATACATAACCACATATATTTATATATAGGTATACATATATATATGTATGTATGTATGTATGCATACATACATCTGAGATGTATTAGACCTGTTGACAACATGGAGCCACTCTTTGTTTGATTACTAAAACCTTTAAGAATTTTAAACATAATTCCACCATTCTTCTAACCTGTACTGAAATTTAATGTAAAGCCTGTTACATTCCTCCTTTCATCTTAGTCCTGTGCTTTGTAAAATTGGTCGACTAATTTTAAAATAATCATGTTCATCCAGAAAGCAGCATAAGTAAGAGGTACTAAATATAAACTGCATAGAACCTTTACAAAGGTCTATTCTGAAATAGGTTAAATAGTAGATGGGCAATCTTGTTGTTCTTTCTGTCGTACCATACAAATTACCATGCTAATTTTCAATGTTAGATTGTTCACCATTTGGACTAAAAATCTAAGAAGGAAAGTTACTCATATAACTTAGGTGTCTAACTTCCACTTGATTGAACATTAGCATTAATGGGAGCTATGCACCTCTAAGGAGTTACATGCCAAAAAGCTCTTGTGGATATGGATTTATGCCTATAAGTAAACCAAACATACCTTATTAACCCATAAAGTCCTTCATATGCAATACCCAGTACATAAGAATTTCTCGCACCCAAATACTATTTCTATATATATTGTTGAATATTCCAGCAAAATGATGCGGACAGTAAAAAATAGTTATATTTCTTTTCTTTTAAGAGTATCCCAGGATTCTTTTTTTCAGTACCTTAAATCAAAAGTGTTTGGGGTTTAAAGTAGTTTATTCCTCATGCAGGAAAGAAAATTAATAATGACAACTTTAAAAATATCTTGTTTGTAAGTTAACATTTGAATTCCCCAGTCTATTTAGATGTGTCAACTTCCGTTGTTCATAGTGACAGATCTCCTAATGTTCACCAAGCACTTACACATCTTCTGTTTCTTGGAGTGTGCATCTTGTAATGTTCACAGCTGCACTGATTTGATCATTTCCACTGTTGCTACTGATTCAGAAAGACTTCACAGTATGGGGGAGAAGGAGTAAAATGAATAGGTTAGGACAATTTTATCTAAGCTTTCTTTCAGTAAGTTCATAAATACACTTCTGGATATTTTGCTTAGTGTGATTGGTGTTCATCACCTTGCCTAGCCTCTTTCATTTTTTAATAGATTTTTAAGAGAATAATAGATGCAAGACTGAAAGAACAAAAGAAAAACAGCTAACAATATATAGCACACAAAAGAAGATCCTTTTGGACCTCTTCCACTAGGTAAACATTCTTATAAAAATAGAGCGAAACCATGCGTGCCTTCACCTCAGGTGCATAATCCAACCACCCACCTACAGAGTCAAACTCTTCCCAGCTTGGCAAATGAATATTTATTTTTGGCTAACAAGTTAAACATTTGCAACAGGAAAAAGGAACACCTCCAAACAGAGCAGAAAGATACTAACTGGGCGGGTCTATACATTCAGTAATGCACAGTGGTTACTACACATTTAATTTAGTGGGTCTGTAATCAAGGTACTTTGCATTAGTGCTGGTGAACATCTTTTTAGTGATCTTATTGCACAGTAACCTAATAATACTGTGCAGTATTGTATTAGCAGTATTTGTGCTGTGACACGCTTCTGTGCAAAATTATTAGGCTACTGTACAGTTAGCATCTCATATACATGTGCTCACTGGAAGGTAGGAAGGTAGGACCTAGCTAAGTAATCAAGTGGGGATTTGAATCTATTCCCAAGTGAGTGCCCTAACAAAAAGATGTGAATTGGGTTCCTTTGTGTGTGTTTGTATTTTTGTTTGAGAAAAATTTCTGGTCTTTGGTTTCATTCTGATTTATATTAGGAACACTTCTGAAAATGTGAACTGTTTCTTTGAATAAAAAAAACATTTCTGACCCTAATCTAGCTGTGAAGGCAGTATAAAAAACCTACCAGAAGAAAAAGCTGGTGGAATTCATATACTGTATTTAGTCAAATAGAAGATGATATTGATTATAAGATGTCCCCCCAATAATTAGATTCTATATAGGGAAAATTTATAAATTTGTTATAATTTTCTAGGTATGGAATCTAATTCTTAGATGTTTGCCTTGAATTTTCCCTCTTCCCACTGCTTCATCAGAGAAAATAAATCTGTGAGGTCACATACCCCTTTACTCTCTGCTTTCCTCCAACATTTTCCCCTAGCAGTCCCCATCTCCTTAGTGTCAGATGCTGCTCTCCCAGAGCACAGGTAATTAAGGAGAAATTTTGATAAGAAAAACACTGAAATTAAACATGGCAGTAGCAATTCACATATAATACCCATGCCCTTAGCTTATCTGCAATTGATGTATGTTACTTTTTTCAAAACTGCTGCAAGTTTTAGCACAGATACTCCATAAACACACTTTTGAGCAGTACTTTGGCATCTACTTATATGTAGAAAAAATTATGCATGATATTAATCCAAAGCCAGAAGATAGACACACAGTTCACTGACCTGGACCTCACCAGAGTCGACAGCATTTCAAGCCATGGTGACCCCACAGCTCAGCACTGCTTAATATGTGTGTGTACTCCATATACTCCCCTCCCTTCCCCCAGGACAACCTGGTCTGGCTCCACCTCAGGGAAGGTAGGGGCCACATTAATCATACGCACCAGGCTGAGAGAAGGGCAACAGAAGGATTCTGAGTGAACTGTGTTTAAAAAGAGTCAGAGGTGAGAGGCACTACACTTAAGCAATTTTATTCATATGCTTTATTCAGATGGAGTGTGAAAAGGGGAAATTACAACCAGCAGCATGAAGCAGCAGCATAACAGACTCATAAAGTGATAGAGATGTGAAATTTAAATGGACAAGCATGCCTTTGTGTATTGCATCTATAAATGTGAGAAATGTGATATTGAGGAAGAGGTGGGAGATTATGCCAATAATGGGTGGGGTAAAAGCACACATAGTATGTTTGCAGGAATGTGAAATCCCATGGGAGAGGGATTAAAAGCATTCTGTAAAGAGATGGGCATGGGGACCATCATGGTGGATGGGGTCAGATGCAAACAAAGCAGCTGGAGTCATAATTTTGCTCAAGACAGAAGAAGTAAAAGTGTGACAAGTGCAAGTGATTGTAAAAGAGAGACTGCAGCAGATGGTGGTGAAGTTAGAAAAGAACATGGAGGAGAACATTGTTAATATATACACTTCAGCTGAAAGAAAAGGGAGGATAACTGTTTTAAAAAGTTAGAGGTATATGAAGGTGAAGGTAGACAACAAATTCTGATGGGGAATTTCAATTGCCTTATCAAGATGGGGGATAGGAGAAGGGGTGGAGGAGGAACAGCTTGTCAAAAGTATTGATTAATATAGTAAACGAAGTGGATTTAAGGGATGTATGGGCCTTTGAGAAGGTGATTATGAGGATGGAACCTAGTAGGATGCAGGTGTTGAAGGGGATTTGAAGAAAGAAGGTCTTAGTTGTGACCTTCAGTGATCACTCGATGCTGAATGAAAGTGGGTTTAGAAAAAAGTGAAGGTAGGGGGAAAGGGATATGGAAGTTAAATATTCAATTATTACAAGACAAAAAAGCTTGTCAAGAATACATGGAACTGTATAAAGAATGGAGGACTCTGAAGACATGTTACAAAAGCATCTGGGAGCTGGGGACTATGATAAAGAAACAAACAAGAGATTTTTTCAGAAATATTGGTCAAAGAAAAGTGAGAAAAATGGTGGAAGAGTTAAAAGAAGTGCAGGCAAGGAAGTAGGAAGTATTAAAGAAGGCAATAAAGGGAATATCGTTAAAAACAAAAATAAAGAAAGATGTAAAGCAACAGTCTAAAGAATGGCTCAAAAGGAAAATAGATGAGAAAATCTTCCTGACTACAGCACCTTGGGTGGAGAAGATGAAAGGATGGTATAAGTCTTTTTTGGTGAAACTGAGAAAAAGAAGGAAGGAACTGAAAGCAGTGAAAACTGAAGAAAGAATCTGAATAGAAAAGAGTGCGAAGGTGTTGCATGTGGTGGCAGAGTTTTATAAAGAGTTGTACAAATGTAGAGGATTGGACGGAGAAAAAAGTAAGGTGTTCCTTGAGGGGATAAAGGAAGGTATAGAAGATGGAAAGAAACAAAATTAGAGAAGTTAAATAGGAGAGAGGCGGGGGACTGCTCATAAACTTACAAGTGAGGGAAGGCACCAGGAAGAGATGGACTCTCCATGGAATTCTATAAAAAAAATTGGCAATGACTGAGGACAGATATAATAGAGACATACTAGGAAATATTGGAGGATAGGGAGATAGGGGAGAAATTTTCAGAAGATGTGGTAATTTTGATATTCAAAAAGGGAAAGGAAGACCTGTTAGGCAACTAGAGGCCAATAACCTTTTTAAAGATAATCTACAAATTAATGGCAAAAGTATTGGCCAAAAGAATATATGACTGTTTAGCAGGTGTGATATAAGACGAAAAAAAGTCTGCCATTCCTAAGAGGAAGATCTACCAGACCCTATGCTTAATAAGAGATGTCATATTAGATGTACACGAGAGGAAAATAAATGTGGTAATAATTCATTTAGATCTGGAAAAAGCTTATGATAGGGTTGAGCATGATTTTATTTTTGAAGTATTTTGGAGGATGGGGTTTCCAGTAAAAATGATCAAATGGGTCAAAGTGCAATAGAACAATGCAGGATGTCAAGTACCGATAAATGGTTACTTGAGCAAAACATTCCCTATATAAACAGGGGTAAAACAGGGATGCCTTCTTAGTGCTTTCCCTCTGTGTTTTGTGAGTGTGGTGAATCATAGAATCAAGGACCGCAAGGGACCTGTAAGATCGTCAAGTCTGGTCCCCCGCCATGGGCAGGAGGTTAATGGGCCAGGATAAGTATCCATTTCCACAGAAACAGCAGCAAGGTGGTGAGAACATTTGTACCTTCAAGTGACTGATATTAAGGAAATACAGATGTCATTTCTCCAGCAGGTCCATGTAGCTCCTGAAGTCTGTTGGCTTTAATCTTCGAATTTTACAAAAGAAAATCACAGATTTTGCTACTTTTGTAAGTCTATAGTTATCCTTTCTTAGGCACTTTTCCTACTACCTTTTGAGGAGTTACAAGTTACATTGGCTAACAAGTTCCTATGTACACCATTATACCAGACATGATAACAGTCAAGAAGCATTAATGTCTAATGCCACCCTGGCTTCAGGCTATCATGCTTTCTATAATATACTGTTACTGTATGATGATGCTGCAGTTATGTATGCAACTATGAAACTGGAATGCCTTATCTTCTGTGTGCATTGCCTTTGTGGCCAGGTAATGACATTTCACTTTTACCTAGTTAGTAATCTCTGGTTTAAATTGCAATTTTGCATTTTTTGTTAACATTGCAAAACTAAGTGCTTTCATGAAAAATGTGATTAGCAACAAAATGCCATAATGTGACCACTTGCTGGGGAGTTCCCCAGAACGCAGCCATGTCATAGAATTTTGTTGTAACAAGGTGGCTGCTGCAGGCTGGAGAAAGGATTCCCCAGTGAGCAGCAAATGCCTGGCAGCCCAAGGGAAGGGTGAACAAAAGGGACAGGGAGAGAAGACAGCTTGCGCATGAGGAGGGGGCTGTTTGCTCCTCCATAAAACTAAGGCATGGGGGATTGGGGGCACCTGGGGGTTGACTTGGCAGATGGCTTAGCACCAGGTACGGAAGGAACTGCTCCCTGGATGTGAAAAATGAAGTGCCAGGAGCTGGGGGGAGGGAGAAAGAACACATGTGCGAAGGAGCAAACAGACCCTTCCCTACCCAGTGCCGGGGCTGTCCGCCAAATGAGGTGGGGTAAGTAGGCTTTTCAGCAGTGATCACAGGCCTTGGAAGCAAGGCCTCTACTGCTTCAATTAAACCTAGCCCTTAACCTGCCTCCTCAGCCAATCAGGGAATATGAGGGGGGGGACACAGTCTGGGTGCAAAAATGGTGGTCCCCCCTACCCTGATAAGGCCAAGATTGAGTGAGATGGCCCCAAAATTTAAACCAGGCTCTACGTATAAGTGATTGGAAACCAGACTATGCCCATAATAGAACAGAACTATGGCACACAGAGTAGTTTTAAAATGGCAGAACACAGTCTAAGATTTGCCTACCCCCTCCTCACACGTAGGGGGTCCACAGGAGTGCATGTACACCCCTGAGAGTGCCAGCGCACCCCCTGTAAGTTCATGCTCCCTGTTTAGCTGGTGGGCAGGGGGGCAGGTGGGAGCACCAGTGCCCCCACCCTGCAAGCGCCGGCTGGGGAGTGGGGCTGCCAGCAGAAGCAGCCCCACTACTTCCAGAAGTGGCAACAGGACTTCTGGAAATGGTGCGGCCACTTTTTGGTGAGATTGGCCACCAAGGGACCACTCCCAAGCACTGACTGGTGTCGGGGGGGAACATGTCCCCCAATTCAAGAGACACCAGTCACCCATGCCCCCCCCATCAAGGGGTGAATGTGTATTCTGTTTGCTACCAATCTAAATTATGCCACTTGTAGAAAACTAATTGATTCTGCCTTGGGCTTTTTGAATGTCTGTACCTAGCCTATATGCCTAAGATTTTTCTATATCTATCTTACATTTCTCTACTGCACTATAGTATAGTATTATATAATGCTGTATTATACTAGAGTATAATGCTGTTAGTTAATGCTATGACTTGCTGCAACCATAAAAGAAAAGACACAAATCATATGTTTGTCTGCTGGGGCTGCTAAGTTAATACTGATACAACTATTAGCAATAAGCCTCACTGTAAATGAGCCCCTACAGATAGAGCTCAAGTATTTTAATCACAACGGGCACATCTAGACAAGATGCTGACTACTCAGTAGCCAAATAATACTGCGCAGTAGTGCTTCACAGCACAAACAGTGCTGATACACTACCACACAGTATTATTAGGCTATGTTTGCTCATGCTGGTGCATTTATTTAGCACTTAATTATACTAGTACTAAATAAGGCACAGTAACCACTGTGCAATAGCAACTCATGTAGATGCACCCTGGGTTATGGAAACTCCATTCTAACACAGATTCACTAACATTGTTAATGCTAGTGCTGAAAAATTGGAACAAAATTTGTTAGAGAAATTACAGCCTTAGAACCCTTGCTTTTGTGCTCTTCTATTGTTTTTTTTCCCTTAATATAAGTCATTTTAGGCTTTGTTCATGGAAACCAAACAAATGGCATTCTAGGAGCAGTACATATAGTAGCAATTGCTGAATAGGTTCACTCAGCATGCATACCTTTTAAGAGACAGTTTTGTAACTGCAGTTTACTAGAGGGCAGTAAAGACTCCTGCTGCACTGAGCAGATCCTGAGTCCAAGACTTCAATTACATCCCTGTGTGAGCTATAAAAATGAAAATTCAAATCTGAGTGTGCTTTCTTCCTACCTTTGTCTTGTATCACCTGTAAAGATTTATTTCAGAACAACCTTATCTTAGGTCTCTATGAAGTTAGAAGGATTTTTTCTGCTTTCAGGAAACTCCTGTTCTCTTGAAAGATTACAGTTAATCTACAGCTCAAATGAAAACTCTTTGGCTACAGTGTGTAAACAGGTTGTGGGTTTGGGGGGGATCCTCTGGAGTTGGTTGTTTTTAGTTCTGACCATCTTTGTTACTTTGTGTTTTTTTTCTGAAACACCATTTCATTGAATTGATTTTATTACCTAGGAAAAAAAATACATCAACAACCATTTTTCCCTTCAATTACATGAGCTTTGTCTCCAAAGGGTGTTATCATCCTGAACTATAAACAAAAGCATCCAGAAACAAAGGTATATGATCGGGGGGGTGTTTTTATGAAGTTAGATTATTCATTGTTTGCTATTAGGACCAAAATTATTAGATAACTAGACTACAAAACCCTAAATGAAGAAACTTTCTTAAAAAGCCAAGTAGTCTTAAAAAGCCTTCTAATAATGGGACATTTTCAAATATCTTTCACATTTTCCTTCTTTATAAAGATGTTTTTTCCAGTTATACAATGTTTAGTGCTATATTTTCATACTAACATATAGCAGGTCACCAAGACAATAAAATAATCTTATTATTAAAAAAGGTTTAATTTTTAAAAGTACTTGGCACCTAGCAACTTCTCTCGGAAGTATCAAGTATTAATGTTATATTTTATTTATTTATTTGCTGGTGTTTCTTTTTCTTTTTTAAAGTGCTTATACTACAGTACATTAAATCAGGATGCTTTTGGTAAAGAATTTTAACAGTCAGGAGATGTGACTGTGTTTAAGATTTCTTTTTCCAGTCACTAGTTCATTGTCAGCAGCAGCTACAGAGCAGCTTTATGTGCATTCAGAGACAGCCAGGAAATTATTTCTGCATGACTGACTCAGCACTGTAGCACAGAGAACAACTATCACCCATTTCCTTAAACAATTGTTTATTTCTTGGTGCGATAACAATGTTAAATATCACAATTCTGGAGAGAGAAAAATAGAGCCTCTTCATTTATGTTTTATACAAAATAAATAAATAAATAAAAGCACTGGTGAAGTGGTATCCTAACTTACTACTTCAAGGTCTTCTAAACTAACTTTTTTTAATAAAGTTCTTGATAACCCTTGAGAGTTTATTTAGTATTTTCTTAGAAGCTAAATGAAGCAAGGAAGCAAGACATCAGCAAAATGAATTCAACTGGTATTAACTGAATATTTTAAAAATGATAACACTAAAATGAAACATAATCTTCAAATCAAGAAAAATGATTGGAATGTTTCATGGCTTGCAAAGCAGCCCTGTTGCTCAGAGATACAGGACAGTTCTACAGTTAAGTTACTGAAGCACGATGCAGGAAATATAGGTTCAAGTCTCAGCTTATGAGAGAACTTTCTGTGTAACTTTATTAAAATCTCTCAGAGCCAGACCCAGTAAGAAACATAACACTATAACATTCACTTTTAGGTGCTTGTGTTGGTGCCACCTAAAATGTAGATGTGTGCATCCATATGTGGACTTTAAAAAATGTTATGCATCCTGAATGTCTAAACTTTAAAAGGGCATGCTAATGTACCTTTTGTTTGAGACTCACAGAAACATGGTAAATGGTAGAATGTTTGGGCAGACAATAGGAATTCTGGAAGAGGAGTGTGTGATCCCATCTGTCTCCTGGGCTAGGGACAAACATTCAAAAAGCACTGGCTAGGCTGAACCAGTTTGTAACCAGACAGACATTCTCTCTGGACTGAGAAAATTAAGACACAGGCTTGTAGTGGCTCAGGCTAGAAGCTGGGGGGCATTAGAGCAGCCCTCCCTTCCCTGGGAGAAGGAACTAAGGGAGACATGGCCAGGCCCTGGCAGGACATTCTTATTAGGAAGGTCTGCCTGCAGCATCCCAGGCTTATCCCTGCTCACTGCTCAAGGGGTAGGAGTGTTGCCAGCCCCCAGCCCCCTGCTACCACTCTGAGAGAAGGGATGTGTGCTCAGTGCATGAATCTGTTGATGATCTGGAGCTTTTCAATCTCCCTCCCTGCTTCTTTATACTGTCTGCTGCAAACTGACAGGCAAGCAATCCAGCTGGGGGCTGATAACAGTGTTTATCCCCCCATCAGCGACTAAATATCCTCTCCATATTAGTTCAAACTCTTCTTAAACAGTTTATCAGTTGACCTGTTGATTAGCTCCAAAAAACCCTAAGCAGTCACTGTTCTGTCTGCCTGTCCCAATGAAACTGGACACCCACACATACATACACACACACACACACACACACACACACACACACACACACACACACACACACATACCTCTCTGCATTAGCTAAGATACCACCTTCCTAGGGTCCATAGGGTTTGGGTCTGTGTTGTGGGAGATGGGAGAAAGGCAGGGGCAATTCCTGCTTGAGCAGCAAGCAGCAAGGGAGGGGTAAGGCAGGGGAAGCCACACAGACCCTGCTGTACCTGCAGTCTCTGCCAGAGCTCCAGGGAGACAGCAGAAGGTACCAGACAGCCCTGCTGTGGGGCAGAAAGCCCTGCCCAGCCAAGAGAGCATGCCAGAATTCTAGGGAAGTCTGGTTTATCTTAAACCAGGAAGGGGTCTGAGATAGACATTGAATAAATTGGTTTGAGCCAAATCAGTTAAGTCTGATATTATTACATTTACCAAAGTTTATCTCAAACTGGTTGCAACCATTTTCAAACTGGTTTATGTGCACTGAATGTCTGTTCTGTTACATGTTTAAACCAGTTTCTGATCACTTAAACTCATTTATATGTAATGTCTGTCCCGAGCCCTGGAGTTTGGCAGTATTTATGCTATTCTCTGCAGCCCTCAGTTAACAATTCCTATTAACCTTTGGCTTCACAAATTAATACCTATTCTTAATGACTAGAGCCTAACTGAACATAAGTAGGATGTAGAATGCAACTCACCCTTCTTTTTTCAAGTTCTTTAGTGATTTGGAATATTGTCTGAAGGACATATCCCCTTAGCCAAAAGGGAACTTGAACCCATGGTTCCTATTTCCCAGAAAACCACCCTAAACACCATGCTGTGAGTTGGACTGAACCAAAGTTCCCACATTTCCCTCTGTTGAGACCAGCCACTGGTAAAAGCCAAGAATGTAAGATTAATTGGGCCAGTAAGAGAACAAACAAGAAAGAGCACTTTAAGTGCTTAAGCAATTTCTGCTTCAGTTCCTTATCTATCTATGAAATGAAGATACTAATAATACTTCCTTCTTCCAGTGCTTTGTCTTTCTTCTCTGTGCAGGGCTTGTGTATTATTATGTATTGATATACTGTCTAGCACAACAAATCCTGATATCAGTTAGGACCTCTTGGAACTATACAAATATGAATCATAACAGAAAAAGAGGTTCCTGCCTATAAGAAAGTTATCTTGAACCATCTATAGAATATTTTTAACTGATTTTTTCCTAACAAAATCTCTTATGTCCTCTTTTTTTTAATTCTTTCATTTATTAATGGATTGGCTATATTTATTTATTGAGTTAGGTTTTTTTCTTGTTTGTTTGGTAGTAATTTCCATTCCATTATTATTAACAAATTCTTGCTTTCTGAGAATTCTAAGTTTTCCTTGATGTTTGATAAGAGTTGAGGAAGGAGTTTCTTCATTAACCTTTGGGCTATACAATATGATCTGTTTGCAATATCATGATATACATAAAATACTTCAAAGGTTTGCTTTGGTATTTTTTACTTTCTTTTGACTTTTTTAAAAAAGAAAAGTGAAAAGCCCTCTCTAACCCATAAATACAGATTGCATGAAAAATAGGGGACATCTGGGCTTTAAAATATATATAAAAATGTTGGTGATGTTTTATTTGGGTTTTTAATACATTTTGCTGGAGCAAGTCACTGAGTAATTTCTGTTTTCAATCTTGAATGGGTCAGTGAGAACCCAGGAGTGATGGAATAAGAGTGATATGTGAATTATAAAAAAAAAGTCTTAATGTAAGAAACTTGCATAATGTGACAGGGGTGAAACTATCAATTTGAAATTTGTACACACCCTGGCCAATCTGTTGCCCCTTGTGCAGTATGCCTGTAATCTTTGCCAAGGAAGACATGTTATTACAAGCAATGTGCCCACTAGCACAGTGGGTGCACTGAAATGTACCTATCTAGGAGCATGTTGATAAAAAACCTGATGGAGAATACAAATTTTGTCAGCTCACTATATTGAGTGTTATCGCTATAAAAACTAAAACTTGAACACCCTGCCTGCTCCATTATAACAGTTTTTTGATAATGTGTCCAAGATGAATTTCAGTGTTCAATGGAAGCCTGAAGTCATGGCTTTCCATAAAACTGCAAGATCCATGAAGCCTTTATACCCACTTGGAACTCATAAAAGAGAGTCTGCAATGTAAAAGAAGAATTACATAAATTTGGAAGAAGAATCAAGTAGTTTGCACTTGCGTTATTTGGGTTGCACCTGGCCTTAAGGGTTGCTGACTTTTGTTGCAATTTTGAAAAAAACACAATTCTATAAATCTTTTTTATTACTTGCATTGCAAATAATAAGCAAATATAAAATCAAATAAGTTGCTAATCGTACTGCCTACACATTGGCTATACAATCAACAGATCTATGGTACAACTGAAACCAAATCAATCAATAATTTAACAATTGTATGGAATAAGTAATGTGAAATCATATCATTAGTTGAAACAAAAATAAAATTCAAAGCATGAAGTTGTGCAACATATAAGTGATTCTTGGAAGACTAGCCCCCCAAAGCTTAATAGATTCAGCCTACTTCCCAGGTCTTCAGAGTTGCCTTTTATGAGAATTATATAGTTAACCCTTCTTGTACCTATTTGCTTTACTTGATAACAGTGGGCATATAACTGTTTTTTTGGTAGGTTAGTTTCTCATACACAGTTTTATGAATAGGGTGTTTTAAGGAAGCATGTTGTAGAAATTTGTCTGTGTGTACCTGCCATTAAGAAAATACACATATATTCACATACACACAAACAGAAAAAGCAGGCAGCTGTTCTTAACATAACAAAACACAAAAAGAGAAAACTTAGAGATAAATCTTAGCTTGCTTTGTTTTCAGAGTATTAGGGTCATCACAGCAATTCAGGGAGACAAGGCGATGTTGTTTCTGCTGGTATCTGCTCCACTGGGCACTCAGTTTATCAGGATGACAAGCCTGTGGGCTAGGAACAAAAGTCACACATAAGCCAGTTTAAATGATCAGAAACTGATTTAAAACTGTAACAGAACAAAAGCTCACTGTACACAAACCAGTTTCTAAATGGCCGAAACTGTTTTAAGATAAACCTGACTGAATGTAGTATCAGACTTAATTGATTTGAGTCAAACCTGTTTATGAAACTTTTGTCCCAAACCCCTTCCTAGTTCAAGTTAAATCACAGTCACCCAGCATGTTGTACAGCCCTGGACTGGCCTGTTGGTTCCAGAGAGCAGGTTGGTCCTGCCACTCTTCTCCTGAGCTAGAGCACTGAGGACTGGCTGATGAAGGAAGTGGGGAGGGGCAACCCCAGCTGGGGATGCAGACCAGTCTGCAGGGAGTAGGGGAGGGAAACTGCCCCCCAGGCAAAGCCCGGCTGGAGTCTGAGGCCAAGGAGGGGATTAAACTCCCCTTCCCCTGCTCAAATTTACTGCTGGTTGTGACTGTGGACTACAAATCCCAGAGGCACCTGGAAGCAGGAGGAAGAAGTGATTAGCAGTGCTCTAGAGCAGGCTTGTCCAACATGCAGCCTTCCAAGCTGTTTTCTGAGGACCAAAGGTGCTGTGACAGGAAACAAAAGTAAACACTATACTTTCATTTTTGGGAGGTGATGTGGTACCACTTCCTGCGAGGTCTCTGAATATGGCTCGCCAGCCCACTGAGTAATAAATTTCATGATCCGGCCCCACATTCAAAAAAGTTGGACACCCCTGCTCTAGAATCTTGTTTCTGTGATTCTGGGCTGCAAATCTCAGAGATCTTGTACAGCAGGAGGAGAAAGTGAATACACAGCCCATGCTGGCTACGTGCCAAAGAGCTGTGCTCTAATGCTCAGGCTTCTGGCCTGAGTTGCTACAGGTATGTGGCTGCATTTCCTGAATCAAAGATAAATGTAAGCTCACTTCTGTTTCAATGTAGTATCTGCAGTTTAGACTAATGTGCAAAAACTGAATCAATTCAGCTTTGGATGTTTTGACTGTCTGTACTTAACTGTGGAGTTCTGGTCTCCTCTCTTTCACACTAGCCTCAAGGCAGCAGGAGCTTCCTTTGTTCATTTACCCTTTTCATGTTATGGTAGCCTGAGAGAAAAAATATGCCTTCTTCAGACTTTGCCTTTAACATTTCCGTTGTTAATCTAGCCCAGTCCATTGAATAGCACAGGCCTAGAGATCAACTCATAAATTGTGGAGTTAACAGGTCTCACAACCCCATCTGGCGTCTCAGTCCAGATGCTAGCCGAGAATTTGCCCTTTTCCGGATGGGAAAATTCTAAAATATAAACCCTTTCACTGACAGTTTTAATATTAAATCCTTCTTCTAACATCATAGGTCTAAAAATATTGAGAACATAGGATCAAGACAAGTAACTTCATAGATTAAATATTTTACTGTATGCACATTTTCCAGGATCAGAAAATTTAAGGTTCTTTAATTTCCTAGACAGTCAACATAATCAATGTTCTATTACTATTTTTCCCCTAATTCACTTAGACTTTTCAACCTTCCAATCATATTTTA
Source organism: Caiman crocodilus (assembly GCA_030014935.1). Lineage (NCBI taxonomy): Eukaryota > Metazoa > Chordata > Crocodylia > Alligatoridae > Caiman > Caiman crocodilus. The sequence continues at coordinate 50,806,159 of JAGPOW010003642.1, forward strand.
ATTCTCTCACCATTTTTTAGAATACTCTTCATCCTTTTACCATCAAAGAAATGAATAATCAAGAATATTTTTTCTTGCTTTGATCACAATAATGTCACTCTTTGACAATGGAGTTATCCAATTCTATTTATATAAAATTAACTTATACAAAAAAGCATCACAGCACCAATTCCACCATGGGCCAGCATTAACTGCAGAGATGGGAACTGGATGGTGTGGAAGCCTATTTCAGTGGATCCACTTAGACTAAATATCAAACATGTGACAAATAGGGGCAAAATACCGATGTCTAAATTGAGAAACCTGCTTGTGCATTGAAATATGGGACCCAGAAAGTACTTTTTATCCGGATGACCAGATAAGAAGTTTAGATTCCACCAGATAGTAAAAGTGAATTGTCATGGAATTCAGCAGCATGTAAATAAAAAGCTTGATAGAGAACAATATGTTACTAGAATACAATATTCAATAATATTTCTATAAAACTATATTTTGTACACTAAACTTGCACACAGTAATGGAAAGACAAAAAAAGACTCAAGTTAAATATACAGTTACATTTAGACTATTGCTTACACTGTGATATGTCAAAGATAATTTCAAAAAATCATAGGATCATAGGAAAGTGTAATAGGAAGCCCTTACCCCCCTTACTAGGTGGGGGTGAAGGATGTGGCCAGAGGCAAGCTGCAGAGAATCTGAGGAAAGCAGCAACAGGTGTTAGTTGCCCATGGGGTTGAAAAAGGAAAGGTGCTGCTGTTGTTGTTGTTCATTCTTCAAATTCAAAGATTACCATAATATTATTGTGTAACTTCTGATGATGCTACAGATCTTTTTATCAGGTATGGAAACTAAGACATGGTTGTCATTAACTATAAGCAGGTTCATTGAACCCTAACAGTTAGGGCTGTGCAAAATTTAACCCAGCATTTCATTCTGAAGCTGTTTCAATGTGTTTTGAGCTCAAAACAGCAAAATCAAAATAAAACAAAAGCCTTCAAAACATCTTTGAAATACAACACGGGAACTCAAAATGTTTCAAAAGTTTCAAAACATTTCAAGTTTCAAAGTCAGGCTTACTGGCTTCAGCACCAGTCCCAACCAGCAGCACCTGGCTCCTGTCAGCCAGCAGGTAGATCAGAGGCAGTGCACCGCGGGAGGACTCCAGCACAGCCCCTGCATCCCTCCCAGGGGTGCCAATGGGCCTCAGATCTTCCTGCTAGCTGACAGTGGTCAGGTACTGCTGCCTGCAGCCAGCAGGGCTGGGGCAGATCAGCTGATGTGGGGACTCACTGCCCTGATCCCCAAGCGGAGGAGCATCCCCACACCAGCTGAACTGCCCCACCTGCTACCAGAGGCAGCCAGGTGGTGGCCTGGGGCAGATCAGCTAGCGCAGGGATACTCCCCTGCCCTGGTCCCTACTCAAGCCCTAGCCCCACTGGCCCCAGGTGCCAGCACCCAGCTCCTGCCAGCCAGCAGGCAGGTTGGGAACGCACCAGCACTCTCAGGAGGGCTGCGGGGGCTGTGCTGGAGTCCTTCTCAGGGTGTGTGCCCCTGATCTGTCTGCCAGCTGACAGGAGCTGGGTGCTGCCTCCTGGGGCCAGCAGCAACACCAATCTTCCTGGCACTGGATGAGGGATGTGCCCAGCACCAGTCTGTCATCTGGCAGGCAGCTCAAGGAGCCACACCTTAGGACTCCGGCACATCCACTGCAGTCCTCCCAGGACTGCAGGCAAGCCCTGAATCTGCCTGCCAGATAAGAGGAGCCAGGTGCTGCCACCTGAGACAGGCAGCAGCAGTGATCTTCCCCGCACTTATCCCACGTGGCAGCACCCAGCTTCTTTTAAACCCCTAATGAGCCTGCCTGCTGCATTTTATGTTTCCCCATAATAATCTATGGGTAAAACAACAAAACAGCTTTGAAACAGAAAAACAGTTTCAACAAAATGAAACAGAACTGTGGTTTTGAAATTAAACAAAACTTGAAATGAAACACTGTTCTGTCGAATCATCAAAATAGAAGTCAAATTGGAGCAGTGCTGGTTCGCACAACCCTATCAACAGTTACAATTCTATGTCAACAGCAAAGCAACCTCAGCAGTTACAATCCTAATAGTGTAGTTAGTCAAAAGCAATACAATATACACACCACCCCAAGATATAATGAACACAGGGTCACTGGTTGATCAAGCCATGAAGTCTGGTCAGGGGCTCCTGGCTCCTACATCTTAGATGGGTGTTTAGATCTTTTAGGAGTTGGTTCTGAAGGGTACACTTTCTCACCTCTCTTTATATATCATATAGCTTGCATTTCTTACTATATAAAATTATCTTAAGCACTCCTACTAATGCATATTAATTATCTTGCTTCTGTTTGCCAAATACGGTTACCTTTAGCTGGAATTTTCCATTCTGAGGTAATATTTTCATTCTTAGGTGGGGGTGAGTTTTTTTACCTAGTTCCTCTTTTGCCCAGGCAATACTTTTTCAATTTAGTTAGCCATCTTCCCAACTCATTTTAAGTCAGGGCCAGTATTTTTCCATCTGCTCTTTTCCACTGGCTGCAAATCACTTATACAACTTATGCTCAGCCTTATTGAAACCCAAGCCCAATGCCTCTGGACTTTTATGAGGCCCTCCCAGGGTCTACAACTGGTTTGTTTGGTTTCTGTGCAATCATGAATGGCTGATCAAGCCAATTTGTGCTTTCAACTGTCTGTATGCTGAGCAAAAGATACTGTTTTGGATTGCTTGATCAACAATGGATGTGCTGTGTGTTGCTAGATTTACACTGTTTGCAGTTATGTTGTGCCTCGGCAGTTCTCCTTCACTCACAGATTGTAGTTTCAATATGGATGAGGCTTTGTCAGGTGGAATGAGTGAGCTCTTCCAAAGACTGTGGATCAATGTTGAAATGTTTCAAGGATTAATTGAGGGAGTCCTTGAAACATTTCTTCTGGTCTCCCTGAAAGTGCTTTCCCTCCTTTAGCTCACTGTAGAAGATTTTATTTGGCAGTCACGCATCTGACATCCTGGTGACATGGCGTACCTATCTCATCTGCTTAGAATGCCTGCTATGTGAGAACCTCGGTGTCTCAGAGCTTGTCTTGCCATCTTATCCTCATCAGTTTCCTCAGACTGCCCATGCAAAAGTATCTCAGCTTCATAGCATGGCAGGTTTCAAACTGTCCAGGTTTCACATGTATACATCAGGACTGGCAATGTAATAGTTTTGTAGACCTTCAGTTTTGTTTGTTGAATGATGCTTCTGTGTTCCCACACATTTGCACGTAATCTGCTGAATGCCACACTTGCTTTGACAATTCTAGCATTGATTTCACCATTGATATGAACTGCACATGACAGTGTACTGCCAAGATAGGTGAACATGTCCACTGCCTAGAGGTTTTGGCCATTCGCTGTGATGGTAGGCTCTACATAAGGCTTTATTGGTCAGGTTGGTCCATTGTTTCATCTTCTTAGTATTGATTGTCAGACCAAAGTTGTCACAAGCTGAAGAGAAATGGTTCATACTCTGCTGCATGTCATACTCATATTTGGCATTCAGCACACAAAAGATCATGAACAGTCACTTTCTGTAACTTCATCTTCACCTGTAGTCCCCTCAGATTGAAGAGCTCGCCATCATTACAGTACCTAATATCAATCCCAGTGTCACAGTCACAAAAGTCAAAAGTGAAAGCATCTGTAAGAAAGCATCTGTAAGTATGGCAGGGAACATACTGAACACAGAGCCCTGATGGGCAGCACTGGTGACTGGGTATGGTTCAGATGACTCATCATCATCCACAATGTAAGCAAGCATGCAATCACAGAATTGCCATACTATTGCAATTAATTTTTCCAGGCTACTGAATTTTGCCATAATCTTCCACGGGCCCTCCCAACTGACTATCAAATGCTTTTGTCAGATCAATGACAGTTATGTAGAGGTTGGAGTTCTGTTCCTGGCATCTCTCCTAAAGTTGATGAGCTGCAAACACCATGTCTATGGTCCCGCATCCTTTCTTGAAGCCATGCTGACTCTCAGGCACAAGTCCTTGTTTCATGTGTTGCACAAGGCGATTCAGCAGAATTCTGGGAAGGATATTGCCAACTTTTGACATCAAGGAGATGCCCCAATGGTTGTCACAGGATTGTCTACTGCCTTTCTACTTACTTAGTTGGACAATGGATGCATTCTTGTACTTTTGGAGTATAGTTCCTTGAGTCCACATTGACTGGAAGAGTTCAGTCAGTGTCAGAGCCATGTGCAAGCCTCTAGCCTTGTAGACCTCTGCTGGTATAGCATCTGCTCCAGGTGCTTTACCAGTAGACAACAGGTTAATTACTTTCACATTCTCAGGCAGTCTTGGAGGATCAGCAACAGATATGTTAAAGTCTACCTGGGGCAGTTGATCAATTGCCTTTTCACTAATAATATATTGTTGATTCAGGATGTTGTTGAACTGTTCTGCTCATCTTTGAAGTATCTTTCCTTTGTCAATTGACTGTGTGGTGTCATCAGCACTCAGTACTGCAGATATTCCTGATGACCGTGGCCCATAGACTGATCTCAGAGTATTATAGAAATTCCTCACATCATTCATTTCTACATAGGACTGAATCTCATCTCCCTTGTTACTCAGTCATGAGTTTTGCATCTCTCTGAGTTTGCCTTCAACAATCCTCTTGATGTTATTGAAGGCTGCCTTCTTTGATGTTAAGGTGGTATCTTCAAAGCAGTCCTTATGGAGCCAATGTTTCTCATTCAGTAGTCTCCCTGTGTCAATATCATTTTCATAAAATCAAACTTGATGTTTACATGTAGAGGGACTGAAGGTATTGGTTGTGGTGAAATACACAGTTTCTGAAGGATGCTCAATTTCCTCAATGGTACTAGAGTTTACATCAATTTTTATAGTTGGCTGTGCAGTTCTTCAACAAATTCCTGTTTCACATTCTGAACCAGGGGCTGAAAAAGGACAGGCAGTACTAATGACTGAACCAATAGCACCCGGGTCTTGGAAGCAGAGGACAGGATCACATGATCAGAAGGGGGCTGGGATTGGGGTGCATAAGCCAATGATCGTGGAGTGTGTAGTCTGATGCTGGCTATTACCGGACAGGGAGCTTTCAGTGGAGCTGGCTGCAGTGAGGAGTCAGGCCATCCCAGAAAAAACACCTGGTGGCCTGAAAGAACAGAAGCAAGACTGCTTAGGTAGAAGAGCTCAAGGACTAGAGTCTCAGAGGGGGTTGCATTTGATTTAGAACCAGTTAGGTTGCTGTTTTGTGTTTGAGTTAGTCTGGAGGACTAGATTGGTGCTGCAGGGGTGGGGTGGAAGCCACATAACAGGCTGCCTTGGGAACTCTGGGTATCAAGAGAAAGCCAAACTAGGGCTGAGAGGCCTGGGCACAAGCCAAGAGAGATAGGCTAATACTGAGGCGTGGGAGCTGAGGTCCTAGACAGTGCACCAGGCCTGAGAGTTCCCCCAAAGCAAAAGAGGGCCAAGGCTGGGGATCAATGAAGCCTCAACAAGTGCTTGGAGGTCATGGAGGAGGTGTTATCTTAAAGGGCAAATATCTCAAGGGAAACACAGAGTCTCCCAGGACTCAATGCAGACTTAGTAATTTAAGGACAGAGTCAGAAAGGTGGAGCACCAGAGGGATTACTCCTGGTCTCCAGGTACTGCCCCCTCAGAAAATTAACAAGAATAGCAAAGATATGGCAGATGAGAGATTGGCTGTGAGGTGGGGCTGGAGAGTATGGCAGATGGGTTAGACCTCGGGGTGCCCTCTCCAGGCACTAGGGAAAGACCCCCAAGGTTTGCTACAGAAAGTAGGCCAAGAAGGGACCTCACAGAGTCTTCTAATCCAAACCCCTCAAGAAAGGATCATCACTGACTTAGCCACTTCAGCCAAGTGTCTGTCTTACCTGCTGTTGAAAGTTTCCAAGGATAGAGATTCCAAAACTTTTAGGTAGCCTGTTCCAATGCTTAACCACTCTTATAATCAAAAAGTTTTTCCTAATCTCAACCTAAATTTCCTTTGCTGCAACTTCAAGCCATTGTTTCTAATCCTGTCCCCTACTGCCACAGATAAAAGCTAGTCTGCATCCTATCCATAATCACCCTTGAGGTGTTTGAAGACAGCTATCAAATTTGCAACCCTCTCTTGCCCCTGCCTCCCGCCCCAGTCTTATCTTTTCTAGGCAAAATAACCAGAGCTCTTTCAGCCTTTTCTCATAAGTCTTATCTCCCAGGCCCCTGGTAATTTTTGTTGCTCTGTGCTGGATTCTTTCCAACCTGCCCACATGCTTCTTGAAGTGTGGGGCCCAAAACTGGTCACATTACTCCAAGTGAGCCATCACTAGTGCTGAGTAGAGTAGAATAAACCTTCAGAATATAACATATTGATTTGCAAATGACACTTCTGTTAACACAACTAACAAGAGCACACTGTTGACTCTTATTCAGTTTCTGGTCTACTGTAAGCCCCAGGTGCTTCTCTGCAGTACGGCAGCTTAGCCAGTCATTTTCCCAGTCTGTATTTGTGCATGTTATTATTCCATCCCAACTGTAGAACTTTACATTTGTCCCTGCTGAATCTCATCCAAATGATTGTGGACCATTTCTCCAGCGTATCCAAGTCATTCTGGATCTTAGTTCTGCTCTCCTGAGTGTCTGTAATTCCAAAACTTTGGTGTCGTTGACAAATTTAAGCATGCACTCAACTCCATCATCAAATCATTAATGAATATGTTAAACAATACTGGACCCAGGACAGACCCTTGGGGGACCACATTTGATACCACATCCCAGATAGACATTGATACACTAAGGAATACTCACTGAGTATGATGATCCAACCATCATAGTATCATAGTATCTAAGGTCAGAAGGGGCCTAAAGCAGGCCATCTAGTCTGACCCCCCGTGAGTGGCAGCAATGAGTGCCAGAGTCACAGGACCCCAGCCAAGTACCTATCTAATCTACTCTTAAAGATGCCCAAGGTAGGAGCAAGAACAACTTCCCTAGGAAGCTGG
>JAGPOW010003642.1:50813303-50823524 GCA_030014935.1 Caiman crocodilus
TGTCAACAATGATGCCAAGATCCCGTTCCACCTCCGTGCTAGCAAGAGGGGAGCTTCCCAGCTAGTATGTGTGCTGGGGGTTGCTTCTCCCCAGATGCATCACCCTGTACTTGTCCACATTGAATCCCATCCTGTTCTTGTCTGCCTAATCTTGCAGTCAGCCCAGATCCCTCTGGAAACCATATATGTATCCTTCTTGCAGTACTGTCATCTAGCCTCTATTTTCTTAGCTTGCTAATGAGAATATCATGGGAAAGAATGTCAAAAGCCTTATTAAACTCAAAGTTTACCATGTCCACTGCTCTTCCCCCCACAATTCCATTCCCTGCCCCCTATTTCTCCATCCATCCACAGAGCCTGTCACTCTGAGAGAAGGAAATCAAGTTGGTCAGGTATGACTAGCCTTTGTTGAGTAGGCCTGTGCGAAGCAGCTAGTATTTACTTTGGATTTGGATTTGGCTGATTTAGGGGGGCAGTAATTCGATTCAGTGATTTGAATCACTGTCCCAAATTGATTTGGCTGAATCTGATTCAGAGATATGGCCATCGCCAAATCAGCTGAATCTCTGAATTGAACAGGCCCCATCCCCTGTCCATGCTCCCATTCCCATCCATGGCTGCCCCACCCGACCTCAGCAGCAGTTCCCCCATGGTACCTTTCCCCCTTTTTCACCCCCCTCTGCCCCCTACTTATGGGCACAGAGACCAGGTCCAGCTCCCTGTGACAGCAAGTGGGGATTGCCTGAATCTCTGAATCTTCTCTGAATCTTTTCTGAATCAATTTGGAGGCTTAGAATCAATTTGGACCTTTTTATTGGTCTCCTGAATCAATTTGGATTCGGAGATTTGGCTGCCAAATCAGGCCAAATCTCCTCCGAATTGAATCAGCAATTGAAGCTTTGCACAGCCCTATTCTCAAGTCCAGGCTGGCTGTTCCTGATCACTTTGTTCTCCTCTATGTACTTTATAATGGATTCCTTGAGGATCTGCTTTATGGCCTTTCTAGACATAGTGGTCAGGTCAATTGGTTTGTAGTTCCCCAGATTCTCCTTCTTCTATTTCTTAAAGATGGACACTATATTGGCTCTTTTTCAGTCAGCTGGGACCTCACCTGACCTCCCTGATATCCCAAAAAGGATAGCCAATGGTTTCAAAATTACCTCAGTCAATTCCTTCAGTACCCTTAGGTACATCCAGTCCAGCCCTGGCAACTTGACAGCATCTAGCTACTGTAAGTACTTACTAGCCTGTTCTTCCATTACTCTAGGTTGTTTGTCTCCTTCCACATCTCTGCTGCCAACTGCACTTTTCATCTGGCAATGAAAACTGTGCTTCCCCTGTGAAAACTGAAATAAAAGAGGCATTAAATATTTCAGTCTTCTCTCCATTGTCTGTAACTAGATTGTCTTCTGCATTGTGTAAGAAATCTATGGTTTCTCTAGTCGTTTGACATGCATATAGATGCTTGTTGTTGCCTTTTATGTCCCTTCCCAACTGCATTTCATAATGACGTCTCGGCCTTCCTAACTTCCCCCCTGCATGCTTGTGTGATACTCTTTTATACTCTTCCCTCATGCTATGACCAAGTTTCCACTTCTTATAGGATTCCTTTTTTAGTTTCATTGTCAAGAGATTGCTCTCTAGTCAGATTGGCCTCCTGTTGCACTTCTCATTTTTCTGCCTCATTGGGATACCTTGCTCCTGTGCCCATAAGAAAGCATCTTTAAAGTACAACCAGCTCTCCTGGACTACCTTTTATCTCATATTTGCCTCCCAAAGGATGCTACCTACCAGATCCCTGAGTTTGTTAAAGCCTGCTTTCCTGAAATCTAGTATCCATATTTCCTGAAATCTAGTATCCAGTGTTCTCCTTGCTTCCTCCCATTAAGAACTTGAACTCAATCATATTTTTTTCTGTTATTGCCACCCAAGTTACCTTCCACGTTCATGTTGTCAACCTGTTTGTGAGAAGGAAGTCAAGAAGAGCTTCCCCTTCACTGGCTTCTCTACCATTAGAAACACAAGGTTATCCCAAACATACTCCAGGGACTTCCCTCCTAGGATATGCCCCAATAATGAAAACCCCATGAGAACCAAGTCTTGTGACTTGGAAGCTTCTGTCAATTAAAAAAGAAGATATCATGCACCTCCTCCTGGTTTGGTAACCTGTGGCAGGTATCCACCATGATATACCTCCTCCTGCTCACATCTCCTCTAACTGTTACCCAGAGCCTTTCAAAAGGCCTACCTTCCACATCATACTGCCCCTCCAAACATGTATTATATTGCCTTTATATATAGGGCTGCCTTCTTTTTTCCCCCACCTATCTTTCTTGAACAAATTATACCCATCTATGACCATAGTACAGTTATGTAACTATCCCACCTTGTCTCCATAATCCTAATTACATCATAATTCTGCAATTTTACTAGGACCTCTAATTCTTTCACTTTGTTCCTTATACTTATTGCATTAGTGTCCACACATTTCAGGTATCTGCCTGTCCTAGGCTTTCCTTGAGAACACTGTTAAGGTTTCACTATTGGTTTCCCTTACTAAGTTTTTGTCCAGGTCTCCAGGCTCTCTACTTACCTCTGGGCATTTGTCTCCATCTCCCAGTACTTTTATAAGAAAAAAGTATTATATCGTAGACAGGATGAAGGAGAGATGTAAACACCACACCTAAACAAAAAGGGGTAAAGTAAAAAAGGAATAGTCTGGAAACATAAGATCTTTCCTGAGATACTCAAGGAAAGAATGGTCAATGCATATTAAATTCCATCCTGAATCAAGTAAGGTGAGCAAACAGATATAATATTAGAAACATCTACCTAATAAGATACACACAGTCTCAGTTCTTTGAAAAAGATCAGTCACTATAACCAAAATAATCAGGAAGATGATGTTGAACAATATAGTTGGAGATTATAGTGTTGTACCTGGACTTTCTCTATAACTTTTTGTGATAAGAGCAATTTGGAAATGGGTTAAACTTAATAAGTTAATCAAGTAGATTTGCTAAGAAGATGCAAGATTGAATGAAAGATAAAATGGCGCATCTTTATAATTATGATAGCACAAAAAGTAAGTGTCAAGAATCAGGACTGAGGATAGAAAAATCATGCTTCCTTATTCATCAATAGGAAAAAAAAGATTATTTCCTACGTAAGTATCAAATAGGCTAGATGTTTTAGAGGATAGCAGGAGGATTGGACAAAGGGAATATTGGTTTTAAAAAAGTGATGTGAGTTGGATGTGAGTGTTCATTCATGGGAGGCTCAAATAGTCATGTAAGGTTAAATCAAAGATAAGTTACTAGAAATGAGGGAGACTTTACAGCCTGACAGTGCCATCTTTCCACTTGAAAATTCTGACATAATTCAAAAATCATTTTCAGTTATTTTGTAAATGCACTGGAATTGCCATTATTATTGTTAGATACATGATGTATTTGACAGAAGTAGTAATTATAAACTTCAATTAAATATTTTTCTCTGGAAAAATAATTAAACTTTTCATTTGTGTAGGAATCTAATGTACTGTGTGTTTAATTTAGTAAGAAAAAAATTAAATCCTAAGAAATACTAATAATCAAAGTAACACTAATAATTTTACAGTGAAAAAGATAAGAGTTGACTGATTGTGAGCAATTAGTCTGTAACAGCAAGTAGCAGGAGATTTCATTTCATTGAAGAATTCTGTCATGTAATTCATGTTCCCTATTTTTTATATTAAAAAATAAAATTTATACAAGCCATTAAGACACATATATCTGGACACTTAATAATTACTTACTCATATTGCAATAATTCTCATCCTTCCCCACTCTCATCCCCTCTCCACTAGTTAGGCTTCATTTGTTATACTGCCTATAAAATTTAGATTGGAAGGTCCTTCTGGCAGGATCTAACCCTAGCAAACTTTCTGGAGTATATTTATACTCTGTGCTGTGAATGTCCATTCTTCAGGGCCATGTTCAACTCATACCTTTGTAGATATAGCCACATTGGCAGTGCAAAATCATGTTGTATTTACTTTTTGTCCTTTGCAAAATGTCATCTTATTTATTTCACACCATTTATCCAATTTGCTAATTTTTTTTTAATCCTTCTTTTCCCCTCTAAAGTGTTGCAGTCCAACACAGGTTAATGTCATTCACAAGTTCACTAAGTGAACACAATCCCATCCTCCAAATCACTAATGAAGATACTGAACAGAACCAGGTCCAAGACAGACCACTGGAAACTGACATATGATATCTCCTTCCACTTTGACACTGAGCCATTGGTGACTATTCTTTGAGTATACAGCTAGTTTTAAACCCACATTGTAATTGCCCACTCCTGGTCTACATGAAACTAAGTCAGGCCCATGGGCCAAATCAGGCCAACAGGAGACTCCATTTCCCAGCAACCCCTACCTGTGTTGCTGCAGCAGGTGTCCATGAAGACCCCAGGAGCACCAAGGTTGTGACAGTGCTGGGCCAGGATTTTCATGGAAACTGGCCCAAGCAGTACTGGCATAGTGCATAGGTGGGCAGGGAGCTTCTCTAGATCCAGGGCCTGGGCTGAAGCTGGGTTCTTGAGGCAGTGACAGCACAGGCCACAGCCAGGGCAGACCTGTGATCCACTGGCCATATACCTCAGGCAGGGGTGTCCAGGCAGAAGACAGCAGTTCTGCCCCAACTTTGAACCATACCATCACCACCGCAAAATCCTGACCCCAGCCCTAGCCCCAGAGCAACTCTCTACCCAGCCACTCACCCTGCCAGTGCTGCCCAGGCTGGTCTCCAAGAAACCCTGGCCCTGTGCTGTCACACAGCCCCACCACTCCTGGGGTCTCCATGGAAACCAACTGCAGCAATGTGGGCAAGGGCTGTTGGGAAGTGAAGTCCAGCCACCAGTTGGATCTACCATTTTGCCCATCCCTGATCTGGACAGTATTTCCTTAATTTCTAAAACACATTATGATATATAGCATTAAAAGCCTTCCTGAAATCCAGGTACATCACATCAACTGCTTTTCCTACCCACAAGTAGATATAAGCTTTTATACCTACCCACAAGATATATGCTTTTGTCTTTTTCTAGTCTTCTGAGACCTTACTCAACCTCACTGGTTCTCAGAAGCCAAAAGTTATGCAAGTCCTTTGCTATGCCCTTCAGTATTTATCAGGCCGTACTAATTTGAAAATATCTAGTTGTTCTAAGTAAACTAGAATTTGATTACTATGTGTGTTCCCTGGTAACACTTCACCTTTCTCTTCCTTGTTCATCAATAGCTTTCTTAAGCCTTGCAATAAGAACCAGCACTCTTGATCTTCCTATTACTTTTAATTTATTTACAGTATATTTTTTATACCTTTACTCCTTGCTAGCTGCAACTCAGTTTGTGCCTTGGACATTCTACTTTTGTCCCTGCTTGCTCATACTATACTTATTCTTAACAATTATGGCCAAGCTCACATTTTTATAGGCTTGTCTTTTTAAGTCTTAAGTGACTGAAGATCTCATGGTTTAGCCAACTAGGTTTCTTACAAAGCTTCCTTCCTTCATATTGGGATACATGGTCTCAGGATTTGTAAAATGCTCTGTAAAGCTGGGCGGCCCAAAGTAAATGCTCGTCTGGGAAATCTATCACAGTAATCTCAGCCTCTGCCTTTGTTCTCATACTTGTAGTATTGTAGTCACTTTTGATTTGCTTGGGATCTTCCCTGGCAGCATTGTTTAGTGGCTCCATGCATGATTTGTATAGGATAGTAGTCAGGGAAGCAAATTAATGTTGTCAGCCTTTCTGAGAAAATCTCTTAATTCCCAATGTCAATCAGACCATATTCATCAAGACTTCTCAGCCAACGTCCCCTTGTAGATCCTTTACCTGGTTCCTGACAGACTCCATTGAAAGGCACCTCACTCCAGAACCCCTTCACATTTGAATGTCTTTGGCAGGGACATGGAGGTTACAATTGTAGCCCGAGTATACTCAGGTATGTACTCCCTTCTCCAATGAAAGGCATTGTTAGCTGGCAAGAGTGCTGTGGGTGAAACTGCAGGCTGCGCACAGTTTCCATCTGTCCCTACAGAGTCAGGCCAGGACAGCCTGAAACTTAACGATATACAAATTTATTAATACACACATTAGTAACAGATACATATAAATATAAACATATATAAATGTATATATAATATACAGGTATATAATATGAACATCAATTTAAAGGCAAATTCTATTTGAACTTATACCATGTATCTAAATTCAGGTAAAACACAGGTAAGTAATAAATCAGTACAGATAAGCACAACTCAAGAATAGATAAGCACGAGGTGGATGGCAGGAATGGATATCAGCAAGGATTTCAGTGGGATTATATGTCAATGAATCAACAGTTATCATTATGCAGGAAAAACAAAGTATAAGGTGCTATGTTACAAAATATGAGGTGCATTGCATCAGAAATAAAACTTAATTCTTTAAAGGGTCCCCAGGGCCTTGATGGTTCCTGAGGCCTTGCCAGCACTCCAGGGACCAGTGTCAGGGAAAAACCCTAATGCCTCTTGGGCCTCTCTCAACCCCGAGGTAGCCTCTAAACTAAAGAGCCCTCTTCTTTTGCTTTCCCTCTAGAAGCCCCCCTACTAGCCAGGAGGAATTGCCCCTCACCTTGGGAATCATTTTCCCCAGCAACTCATGCCTCTGGGGCTTGGATAGTTGTACTGCATCCCCCTTGGCTGAGTTGCTCCTCACATGCAAGGCCTCCAAGGCCACTGTCTCCCCTTGGGCTGCCAGCCCTGGTGGCCCTATGCACTATTGTGTGCACCTAGGACTCTGCCTTTTGCTATGGGTTGGAGGCCTGGGCTGCCTTGTGCAGTGCTGGAACTTGGTTCACTCCCAGACCCTCCATGCAGCATTTTCTGCACTGAGCTGTTGGCCCTGTGACAGCAGCTGTAGACCCAAATCACCCCAACTGGCTCTCAGGGGTCCTGATCCCTCCCGAATCACTCCAGGCCATGCTTCATCCTGACCACTTGTCATGGATTGGAGACCTGAGTTGCCTTGTGCAGCTCCCAGAGTCTAGGCTCCATGTATCATCCCATGCACTGACTGGGGAAGCAGACCTGAGCTGCCTCATGTAGTTTCCAGAGTCTGGCTCCATGTACTGGCCTGTGCACCATGTTCCTGGCCACACACAAGGAGTTACAGACCTGATCTGCCTCGTGCATCTTCTAGGGTCTTGCTCTGTGCACCAATCCATGCACCGACACCACACTACTCAGCAGTGGGGCTGCAGGTTGTGGCTACTTGCCACTCCTATCTGGTGAAGAGGGTCTTTGGGAGCTTCAGGGCAACAGCTCCCCTCCAGCCCCCACCCCCCACTGGCCAGCTCTTGTCAGCTCTTCTTTGGCCCAGGTCCTCTTCTTCCTCCCTCGATGCACCCACCAATGTGCTGGGCATGCCGTCCTTTTATCCCTTCTGGAGGCTCTGCTCCCAGATTGTAAATGGACCAGTCAAGGTGAGCTGGAGCTGGTTCACAACCAGGTCCGGGCTCTTGACCTCACCCTGGATAGGGGCGTAGCAAGCCCCTCCCCACAAGTTCCCTCATTAGTACAAATAGTCCATCAATCAGATTTGAGATTCTCCAAGCTTGGTGCACTAGGCAAGGACTGTCAAGTCCACCACACAATCTTCACAAATCAAGACCAGAACTTGGAAGAAGGCATGTGTGGCTGGAGCCTGCAAGCAGGTTGGTGTGCTTGCAACCTTGTAGGTTGCCTTTGCTCTCTTGGCAGCTCCTCAGCCAGTCCTTTTTACACAAACACAGTAATTGTACTAAACAACCAAATAAATGAGGATCCCTCTAAGTGGACCGATGTGGGGCACCCCCTTAGCCCCCAGCTGGAGAGACTGTTCCCCCCTCCACCTATAGGAGCAGGGCTAAGCTGGTACTAGACTGCATGGAGGGATGGGAGGGGGGATTCCCCCTCTTCACCAGCAGCAGGGCTCAGGGAACACCCATTGAGGCTCAGGGATCCTGGATGGATTCGGGCTAGAGGAACAGCTCCCCCCACCCACCTGCACATCAGTGACTCACATGAGCAGGGGATGGAAAACCCTTGCACACCAGGGATTAGGGCTGGGGCTCTGTTACCCTGTCTACCCCCTCGTCCCACCAGGCTTCAGCAGTGAAGGAAGTATCATGACTGCAAAACAGAGCCTTTGCTGCCTCAGCTCTATGACAGGTTGGGGGCAAGGCCGGCCCTCCTTGGCTGAAGCAGATAGCATGGGCCAAGACTACCCTGCCCACCTTGCAAGGAGATTTGTGTGGGAGGTGCAAAGAATCTTGGGATGTTAGGGGTCTATGAGTTAATTTGAGTCAGGAAAGGATCTGCGACAGAAGTTCTATAGACCAGTTTAACCTCAACCAGTTAAGTTTCATATTATGTTATGTTAAACAAGTTTTGGCCATTTTGAAACCAGTATATGTGCATTGAACATCTGTTTTTCTACAGGTTTAAAATAGTGTGTGATCACTAAAACCAGTTTATGTGTAATGTCTGTCCCTAGCCATAGTGTCTTCCAGGCATTGCAGCATTTCTTTTTCTGGTCTCTGGTAGAGCAAAAAAAAATCTTTTCTTTCCTTTGTCTTGTTAATGACTCAGCTGACATACTAAAAAAAGAGAAGGAAAATAAAATTCTTTCAGATTACAATAAATATCTTGGATTAGACTTCAGTTGCAATTAAAAGCTCCACCAGACTGAAAATCTATGGAAACAAAGAGGATAACTAAAGGAAGTTTAGCAGCACTTCAAAATATACTTGCTAAAAAAGGGTGACAGAAAAAAGGAAGGTGGTCAGAAGATCACTTTATTCTTGACAAGAGCTGTTTCTTAAGTACTTGACGTTTTCTCTAGTTTTCAGTTATCTTAGGCCAAGGAGGTTACCTATGAAACTAATTTGAAGAGCACTGCACCCCATGGAAAAGAAATCATATAAGTGATATACTTTTAAGCCGGGAACACAAAATGAAGAGGGAAACAAAGAAGAGTTTGTGACTGATCTAAGGATTAAAAGGCAATCTTGTAATTTTAGGGAGCTAACTGGAAGACCCAGAATTAACCTTTCACAAAGGAATAGGAGTATTCTCAGCAAAGGAAGTTACTCAGCAGACTCAAGCTTGCAGAGAGCAGACATTGCTCCTGACATTGTGAGTAAAATAAAGAATCCAAAAGGAAAATAGTTTAGGCAGACAAATCAAGACCATACCTATCACTTGAACTGAACTGCAAGGAATTCCCTCACTTTTCAAGAGTTCAGAAGTGTCAGAAAACTGTACAAAACATAGATAAAGAGTATAACGATAGTAACACTACTTCACAGGAATTCTTTATAGGAACAATGGACAACATTGCAAACAACTTGGAGCAGAGATTGATAGTTGCAGAGTTAGTAGACTTGCTGTTGCTATAACATGCTTTGTGATATGCACATTTCAGGATTTTTAATGCACTTCCTATGCTTGAATGATGACTGGATGATCCCCTCTCTCCCTACCTGTTCGGATGCTTCTTGAAAAATTTTCTTTGCTGTAATTATTTTAAAATTACCAGAATGCTCCTGCAGAAGGGTAGGTTGTAGCCGTGTTGGTCTAAGGACATAGGCAGACAAGGTTCCTTGGGTGAATCTGATATCTTTTATTAGACCAACCCAAATAGTTGCAAAATAGTTCTTAAGGAAGCTTTCAGGTTCAAAAAGCCTTTGTCAGGCTAAGGAAGTTTCAGCAGTTGGTGTGTGCTCTTCCTGGATGGAATGAAAAGTAAAGAAGCCAGAGGCTGGGCTAGGCTGGGCTGGGCTGGGCTGGGCTGGGCTGGGCTGGGGAGTCAGTTGTCAGGCAGATTATAATGTGTCAAAAATCCAATGTCTATGTTTAGTCCGTAGTTTTTAGTATCTAGGAGGTTGATGAAGTGGAGTTCATAGGCTTATCTCTGGGACATGTTGTGTAAGTTTCCTTTGAGGATCAGGACTGAGAGATTGGAGAGAGAGTGGTTTTCTTGTGAGAAATGTGCCCCCACTGGTGATTGGGTATTTCTGTCTTTGATAGATTTCCGGTGTCCATTCATTCTGGTGAACAGTTGTTGTTTGGTCTCTCCTACATATTTTCCATCAGGGCATTTGGTGCATTGGATGAGATATATTACATTTCTGGAGGTGCAGCTGTAAGATCCTG
>JAGPOW010003642.1:50826670-50845811 GCA_030014935.1 Caiman crocodilus
TGAGTTTTGCCTACCAGCAGCTTGAGGTGCAAGGCCTCAGACAACAGATGCCCCCAGCGAGACACACACAGCTGGCAGGCAGGCTTCGTGGCCTGGCAGGGCCCAGCACTCACTGAGGCCTGCTCTAGGACACACACTCACTGCTGGCAGTTCCCCCCAAACCCCTGCACTAACCTTCTTGAAACTTGGCAGACTTTGTGGCCTCAATAAGATCTACTACCCCTGCAGTTTTGACCCCACTGTGTTGTAAGACATAGACATGATAAGAATTTTGCTTTCAGGAATTTGGGATGCAGATCCCCACCAACCCCTGCACTGATCTTCTTGAAACTTGGCAGGCTTTGTGGCCTCACCAGGATCCACCACCCCTGCAGTTTTGACCCCCGTGTAGTAATACTCAGCTGTGACATGAGTTTGGTTTTCAAGAATTTGGGGTGCAGTTCCCCCCAAACCCCTGTACCAATCTTCTTGAAACTTGGGAGTCCTTGTGGCTTCAGGACACGCTACCATCCCTGCAATTTTCAGTCCCCTGTGGTGTAACATACAGCCAAGACATGAGTTTGACTTTCACAAATTTGGGTACAGTTCCCCCCAGATCCCTGCACCAATCTTCTTGAAACTTGGAAAGTTTCATGCTCTTAGCAGAGGCTACCACTCCTGCATGTTTTGTCCAAATCATACAAAAAACAACAAAGTTATAGATTCCCCATTGATTTTCCATTATACCCTATGGCCGATTCTCGGAGGCGGCTCTGAAGCTTCTGAGCTGCTTTGGCTGGATCAAGGTGGAAACCCAGTCCGGAGCTCTGGGTTGGGTTGTGGCCATCTGAAGTAACTGGATCTGAAGCTGGATCAGATCACTGCCAACTTGCAGAGCCCTACCATTTTTGCATGTAAAGTAAAATAAAACTCTACCCTAAGGCTCTGTGAAATTGAAATTTATAACATGCAGGAAGACAAGCTTCCAATAAACTACCTGGCAGAAGTGTGCTTGGTCTGTTATGTATAAAAAGGAAGAGGAAAGGCCAAAATTTACTTCTGACTACATCTAATGCTTTTTTATTTGTTTTTAAAACAGATCTGACATGTTCTAGATTTATTGCTTATACTTATTATTTAGTAATACCCCATGTATTCCTGCTAATTAGGATTATAGTTTACATAAAGAA
Organism: Caiman crocodilus; assembly: GCA_030014935.1. NCBI lineage: Eukaryota > Metazoa > Chordata > Crocodylia > Alligatoridae > Caiman > Caiman crocodilus. The sequence goes on from JAGPOW010003642.1 coordinate 50,827,840, forward strand.
AATAAATAATATATAAAATTATCCAAATACTTAACACACTAGAAAATCAGAACAAAGACTATGATGGTATAGAGAGCTTTTGCCTGGTAATTTCCCGTTTTCCATACACATAAAAGATACTTATGCATTTCTTTGAATCCTACTATCAGCAGAGATAAATCATATAAACGCCAAAGAATCCACCTATAACAAGCTGTTTCTAACTTTATACTCAGAAATGACCACTAAAGTGAAAACAACAGGACTGACAACACAAACAGAAACCCTCTCTCCCTCTGGTGGTCACCAACCACCCATACTTGAAACAGTTAGAAGAATCTCTAAACAATTATAGCCTGTAGTCAACAAAGACCAGACTTTGAGAGACAGAGTCTGAGCCCCACTGCTCCCGCCTTTCAAATAACCCCCTAACCTAGCCTAACTCATCATCCAAAGCAAACTGCCCACTGTACGACAGATATCAAGTGGGACACAGCCTTGCTTTATCAAGAAATACAAAACTGTCAACACATCTGTTATAAGAATCAACATCCCCCACACACAAACCCATCAGAATCCCTCCTACGCAGTGCTTTCCCAAAATGTGCAATATCTCATTCAGTAGACCACAGTTTTTATGGTAACTGTGGGTGAAATTAGACAGAAACTATGCACAGAATCAATTCTCACAGAAAAAATATAAAGGACAGAGACATACAAACACCAATAGGTGCACATTTTTTCACAGACAACCACTCGCTTTCTGACCTCACTACCTTTGTGTTTTATTGATTTTATAGCAAGAATCTACCTGATTCTTGAAAATGTTTGTTCACAATACAGGTGATAATGACCCTCTTCCCTTTTGAAAGGTCTTGATCTCTCACCAATCAAGCTATCTCTTCTTTTGTTAATTGTTTGTATGCTGATCTTGGGAAATTCTCTCTTCTCCAATCTTATAGCCATCCCCAGTAATTTTAATCATTGCTGTGCCTACTTCTTCCTTTAGACCTGATGAAGAATGCTTTGCATTCAGAAAAGTTGCCCAAGTCTATCCCAACCATGCAGTTAATCAAATGAAACATCGTTCACAAAAATGTTTACCACTCTACTGGATCATTTTTCATTTTACACACACAGACACACATGCACTTTGTGTGCATATGCACACACATAGTAGTATGCATATCTATATGCACAACTTAATTTATGAATTATAATTTAAATAATGTCTTCATCACAAGTTGTTCAGTAAGTAACAGTGACCAGCAGTTGAACTCCAAAACTTTTCAGTTCTCCTCTACAGATTCTTTCTTCACTATCTGGAACTTTTTTTCCGAGTTCTCATCTATTATAAAAACAAACTGAAAATAATTCCTTTTTTGCTGTTTGGTAAGTATCATAATGGACATGTAATAGATTCATAGACTGTGAAAATAATGGCATGACACTGCTTTAAACCTTGTTAGAAACTTATTTCAACACTGATCTCCCAATAGTCACAAGCCATGTTTTCTCCATCACAGGATAAAGGTGGCTTTTCTCCTGATGTCTTTCAGCTTTTCTGCTGAAAGTCTCTGATTTGTGCTCCTTGTAAGGTTTATTTCACTGGAATCCAAGAATTTTCATTGACATTTTTAATTCTTTTAATTTAAATAGAAAGATTTCCAATATGTGCATAAATTAATTATTTGTAATTATTTATCCAGATAATCCATTTAGCATAAGGGATATGGATAATTGTGAAGAAGAATTAACCAGCAGTGGGCTGAGTGGCTGGCAGTACTATAAATATTGTGCCTGCATGTACTTCATACATGAGAAGAAAATTGCTGAAAAAAGCAAAGAAAGAAACAGTTAGCTAAGTATTTTTCACTTCTACTTGTAGACTTTTGTATGAATGGAATAGTATTTTTATTAGTAACATGCAATCCCCAAAATAATACATTACAATAGAAAAATTATTTTATGAATATTTTAAATTGATGTGTATTTTAGAATTGTATGTCCTATATGGGAGTTCAGTAAAAGGGACATAAAAACTGCTAGTTACTGGGTCAGACTATAGGTCCATCTTGCCCTATACAGTGGCAGAGAATGATGAAAGGGAGAGTGAAGAGGGCATGGCCAGGACTTTTTCCACTGTTCCTCTCTCACTTGCAGCTACCAACATTTAGGGTACAGACAGAAGTTACATTTGTTGTGTGATCAATTGACCTTGGTTGGCCTCCTGTGATACATATGCACAGCTACAAAGCACTGTAAAAGTGTCTGATCACATGGCAAATTTGCTCTCATCAAATGAGGGATCAGATTAAAGTACTCTATTTTGGAGTGCCTTATGGAACTTCTGTTCCCTAGTGTCAATCCATCAAGCAATCAGAGTTGGGCTGTTGCAACCCTCAAATCCTTATTTACTTTCTCTTTGCCATTTAGTATTTTGTAAACACTTATCACATTGCCCTTTAAGCATCTTTTTTAACATACATAGCCATTATAAGGCATCTCCCTCAACATATTTTTTCCTGCCTCTTCAGGACAAATCTAATGTTGCTTCTGTGATCCCACAATTATAATTTAACACTGTCTCCAACTGACTCTACATTTTCAGATTATTGTAAAAATTTGTGCACGTGTCCTTTTTCTTGACATTATTAACATTAATGAGAACATATCCATGATAATAACTTTAATTCATTTTTTCAAGGTGCAAGTGGAGCATTTGGACAGGACTGAAGATGATCAGGCTTGAGAGTGATAATACATGTTTTTTATGCAGTTTCTTTCACCTCTGAAGCCTATTGCATAATTTAAGGAAAATGCAGGTGCACAAAGGCATTGTATGAGGAAAAGATAGGACTTGAACTATTATCAGTGAAGTTAATAAGAGCTTTGCATGGAATCCAAGGCCATAAAGGCCAAAATAATATTAACAACAGGAGAGTGATTTGGGGAGAAATCAGTGAGAGGTAAAAAATATGCTTTTAAAATGAGATTAGGAAAAACTTGAAAAGACTAAGAGAGAAATAGGTAGGATTGAATAGGTAGGAGCTTCAGGTTTCTGCACCACCAGCAATGAAATTGTGAAGTGGGTAAAGCAAAAGTCATGGTGATCTGAGGACCATTTGGAAAGTCTGAATCTTCAGTTTCCATGTAAGACAACATGGGTGCATCCGGATGAGCGTGCACGTGCCTCCTGCCCCATCTCAAAAAGGTTTGAGATGGGGCAGCAGGCACAAGTGGGAACAAAAAAATGTTTCCCACACTTCAAACTTGCAGAGAAAATTAGAGAAACAGAGAAAATTAGACCCCTGGATATCCTGAGGGCCCTGAGGGGCAGATACCTCTACTGTCTGTGCAGTACCCATTCAAGTCTGGCAGGTGCACAGTAGGTCACAGCCAGGCAGCAGCCCCCACTGCCAGACTGCTGCAATGGGTAAGGGTGCAAGGAACTCTCAGGGATGCTTCAGCAATCCAGCTGGCACAAGGGGTAGTGTCCCCAGGTACCAACTGGCTGGGACCCAGAAGCTTCTGAGAGCAAGGAGCCCTGAGCTACTTGCCAGGGTGGCTTTTTATACTGCTGGGGCCAAGACAGGGCAGCTTTTTATACTGCTGGGGACAGCACAGGTGCTGACCCTGGGCTCTATCTCCCCCTGGCTGCAGATCCAGGAGGAGCCAGGCAGGGTTATTTTGCCTCAAGTGGCACAATTTGATCCACAACAAAGTGCGTGTCTGAGCACGTGTGCTAAGGCAAAAAGCCCCGGCTCAAATTTGCACCACTTCTATTTGAGTTGCTGCAAGCACGCTTGCTTGCATGTGTGGATGCACCCCATGGGCTTAAACCACCTTTCAATAAGGGTTTAGTAGCCTGCCCTGCCTGTGGGTGATGGAAGTTTAGACCAAACCATAGATTCATTTAGTATTGAAAGAAAAAGTGAAAAGGGAGATTTAGAAAAATACTTATGTAAAAGGAGCAACTCTTCAAATTCCTGACTGCCCGGTTTTCCTTATTCAGCATGTTGCACATTAAATTTTGAATTGTAGATAGAAATTTTTCATGGGAGAACATCGCCATGAGTGAAAGAAGGAAAACATGAAACCCTTAATAATTAATTTTCTTGATTATGTGAGAAAACAATATTGTACTCCCTCCATTATCTGAAACCCTCCAAAGAGTATATTCTGAAAAACTGTTCAGATAGCCAAAATTGTTCAGATAATTGAAAATGAGGTATTCTATGAGGAATACTATGTGCTAGCAAAGGACGTGTAATCTAAAACCATATCAAATATATAGATATAGATATAGATATATATTATAAATAGTAATATATTATATAGCAATAATACTTCCATAAAAAAATATTTTATAGTACTAACAGCTATAGGTTCCTGTATTAAACTTAAGTGAAGATGCAGTTCTGCATTAAATAAACATTAAAATGAAACAGTTCCTTACACAATGATAACAGTTAAAAGTTGATAAAAACAAAGTTGGCGTTCAGAATATTGAGGTTCAGATAACTGAGGTTTAGATAACTGTGGATGTACTGCAGTCATATTTCAAGTACTTAAAAGTTAACATCCCTGGACCGATATTTACATTAAACTCCGTGTATCATGGGTATCTGATGTAAATTAAAACATATATTCATTGCTAAACAAATTTTACATTTCTTTACAGAGACCAGCATTTCTGAACTTTTGAGGCAGCCCTGAATGACAGACTCTGTCTCAGGGCCCCTAAAGACTTCCAGAAACAGTACTTTTCTCTTGAATTTCAAAAACTGCTCTTGAATTGCTAACTCTCTTTCCCCTGAATGTTTTCTTAACAGTCAGCAGCAGTGGCAGCAGCAAGCAGTCCCTCTCTACAAGTATAGTGGTCTTCTAGTAAATAGGGAAGTTATGAGTGAATCCAGAAATGACTGAAGAGGCTAATCTGAGATAGGTATGTTTGACTGCAGATATGGACTACAGTCCCAGAAGGAAAGAGTGGATCCTGGAGACTTTGGTTCGCAACTTTTTCACTTTGTCTTGCTTGCCTATTTGCATGCATAGTGAGGCAAGTTTACTCAAAATGGTCAATGTCTTATCATATTTTATGGTGCCATTGGGGACAATGCTCAAGTCCCAGGTATGGATGTTAACATCATATTTCTTCAGATTGGTCCTAGCACTTCTGAACGAATGAATTATGACATCACCAGACATCGCATGAGGTAGCACCCATCTCTTGAACTGGAAACAGTATAACTGCCTTCGCATGATATTACCTCTGAATTAACTACTTCTTCTACTTAGCAAAGCCAATTATCCCCTCAAACAGCTGCAATAATTAAAACTGGAAGACTACTTTTAGTCTCCCTAATTAATTTCATCCCACAATTGGATTCTGATTAATTTTACACAGATCCCAAAAACTGCATGTCCTGCCATACCACACATTTCATAGAATCATAGAAAAATAGGGCTGAAAGGAACCTCCAGAGGTAATCTAGTCCAACCCATTGCCTATGGCAGAATCATCCCTATCTGAAACATCCTATACAATCCATAATCTAAACTCTGCATATGACTATCATCAACCCTGATCAATACAGACATAATATCTTAACCTGCTACAGGTAAAACATGGGAACTTGTAATAGAAGGTTTCACCTCTATAACTAGGGAGAGACCATGGGACAGAACAACAGGCTAGGTCTCTTTAAAGTCAGAGACCTTCTGAGGCAGAAGGGATGAAGATATGCAGTTGGAGACAAGCTGCAGGCCAATCCTTCCCAGAGACTTGATGGTGGTAATGAGGATCTTCTGTGCCAGATTGACCACGTAAGGCCAGGTGACCAGAAAAAGGAGCACCTAGAGGCATAAAAGTTGGTCCCTGGTGCAGAAAGAGGAGAGGCACAGCAGTGGAGCCAGGACTATCTGCCCTGAAGAGGGGAGGGGAGGGGAGACACCCCCAAAGCTGATCAGCAGTGCCCCAGGGCACATGAGGAACAGACTGAAGATGTGTGGCTTGCTGTGGTGGTAAGCTACATAGTATTTTATCACTGTTGTCTTGCTGGGCCCAAGGGGATGAAGGTTTATGTTTGAGACTCTTTTTGGTGTCTCAGAGAGCAGAACAGTTTGTGAAAAATCTCTGTTGTTAATGGATGGCTAGAAGATGATAGAGATTTGCTTTTAGGAATAGGCTTGTAGGTAGAGTAGATATTGCATTAGAACAATGGTTCAGAGCAACAGCAAGGGTTGCTTGTTTTCTAAAAGCCAGTTAGTGACAAAGTTTACTTCAAGGTCCACTGTATGTGAATCCAGCAGATAAACAGGCTGGGAAAGACATGAAACACTCTGTTCCCTTAAAACCCATTACAAAAATAAGGGACGCTGCAACTTTGGTACCAGATCACAATGCCCAGCTGCAAAGCCCCTGGGATTTCTGGTTTTGGTGAACATACCTAATTAGGAGGCCAGACACGTGCAAATCAAGACATCAGTAAATGACCAAATTAAGATGTATGCATGTGATGGGTTTGTTAGAACAAAGGAACATGCTGACAGAACATAACATGGACAGTATAACAACCATAGGGCAACCAATCAATGGCTCCCAAAAATGAAGAGTCATCTTGAAGGGAAAGAATACAAAAAGAGGAATTTCAGAATAGAAAGGTTCCCCTGAGTGTGGAACCCAAGGTCACAGTGGACAGATGGTGCACCACCAGCCCATCTCACCCACTCCCTTGTTGGGGGTGGGTCTCTGTCCTAAACCTCCAAGACTGCTAGCATCTGACATTCAAGAAAGAACCACAGGGTGAAGCTTGTATACTGGTCAGACCTACAGTCCCCCTGTGAACTTTGGAACTGGTATAAAATCAGGGGGGTTATTTTGTTTGCCTTGCCTGCATTACTCTTACCTGCTATCATAGCATATCAGTAAAATTTACCTATTATCAAATGGAAGAAGTCATGGTCAGTCTGAGGGTTTGGGTCTGCCCCGAACAAGGTATTTGGGTCATAATTGCAGTGCCAGCATTAACAAACAGTGGAACAGAGGTGTCTATAAGGGACAATGTGAAGGTCACATAGCAGAGAACTGAAATGAGGGCCTCTGCTGGAATTGACCCTCAGCAGGTTGGGAGGGTTTGTTTTGAGACCAGGGTCAACACACAGAGGTTGATGCATTGGCCTTCAGAGCTGAGAGTTTTGCATCTGAGACCCAGAAGAGACACAGAGCAGTTGGCCCAGCCAGGTCAGAAAGGGACCTTACAATCATAAAAGCTGAGGCCCTGGAAGGGGGCCTGAACACAACCAGTGACAGCAATTATGTGAACTAGGATTAGGTAGTGACACCTAGCTTTAAATTTCACCTCCACTTCCCCCCACCCCTTAGGATGAGGCAACCTCCCCAAATTATTTAACAGAAAGGAGCGCTTGTACGCATGATGGGTTATATTGACAATTAAAAACCCACCATTTCAATTTATGGGCTTCCATCAATGTTACAGCAAGGGGCCCAATCTTTTTTTTTTTTTGCAAAGCCTGCCCTCCTCTCCCATGGCTGGGGGCATGAGTTGTTGGAAGGCTGAATAGCCTGTAAGCTGTGGGGGACCCTGAGCCTTCTCTCCAGCCCACTAGCAGTCCATGGCAGGGGGCACTGCCACTGTGAAGGGAAGGACTGGGGCTCCCTGAAGCTAAGGGGCTGCTCAGCGCATTGGCAGCTTGTGTGGGCAGGCTCCACCAGAAAAAAAAAGTGGGCAGGGGGTACAATCCATCTTTTATTTTTTCTGTGGAGCGTGCTGCAGCTGTGTGGCATGCTGCTGTTGGGCTGAAGAATAGCTCCTGGGCTCCAGGGGACCCTAATCCTTCCTTCTTCCATGGCAGCTCCCTCCCAGGGCTGCCTGGGTGGGCTGCTAGAAGGCCAGATGATGCCCCAGCTTGGAGGTAACACCCACTGGATCCATCTGTTCCCCGAGCCTGCCCAGGGAGCAGCACTCTGTTCATTGTTTCTGCTGAAATTCTGCTGCCTGGGACCACCCAGGAACAGACTGACTTGCCCCTGAAGCACTGTGGGGAAGCAGAAGGAAGGCAGATGGGTGTGCTGGTGGCTGGAGAAGGCAACAGGGACAGTGCACAGTGTGCTGGAAGCCTGGGCAAGCTTGGGGAAGCATTGGACTAGGGGCCTCTGAGTTGGTGAGCACCTGCCCAAATAGCAACCTGCCTGGGCAGCCCTGGGGGTACCATCACTGTGGAGAGAAGGACTGGGGGCCCCCACAGCTCAGGGGCTATTTGGCCTGCTGGCAGCTCACCCCCCAGTATGCATAAAGTGCAATGCAATTAAACCATAAAAACAGGCAATTTTTGTCATGTGTACAAGACCCCAAGGTGTGGCAGGTTTGCATAAGAGTGCAGAGCCAGCCAGGAATGGAAATCCAGGGGTCACCCACCTGCAGCACCCTGTAACAGAACCATGGCAGCCAATGTCAGCTTCTATAAAAGGTTGTTAATATATGCTGAAGTGATCATAATTAATATATGATCCCAAGAAAGATGGCAACAAAGAAAAGCAAAAACCTCCACCATCTGTACCAATCTGATCATGGAGTAAAATTTCTTCCTGACCCCAAATACGGCAATTGGTCTGACACTGAGCAGAGGGGCAAGACCTCTAACTAGGATCCTTCAGCTTTGTTCCTAGCAGGACAATCCTGACAAAATTCCTAGCCTTGGCTGTAGCCAATACACAGTGGCTCTGAGGGAGATGCTCTGACACATGCAGCAGAAAGAGTGCTGTGGGCAACCAGCAAAGCCCAGGAGTATAGAAAATAACCATAGAAGAGCATAGGTATAGCTATGCCTATATCATCTCCAATCAGTGGCTGTCTTGTTCTTGAACACAGCCAGTGATGGAGAGTCTACAACTTTCCTAAGCAGTCTGCTGCCTTATTATTCTCACAATGAAGAAGTTTTTCCTTATATCCAGTCTAAATTTACTTTGCTGCCATTCCAAGCCATTGTTCTGCATCCTCCTCTCTGCAGCTACAGAAAAAAGGTGCTTTCCCTTTTTTTTATGACAGGTATTTGAAGACTGCTATGATGTCTCTTTTTAAGCAACTTTTCAACAAGCTGAACATGCCTAACTCCTTCAGCCTCTCCTCATATGACTTTCTTCCAAGCCCTTTATCACCTTTGTTGCCTGCCTCGGGACCACCTTTAAGTCCTCCATGGGTGACTGGAGTCTTCTGATCACAGGAGGGCACCAGCAGCTGATCGCCAACTGGTGGGGTGTCCCCCAGTGGCCAATCACCACCATCAGAAGTGCAGCTGGTGCTTCTCTCATCACCCCCACATTTTCAGGGGGCACCATCCATTGCCTCCCACTCCCCAGTTGATGAGGGCCAATCTCAGGGGAGGGACACAGGCCCCCCCATACCTCTCATGTGTCACCTATGAATTTCTTCACCCTGTTTTTAAAATGTGGAATGCAGAACTGCACACAGTATCCCAGAAAAGACTTAACCAGTGCTGAATAGAAAGGCACTATCACCTCTTGCATCTTGGATATAATGCTTCTATTGCTATATCCCAAAACCACATTCACCTTTTGTGCAGCTACATCACACTGCACAATTCCCAGATCCTTCACTGTAGTGCTGCCATGCAACTAGGAGTCACATATTTTATATTTGTGTTTTTGATTATTCTTCCTGAGGTGTAGCACTTTGCATTTGTCCACATTGAACTACAATTTGTTAGCTCTATCCAAGCTTTCCAATCTGTCAAGATTCATTCTGAATAGTATTTCCATCCTCCAATGTGTTTCACAGTCATTCCCAGTTTTGTTTTATCCTCAGGTTTATCCAAGAAACTTTCTATGCCAATATCCAAATCATTAATAAACACTTTGAACACACTGGACAGATCCTGGTCAGACTCAACTCAAAACCATCTGGCATTATGATGTGAACTTATTAATACATAACCTTTGTTTGTGGCTATTGAGCCAGTTATCTATCCATGTTATGATATTTTTGTCCAGCCTACATGTTTCCAATTTGTCTATGATAAGATCTGTGGGACCTTGTCAAAAGCTGTGCTGAAGTCCAGGAATAATATATTCACAGGATTCCTTTTATTCACCCAAGTAGTTACTTTGTCAAAGAAAGAGATCAAGTTTGTTTGATGTGATTTGGTTTTTATAAATCCGTGCTTGTGATCATCCTTTCCTTCTCCAGCGCTTACTGTGCTTGCAAATGGCCTTCTTTAGGATATATTCCAGTAACTTCCCACATATTGAGGTCAGGCTAACTGTTCTGTAGTTCCCTGGGTCCCTTTTTTTACCTTTTTTAAAGAGGGGCACTGTATTGGCCCTTTACCAGTTCTCTGGTACCTGGCCAATCTTCCATACTTTTGTGAAAATCATTACCATGGGCTCCAAGATCTCTGCCAGTTCCTTCTATACCCTGGGTGAATTCAGACCCATCAAAAGCTCTCTGACCATCTCTTTTGTTATCTCATCCCTCAGCTTGTCCCCTTCTTTATCCAAATAAACCTTATTAGGTGTCTGGCTGCAGCTTAATTGTTTTGTGAAATCTGAAGCAAAGGAGCTGTTGACTAGTTCTTTGCAACTTCCATTAAGAGTTCCACCTGGCTTGTTTGTCTGATCCCAATCATACATCTGCTGGGGCATGCCATTGGCTGCACCAGGGTGGGAAAGGGATCTATAGATCAAGGTATTCTTCAACACTAATGAGGGTGCACCCAGCTGTACATATTCTGGTAAAAGTCAGTGGCATAGGCAGCTGTGGATTGGTGAACTCCCTGATCCACAGCTGCATCTTGAAATGGTGCACATGCAGCTGGCTGAGGGATTGGAGGGCTCCCCATTCTGCAGCCACATTCAGCCAACTTCATATATGCTAGGTTGCAGGCATCTGGGGATCAGGGATGTCCCTGAACATGGGGAGCCAATAAATGCCTGACAATGGGAATATTTAAAGCCCTATCATGCAGCAGGCTACACAGGACAGCTTTAAATATTCCTGAATAGGGGGTACTGATGGGTTCCCCTTTGCCACCAAATTTAAAGCCCTGCTATGCATTTGGCATGGGGCTGCATGTCAGGGCTTTAACATTGCCCCCCTTCAAGTTAAACCATGCTCCAAGTTAGTCACAAATTATTTGCCTTTTTTATCATGGGATAACTTGTTTGAACCATCTGGCATGTTACAAAAAAGTTGTGGGACACTTATTTTTAACCTGCAACAAACATAACATCTGGAGAGGGCCCTAAATGTAGAGGTATGTGAAGCTTTGGGACTACGATAGGAGTTTTCCTCACAGAAGTTGGTTCTTTATATTTTTTCTTAAAGAAATATATATATATTCTCAATTCCAAAATCACCCAATTGTCTTTCCATCACTCTTTAACATAAACAGTTTTAGAAATGTCTACAAAAGGTTCTGTTGCTGCATAAGGTCCACTCAGTTACATATAATTTCAAAACACATGATCTTGACAATTATTATTACTGTCTTTTATATCTTCAGTTACTACTCTTTACTATTAATGTTTATATTTTAAGATTTGTTTAAAGTAGCATACATGATATTTTAAAGTGATTTGTAAACAGTCTATAAGGGCTTATGGGCTGTGTGGAGGCTGAGAAATTGGCCAGAATGGGGCCGCCAATGAAATGGAATTAGGCACAACAAGCTTGGTGGCTGAATTCAAAAAAGAACTTTACTTACAACTGGGATACAATGTAGCCACGCTCCATAGAGTTGCAGAAAACAAGTAGAAAACAGAAAAGCAGAAACCAGGTGGCACACCAATGTTGTTTGAGCATGCAGGGCACAGGGTACGTCCGGATTTTGTCGACGGGGAGTTGTTGGTGGCTGATCAGGCCTCCAAGTTAAGTCCGAGATGCACATGAAACTTGTCTCCGACGTGCATCTGAGCTCTCTCCTCCAACTTGGGCGGAAACTTCCCAAGCCTTTTGTACGGCTAGCGAGCCAATTGCTAGCTGCCACGTATGCATAATTTATGACAGGCCAACCAGAAGCATGCACACAATGGTGCAGCTGCAAGCTTTGGCGGGAACTGATTCTTGCACCAAGGGCTCTTTCCTGCCGCAGGGGAAATCCCTGCACTGGGTACTCGCATTGTGCTGGAACACGGCTGTGCCGAGGCATTTTTTAACCATTGAGCTCTGACAGGCTGTTCCCTCACAATCAAGACAAGCAGAAAGACAAGGTGACAAAACTTAAGGAAAGGGATATCGCTATAGAAAATATACATAAAAGACATTTTGATTTACTATAAGCAAATTTATCTTTAAAATATTTTCCTTACCATTCCAATCCTCTTATAATTACATCTATTTTATTAGTAAGAATAAGAAAAACTTCAAAGGTCTGGTTCATATTTGGGTATATTTTTAAAATTATGATTCTTCTTAATCAAAATCACAATTCTAATTATAATTATGCATACTAATAGTAAAAGAGAATGACACAGACATAATACCCTAGCAAAATAGGTCATATGTATTACAACTCAAGGGTGCCTGAGTTTATATAAATTGTGTATTTAAAATCACCAAAAGATTTGAAGAAAATGCTTAGAGAATAGTACTTCTAGCACAAACATACCAGTCTACTAGTAAATTTAAAGCAGCTTTAAGACCTCTCCTTGTAATACATACTGAAGTTTGCTTTTTAATTTAATTTAGTTCCTTAGAATGTCTGTAAATTGTTTTGTAACTCTTCAAGCATGTGCAGATAAAATAGGGGCCCTAAATTGAAGTGGTGGGTTTTAAAAAACACCACTTCAATTTAGGGCCAATTAAACCCCTGTATTGTGCACACATCCTGCTGACTTACCTGCCCTTCCAGCAGGGAGGGGAGGGTGAGCTGCTTGTGAGCAGAGCAGTCCCTGGGCTGTGGGGGAGGCTGGTGCTCCCCTCTGTGGCAGCAGGACACCTCCCCTTCCCAGGCAGCACCCATCCCCCTGCAGGCACCCGCCTTGGGTGGTCCCAAGGGGCACTGCAGCCATGGAGGGAAGCATTGGACCCCCACACAGCTCAGGCAGGCAGGCAGGCTCCAGAGGGTTGGGGGGAAAGATCACCACTTTTCTTGGGCAGAACTGCTTTCCAAGGTTACTGTCAGGCTGCCTGCAGGATTTCCTGCAGAGCCATGGAGCTGCACAAAGCCTGGTATTTCACTCCATGGCTGTAGGGACAGCAAACTAAAACTCTTCTGCTCCCCAAATCATTTAAGGTGAATTATGCTGCTGAATTTCCTACAGCGGCTGGAATTAATGCGCAATACGTCACCAATGCGTGCAAACACTGACACCATTAAAGTGGTGCAAAAGCATTTAGCCCACTTTAAAATGTTGTACACACATGCCTCTTGTTTTGTCTGCACATGACCTTCATTGCTGCTTTCCATTGCTTTGTGATCCTAGTGCTTTAAGGACCAAATTGTGATTACTTAACTCACATTTGCAAGCTTATTGATGGTACTGAAACTGCACATGTGTTAGTAAATATAAATTTGGTACCATACCGTATTTCCTGACTGTACACACATTTTTAAAAATATGCCATTCCAGAGGCATAGCTGGATTGTTTCATGCCTGGGAAAGCCAACAATGACCAGAAAAGCATCAGCTACCAAAGTGTCAATTGCAGTGGCATGATCAGCGGCTGATGCTGTCACAAGCTATTTTTGTGCTCCTCCACAAAGGTGGCACCTAGGGCTGCTACCCCAGTCAACCCCCTCCCACCTCAGTTATGCTACTGTGCCATCCAGTGCTTAACCTTGAGTCCCAAGCTCTCTTGTTGGCCCAAACTAATAACACATTTAGATATCTGATGAAGCTGAATGCATTTGTGTCATCATCACCATCAGCATTATTAATCTAGGGCCAGACATTTGGCATTTATGCAAAAATGTTAAGCACAAGGAGACTGTACCAAGGAGTTTATAGTCTAAAAAGAATGAAAGGAGTAAGGATTATTATATACTGTGTCACAAACCCATCCACTGAAGACACCCAGAGCCCTGAGTTTCTCCCCACTGTGCTGCCACTTGCTCTTTCTAGGAAAAGGGCAGCCTGGAGAATCACTTACTCAGAAATCACTCTTTCTATAAACAATCAGTAAAGAGACAAAACAACAGAAGAATTTATTAGATAGGATGAAACAATTACACTGCCAAAATTGACAGTTGATAGGAAGACAGAAAAAGCAAAAGAAGCAAAGTGTTTTACCCTCTCTTTTGACTATAGCTTATCACCTCCTGAGAGACCTGCCAATGTTCCAAGAGATGAGTCTTCCTTCTGACTCTACCAGTCCTGGCAAGTGGGACCATTAAATCCCCCAAAGTCTGAAATTCAAAGACACTGGGTGTGTCTACTCATGCCCTTTAAAGCACAGTAGCTTATTTTACTGAGCATTAAAGCATTGCGTAAAAACCATGCAAATACATTAATGTGAAGTAAAATAGGTTACTGCACATTAACCATCACTAAAAAACTGTGCAGTTTCACTACTGAGCATTAGGGTAGCATAATGTGCATTTATTTAGTACCTCACATTAGTATTTTACACTCCTCTGGGAGTGGAGGCAGGGTACTTTAATTAGAGTGGCTCCGAGAGTCATCTAATTAAATTACCCAGACTGTCTCATGCATCAGTGTCCCCGCACTTCAAAATGGTGGCAGGATTACTTTATCTAAAGCTTATCAAATGAGCTTTAGTTAAAGTGCCCCCACCCCTGCCATTTTGAAATGTAAGGATGCTGATACACAAGATGCAGAGACTGACTGGAGTGTGGTAATTACCATGCTTCAGCAGACTCAATTAATCGATTCTGCTCCAATGCACTGTAATTACAATGCATCAAAGCAGCCTCAAGGCTCATGTACAGGCACCGGAAGGTGCAAGGATTAATGCGCGTTAGGAAAAGTGCATTAATACATATGTAGGTATGCTCACTGATTCTATCCGAGCTAGTCTCTACAAACCCTCCAAGGACAACTCCCACTCCTCCCCTTGTTTTTAATGCTGATGAGTCACAAGAATCCTCCAGAGAGTTCTGGTCTCCATGAGATGCTTGAAAGTCTCTCTGGCTAAAGGATCCTGGATTTGGTCTCAGATGCCTTTGCTCTCAGATTGACTCCAAGATAAACGTGGAGCAACAATTAGAGGTCACGGTCGGCAGGGCTAATCGGACCCTATCGTGTATCCACAGGCGCATCTCAAGTAGGGCCAAAAAGATGATCTTCCCCCTCTACGTGACACTGGTCAGGCTGCAGCTGGAGTACTGTGTCCAGTTCTGGGCACCCCACTTCAAGAGGCATGTGGACAACATTGGGAGGGTCCAGAGGAGGGCCCGCATGATCCGGGGACAGCAGGACAGACCCTACAATGAGAGCCTACAGGACCTGAACCTGTTCAGCCTTCAAAAAGAGAAAGCTGAGGGGGGGACCTTGTGACCATCTATAAACTCACTAGGAGGGACCAAAAGGGTTTGGGGGAAACCTTGTTTCCCCGAGCACCCCCCAGGATAACAAGGAATAACGGCCACAAGTTGTTGGAGAGTAGGTTTAAATTAGACATCTGTAGGAACTACTTCACAGTTAGGGCGGCTAGGATCTGGAACCAACTTCCAAGTGGTGCCAGCTCCTACCCTGGGGGTCTTTAAGAAGCGGCTCTTTGCCTACCTGGCTGGGTTCACTTGAGCCCAGTTTCCCTCCTGCCAAGGCAGGGAGTCAAACTTGAAGATCTACAAAGGTCCCTTCCAACCCTACTTCTATAATTCTATGCCATTATAGGCAGACAGTGTTCTGGGACCTAACTCGTTTTGTCTGCCATTAGGAATAGCAGTTCATCTTGCCCTAGAATCACAATAATGAGAAAGATTTAGCAGTTCTACCAACTATCTTCCCTTGACTAAACTATATAAAAAATCATGAAGATATACATACCCAGCAAACCATAATCTATAATAGTAACAAATTAATGCAGCCTAATGTGGGCTTTACAGCAAGATTACACATGCCATATCAGTACAGTAAAGCACAAGAAAATGTCCCTGATGTGCAACAAATCCTCAAAACATAATGGGATTAATAACATACACATTGCCCAGTTCATCATTTAGTTTAGAGAGATGAGACTGCACTTACCCCCACAGTAAATACAGGTTTGTTTATTTCCCAATTAAAATGAGATAAGATACCTTGCAGTAACTCTGCCCAGACATATACTTCAAAGGGTATGGATCTGTGCATTTAGAACAGGAGATTTTTAATTCTATCATTGTAGTTGTTGCCACAAAGTTTTGTGTGTTGACAGTATGCTATAATATTCTACAGAAACAATGGAGCAGAGCCAGAGTGGTACTAAGGAAATTTCATTTAAACCAAAATATAACCTATGGGATATAAACCTTAGTAATAATTATAGTACTAGTAATAATAGTAATAATAGTAGGAATAATAATTGGACTTAAAGGCAAAAATGAATGTCTTTTCACACCATCTGGGGTGTAAGATCCAACATATTTATCTGAGAATTTATGACTTTTTTTCTTTTAAAACTTTTTATTTAAAATCTAAAAAGTCTTAAGCAATCTCCTCACTTTAGTAAGAAATGATAAAAGCTATGACCTGAGTTACATTTCAACATTATTTTCCTGGAGTTCTGGAAGCAGGACCTTGCTCCTAGCTCCAAACCAAAATGTTTAGCAGTATGTATTACATTTTGCAAAGGATCTGAATACAAAGAGCTTTGGCTAATCTTTCTCAACTGCTAAATTGTCTTTCTATTCCATTTTAAAATATCTGAGCCACATTTGGGATTCACAAGATCCTTATAGGGAAAATAAAAAAAGCATCTGTGTTTAAGAGGAAAGAGGACCTTTTATAAGCACTCTTCTATTCCTGCTCCATCTCAACCTACGGGCAACATCATTTTGAATATTTTTTATGTATCTCACAAAGACTAAATAAAATGAGCCAGAGAACTTCCTTACTAATACAAAATAGTAAAAGCCCAGGATCCTTCCATAGAAACCAAACATACCACAATCCCAGAAGACTTTAAGAAAGTCTTATGATAGCCGAGGATATTATTCTTTTTTTTTTTTTGTCCTGTAATACAACAAATTGTTGTGCCAGAGGACTGGAAGGTGGCCAATGTGGTTTCCATCTTTAAAAAGGGGAGGAAAGAGGACCCAGAGAACTACAGGCCTGTCAGTCTCACCTCGGTTCTGGGAAAGATCTTTCAGAAAATTCTCAAGTCCCACATCTGTGAGGGACTGGCAGGGGACTTTATGCTGAAGGGCAACCAGCACAGGTTTATTAAGGGTAGGTCCTCTCAGACCAACCTGGTCGCCTTCTACTGTAGGGTGACGCCTACACAGTTCAGTGGGTCAGAAACTGGCTGACGGGGCACTCCCAGAGAATGGTGGTGGATGGGTCGTACTCATCCTGGAGAGATGTGAGCAGCTGGGTCCCCCGGGGCTCAGTCCTTGGGCCTGCGCTGTTCAACATCTTCATCGCAGACATGGATGAAGGGGTGGAAAGTAAGCTTTCCAAGTTTGCTGATGATACCAAACTGTGGGCTGAGGTGGGGACACCAGAGGAGAGGGAGAGACTGCAGCAGGATCTGGGCTGACTGCACGAGTTGGCAGACAAGAACAGGATAGGATTCATTGTGGAGAAGTGCAGGGTGATGCATCTAGAGAGAAGCAACCCCCAGCACACATACTGGCTGGGAAGCTCCCCTCTTGCTAGCACGGAGGTGAAACAGGATCTTGGCATCATTGTTGACACCAAGATGAACATGAGCCGCCAATGTCAGACGGTGGTTGGGAAGGGCAACTGAACCCTATCGTGCATCCAGCGATGCATTTCGAGCCGGTCCAAGGCGGTGATCCTCCCCCTTTATGCGGCGTTGGTCAGGCCGCAGATGGAGTACTGTGTC
>JAGPOW010003642.1:50845911-50872576 GCA_030014935.1 Caiman crocodilus
GGTCCAAGGCGGTGATCCTCCCCCTTTATGCGGCGTTGGTCAGGCCGCAGATGGAGTACTGTGTCCAGTTCTGGGCACCGCACTTTAAGAGGGATGTGGGTGGCCTTGAGAGGGTCCAGAGGAGGGCCACTAGATTGATATGTGGGCAGCAGGATAAGCCTTACAAGGAGCGTCTGAGGGACCTGAACCTGTTCAGCCTCAGCAAACGGTGGCTGAGGGGGGACCTGGTGGCAGCCTATAAACTGCTGAGGGGAGATCAGCAGGAAATAGGGCAGGCTCTTCTTTCCGGGCACCACCAGGGGTAACTAGGACCAATGGTCACAAGTTACTGGAGAGCAGGTTTAGGTTGGACATTAGGAAACACTACTTCACAGGGTGTCTAGGATGTGGAACCAGCTTCGTAAGGAAGTTGTTCTTGCTCCTACCTTGGGCACCTTCAAGAATAGATTGGATAGGTACTTGGCTGGGGTCCTGTGACCCTGGCACTTGTTCCTGCCATTGATGGGGGGTCAGACTAGATGGCCTGCCTTAGGCCCCTTCTGACCCTAGATACTATGATACTATAATACTATGAAATTAGTTGAAACTGTCCACATTTCCTCATGTGTCTATTACTACAAGTGACAATATTTTGTCCATTCTTGTTGAAAAAGATGAATGTCATTCCCTTCCCTTCATTTAGAATTCTACTAAGTTTACAAATACTTTCTTTTCCCAGTCAAAACAAAATATTACAGGATGCCACCAGCTAAATAAAAACAATGGTTTGCTAATACTAGCTGTAAAGTAGACTTCGAGTTTATCCTGGTTCTGATTGTCCCAGGCTTTGATTCACATAAACACAGCCAGGGGACACACTTAGCTTGAATGACAACTAACTCAAATTAGCCCCTGTTGTCCCATGAACATTTTTTATCTTGGATACCTCACAGGAATTTGAAGTTTGACAGTAGCCTTGGAAGTCCTTAGGTTCCCAGAATAAAAGGCTTTATCCTGGGAGAAATCCAACACCTATTTTTAGCCTAAGAGTAGAAATGGCAAACTGCTCCAATAAATCTTTCCCGCTGATGGCAATACTGTCCCTCAGGACAACATGAATAAACATATGATGCATGTCCAGATGAGTGTGCATGTGCCTCTTGCAGCATCTCAAACCCCTTGGGGATGCTGCAAGAGGCATGCCTGGGAACAAAAAAATGTAATATCCAGGGGTAAAAAAAAACCACTCCACAGAACAGTAAGGCAAGGTACAGTCCCAGACCATGCTTGGAGCAAACACAGGGGTCAGTCCTCCAGAGTAGATGCTCTGGTTTCAGCCAAAGCATCTCTGTGGTGCTCCTGCTTTCCCTGGCACTGTCCAAGGTAAGTTAGGGAACTGGGTCAGGGGGTTTATGGGTGTAAGTATGTGCTTATTGGCAGGATCCCAGGTCCAGCTCCCTGTGTCTGACACACTGTCTGCCCTGCATTAGCAGGCAGTGTGCTTCAGCACCAGGGTGAGGGCCAACCATAGAGATGCTACCAGAGCCTCTCTGTGGAGGACCCTCTGTGGAGGACCCAGCCTCCAGTTGCCCTGCCCCACAGTTGTCCTGGACCATGCCCTGCCCTACTTTTTTTCACTAAGGTATTTTTTGACCCCTGAATATTAAGGAGTCTAATATTGCTCCAGCACTGCAAATTTGCAGTGCAGTGAACCTTTTCTTGTTCCTGCACATGCCTCTTGCTGTGTTTCAAAGGGCTTTGAGACGCTGCAAGATGCATGTGCATGCTTGTCTGGACACTCCCATGGACAGTATTCTACAGAGGTCCTATATATATTTTTATATACTCAGTCATTCCAATACATCCAATATTCAAATTTCTGAAACTGACTGTTTGCTATGAAATTGGCACATGTTCTGCCATCTGCAACATTTAGCTCCTTTTCAGTTATTTCTTTGTATTGGTACCATATTAATAAAAAAAAAGTGTTTATTTTTAACTAGAGGTTAAAATCCTAAGATAACTTTAGAAGAAGAAGAAGAAGAAGAAGAAGAAGAAGAAGAAGAAGAAGAAGAAAGAGGAGGAGGAGGAGGAGGAGGAAAGGGACACTGATATTTCCATAACTTTTTGTCAGGGATTTGAAAAATGAAGTCATTGTCAATTTTTCTTGAATGTTGCAACAAAAAAAAAGAATGAGGAAGTCAGTAAACAATTCAATATAATACAATTAAATCCAAAGAAAATGCTTATTTGTGATTTTGTGAAAATGAATGCTTTGGAATGAAAATAAAAAATTCCTATATTGAATGAGTATAACTCTAATATGTCACACAAAAACACTTTCTTTAAAGAAAGTTTTCTATTCTGCCTGAGGGCAGCCTGATAGCTTTAGAAAGCTCTGGATATCCTGTGCATATGTATAAAGAAACATTGGATAAGTTTTGTTTCAGCAAAAGAATCTTACACAGAAATCTGTCTAATACAGTTGATGTACTTCTGAGGAACTCCATAAAGAACCACTTCAACAAATAAAGCTCTATCTGCAAAGCTGTGATATGAATAAAAAGACAAATACATGCAAATTAATGCTTTTCAAGCACAAAAAAGGGCAAATATATTATATTCTAGAAATAAGTCCTATCAACCTTCTGTGAGAGAAGAGAGAAAAAGCCACCACAAAAAACAACATTGTCAGTAACCCAGAAAATGTTATGATGCCTGTTTATGTTAATGTAGATGAGGGAATACTGAATTCTGTTTCACCTAATGGTTGAGCAAAATGAAACTTGCTACTAACTCCGGGTTTCCCAGTAATTGGATTACCCCCGTCTAGGAGCAGCTGAAAGGGCTTTTGGAGTCATGGTTGACTCCAAGATAAACATGAGTCATCAGTGTGATAAAGCAATCCACAAGGCTAACCACACTTTATCATGCATTAGCAGATGTATGTTGACCAGGTCCAGGGAGGTCATGCTTCCCCTCAACGTGGCACTGGTCAGGCATCAGTTGGAGTACTGCATTCAGTTTTTGGCACTGCACTTCAAGATGGAGATGGAGAATAGGTTTCCAAGGGAGGTAATGTTCTTCCTTGCCTTGGGGGTCTTCAAGAGGAGACTGGAGAAGCACTTAGCTGAGGTCATCTGACCCCAGCACTCTTTCCTGCCCAGGGCAGGGGATTGGACTCAATGACCTACTAAGGTCCCTTCTGACCCTAATATCTATGAACCTATGTCCCCTTTGTATGAATAGGGAGATATTTGCACATCTCTGGAAGACAATCTGATTTCTATTATGGGGGCGATAACTTTCCCAAAGTGGGTAATAGAATCCCTCCCACTTTATAGGTAACTCAAAGTGGGTGAATCTACATGAAATGCTTTACTGCAGGTTTGACCAAATAGCTCCACAGTAGGAGCATCTACATTTGTGCATTTATTGCACAGTAACTGAAATAACTGGATAGCACAGGTGTGTGTCTACACATGCACACCCAGACCGTGCAGAAAATATGGTGACTTATGCTGACTTGAGTGTATATTTGATATCTGCATCATGCAGTTATCACATTTATGTTTGAGTAGTTACTGAGCAGTAAGGCATGTGTAGACAACTTACTATGGAGTAACACTGTGTGGACTGGCTTGGGACTAACTTTAGTAGCAAGTCGGTCCACACACTCACTTTAACACTTGCATGTGTAGATGCTGGACTATTCCTACTTTCTGCTCCATAACCTACTGTGCAATAAATTTAAGCTGGCATAAATGCATATTTGGACATACTGAGTAAAGCATGACCATCTACATATGCACCCATATTAGGCCATAGTAACCTAGTTAACTCCACAATAGGATATTACTGCCTGACACAAGTACTATCCTACAGCAGACAAAGAAAACTCCTGGGCTAGAAGTGATATTTTTTATTAGACCAACTAAATAGTAGCAAAAAAAAAAAAATCCTTTCTTTGCAAGCTTTTGGTTCCACACATCCTACATTAGGCTGAGGAGAATTCAAAGATTGTAAAAGTTCTCCCAGGTAGAAAAGAAGCTTCATTTTACATAGGACAGATAAAAAGTAGAATTTTTTTCCCCTGGGTTCCTCAGAGTACTTTTGTGAGAGAGCTGTTTTGTGATATGCATTATGCATATTAGGCAGGCTTCTTCCCTGGAGGTATCAGATGTCAGGCCGGGAGGTGATCATTTCTTCTTTCTTAGTTAGCAATGAATTTTGCATTTCCAAATGGCTAAATATTATATCTTTCATATTTCAGGGATATATGTTGTAGCTGTGCTGGTCTAAGAAATTGAGACAAAACTTGTGCTAGAGGTGATAATTTTTATTAGATAAACTAAATAGTAGCATTTTTTTTTCTTTCTTTGAAGCTTTTGGGTCCAAAAACCCTTCATTGGCGCATCCACACATGTAAGCATGTGTGCTGGCAGCAGTTCAAAAGGAAATGGTGCAAATTTGAGCTGGGACTTTTTGCCTCAGCGCACATGCCTGGACATGCAGTTTGAAGTGGGGCAAATTGTGCCACTTGGAGCAAAATAACCCTGCCTGGCTCCTCCTGGATCTGCAGCCAGGGAGAGCTAGACCTCAGGGCCTGCACCTGTGCTGTCCCCAGCAATATAAAAAGCTGACCTGTCAAGTAGCTCAGGGCTACTTGTTCTCAGGAGCTTCTGGGGCCCAGCAAGTTGGTACCTGGGAACACTACCCCTTTTGCCAGCTGGGCTGGTGAAGCAGCCCTGACAGTTCTGGGCAGTGGGGGCTGCTGCCTAGCTGTGATCTGCTGTGCACCCATCAGACCCAAATGGGGACTGCACAGCCAGTAGATGCATCTGCCCCTCTGAGCCAGCTGCTTATGGGCTATGGCTACAGGGTTGGCCTTTGTGTGCCACTACTGCCACGTGTGCCCCTTGCCCAGCCATCAGGGCAGCTCTCACCTAGAAGATGTTCCAGGTGTGGTGGTCTGCTTTGAATTGCCAAAGCATGTCCTCTTGGCCCCAATTGGCCAGGAGGTCAGCCACCTTCAGCTAGGTCCAAGGTGCCAACTCTGAACAGGCTCCTCTGCCTGGGTCCTGCCACTGGCCTCCCTAGCAGGAATTCTGATGTTCCCTATTTGAAAACTGAAAAATCCCTTATAAAAAAATCCCAAAGTCACTCTATAAAATACCCCAAAATCCCTGTTCCTCCACAATTAAAACAAAAGACCACTACATGGAGTACTGCATCCAGTTTTGCGCTCCGCAATGCAAAAAGGATGTGGAGATAGTCCAGAGAAGAGCCATGTGCATGATCAGAGGTCAGGAAAACAAACCATACAACAATAGGCTGAGAGCCATGGGACTCTTCAGCCTGGAAAAGCACAGGCTAAGGGGAGATCTGATGGTCACCTATAAGTTTATATGGGGTGTCCACCAGGATCTGGGGAAATGTTTGTTCACCAGTGTTCCAAGGGGCAACAAGGTCAAATGGTTATAAACTTCTGCATGAACGTTTCAGGCTGGACATAAGGAACAATTTCTTTACTGTCCAAGCCCCCAGGGTCTGGAATAACCTGTCATCAGAGGTGGTTCAAGCACCTAATTTGAATGCCTTTAAGATAAAATTGGATGCTTATCTTGCTGATTTCCTATGATTCTAGCTGACTTCCTGCCCCTGGGGCAGGGGGCTGGACTTGATGATCTTCCAAGGTCTCTTCCAGCCCTAATATCTATGAAATCTATGAAAACAGAGACGGAGTAAGACAGAGAAACAGCAATCAGTTGGGCAATGTTTTATTGATATATCTACAGTGTTAAGGCAATTTGGAAACTACCAGTGTCTCTATCATCATAATAAAATGAATTCTAAATATCTATATGTTCTCTCTCTCTCTAATATATATATTAAATATATATATATATATATCTGTTTTGCTGTTTGTTTGTTTTTTACCATAGAGCTGTTAGAGCTCCCTGTGATCCCTTCACTAACCAAGATATGGGGACAGCCACCCCTACAGCCACAGCTCCTGCCAGCACGTGTCATCCTGTCTGGCAGCTGGGCATGCAGGGTGTGTTCTGGGCAGATGTGGGGTTTGCAGAAGGGGTCAAGGGAAGGGTGTGGGAGGGATGTGGGTGGCTGTGGACAGATGTGAGGGCTGTGGGGTGTGTGGGTAGCTATGGGTGGATTGTGGTTGGACTGTGTGGGGGACTGCTCAGAAGGGGTGGGTCCCCTTCCCCCTGAAGGGCACAGCCCCCCTGCACAACTCATGGACTGCCCCCCACAGGGCCACATCCCCTCCACAGGGGCCACAGAACCCAACAGGGGCTACAGCCCCCCAACAGGGGCTACAGTGCCCCACAATGGTTATAGCCCTCCCAACAGGGGTTAAAGCCCCTCCAACAGGGGTCACATGGCTCCTACAAGGGCTATCATTCTCCCCTTCAGGGCTCACATGTCCCACCCCACTTGCTCCTCAAGGTCCCCAGATTGCTGACCCACCTGTCCCCATCCACTGCTTGCACCCCCAGCTCTCCCAACAGCTGCCTCACCTGGCCCAACCCTTGCCTGCTCCCCCAGGCCCCCCAATGACTGCCCCTCCTGGTCCCATTCACTACTTGCACCCCCAGCCTCCCCAGTGGCTGCCTCCCCCCAGCCCCAGCTTCCTGGCACTTAAAAAAAAAAAAGCTTCATATTCACCAGCAGTAGCAAGGGCTGTGGGGGCTCTAGGGCCATGTGGAAAAGCCCCACTGTCTAATACAGAGCAGTGGGGGGTAGCAGAGCCCAGCTCCAGCTGCCTGGCACCTGCACTACCACTGCCCCATCACAAGGGTGTGGCTGGGGCCAGCAGGGCACTGTACAGCTCCATGCACTGTTGGACTGCTTGAGCCACTATTGCTTTCACCCAGGCCCATGCTGTATGGGGGAGGGCTCTGCTACAAGGCCCCAGTGATGCTGAAAGCAGCTGCTACTCCCTGTGAGTTCTGGGCTTTTTTTTTTAATTGCTGGCATGCTGGTCCTGGGTGGGTCAGTGATTGGTGGGTGGTTGGGGGGTCAGGCGAGGGATGGGGCTGAGTGGGGCAGCCATCAAGAGGGCTCGAGGGACAGACAGGGGATGGGGCGAAGCAGGGCAGGGATTGGGGGATTCAGGGGACAGGAAGGGATTGGGGCAGGGTGGGGCAGTGATCAGGGTGGGTTGGGGGCAGGCAGAGGATGAGGCAAGATGGGGAAACCATTGAGGGGGCTAGGGGAGTGGGCAGGGAATGGGGCCAGGTGGAGCAACAATCTGGGGAGATGGGGAAATGGGTGGGGTTGGTAGAAGTTCCCCTGTGGTAGGGACTGTGGTCCCCCTGTGCATAGGCAGGCAGCATACTTCAGCACCAGGGTGAGGGCCAGCCATAGAGATGCTGTGGCTGACTACCAGAGCATCTCTGTTGAGGACTGAACCTCCAGTTGCCTCAGGGCATGGTCTGGGACTGTGCCCTCTCCTGCTATTTTTCCCCACAGTTCTTTTTGTCCCCTGCATATCCAGGGCTGCAATTTTGCCCCCACGCTCCAAATTTGCAAATTTTCAGTGCAAATAACATTTTTCATTCCCATACATCCCATACATGCCTCTTTCAGCATCTCAAAGGGCTTTGAGACACTGCAAGACATACGTGCACGTTTGTGTGGATGCACCTCATAAGGCAGAGGAGAATTCAAAGATTGTAAAATTTCTCCAAGTTTCTTTTCTACCTGGGATAACTTTTATAATTTTTGAATTCTCTTCAGCCTGACAAAGGGTGTTTGGACCTGAAAGCTTTTGTCCCTCCTAGAAATGTGGTATCCACAATTTACAAGAAATAATTATTACATCATATTCAAAGGAAAGTATAAATCCTTTACTAAATACAAGAAGTACCTAGTTATGAATTATGCATAATACTGAAATATTTAATGTCTTTTTTACTTCCACCTTGATCTATCCTCTTCGAGAACTCATGGAGTTTGGGTGACATCCCAGATGATAGGCAAAAGGACAAATGTAATACCCATCTTTTAAAATGAGAAGAAGGATCAAAGGAATCACACACCAGTCACTCTGATCTCAATACCTGAAAATAACATCGAGCATGTCCTCAAGAAATCACGCAGACGAGAGCAAGGTAGTCAGGTGACAGGCTGTGTGAAGGGAGAGCAGTGGATGTGATATACTTTGACTGAAGCAAGTCTTTTGAAACTGTCTCCCACACTATTCTCACTAACAAGTTAAGGAAGTACAGACTAAATGAAAATATTGTAAGGGGAATACATAACTGGTTAGATCATCATGCTGAACAAGTACCCATCAATGACTCAATATCTAGTTGGGAGGAGGCATCAAATGGGGCTTCCCAGGGGTCCCTCCTGGACACAATATTATTTAACATCTTCCTTAATGATTTGGATTATGGAATTGACTGCATGCTTAGCAAATTTCCAAATGACACCAAGTTAGCTAGGATCTAGAATGGCATGGATAAACTGAAGAAATGGTCCAAAAATAATCAAATGAAATTCAACAAGAAAAAGGGCAAAGTCATGCACATGAACATGGGATGGAATAAACAATGTACAAATGCAGAATGTGGAATGATTGGCTAGTACAGTAAAGAAACACTAGTGAAGTATCACCTTAAGTGGTGCAGTAGGTTAGTATATGTTATGTATAAGGCTGTACCACAGAAATGATGCCCAGATTGTGAGCTCAAACTTTACCTGGAGCATTTGACTTTCACAGACTTTGACTCTCTCAGGGAGCTTATGGGCAGGACCCCCTGAGAAGCCAGTCTGAAGGAGAAAGGAGAACTTGTTAGACTTTAAAAAAATCTTACTGGGGGTACAGAAATAAGCCATCCCAATCTGCAGGAAAAATAGCAAATGTGGCAAGAAACCTGCTTGGCTTAGCAAAGAAATCTTCAGTGCAGAGGCAATGCATAGGGGGTGTACACTGGTACACGTCCACCCCCTGAGCATGATGGTGCCCCCCTATATGCACCCCCTGAGTGTGCTGGTTGCTGCTTGCCACCCCCTCCCCTGCTGCCATCACCACTGACAGCATCTGTGTGTTGTCAGCAATCCCCTTTGGCCACTGCCAACGCTGCTGACCCCTGGTCAGCAATCGCCACCCTGCTCCTGCCACCACCAACAGTGTTAGCAGCATCTGCAGGAGTTTCCCTGCTTACCGCTGCCGTGCTCCCGCCACCACCATGCCCCCCACCCCGCCCCAGCTACTGGTGGTATGCATTGTTTATGCTTCAGTGAGTTCAAAAACGAAAAGGAAGCTTACAAGAAGTGGAAGCTTGGACAAACAACTTTGAAAGAGTATAAGAATATTGCTTGGTCATGCAGGGATGAAGTCAGGAAGACCAAAGCACAATTGGAGTTACAGCTAGCAAAAAATTGGATGGGTAGCAGAAAAGTTTCTAGAAATATGTTAGCAACAAAATGAAAGTCAGAGAAAGTGATCTTATTGAATGGGGCATGCAAACTAGAGAGAAATGGTGAGGAAAAGACTGAGGTACTCAATTCCCTTTTTACCTTGGACTTCACAGGTAAGGTCAGCTCCCAGACTATTGCACCAGCCAGCACAGTTTGAGGAGAAGGTGAGCAGGCCTTAGTGATGAAAGAACAGGTTAGGGACTGTTTAGAAAAGCTGGATGTGTACAACTCCATGAGGTTGGATATAGTGCATCTGTGGGTGCTGAGGGAGTTGGCTGTTCTGATTGCAGAACCGCTGGCCATTATCTTTGAAAACTCATAGCAATTCAAATGATTGAAAAAGAGCAAATATAGTGCTTGTATTTAATAAAGGGAAGGAGGTAGATCCAGGAAATTACAAAGCAGTCAATCTGATCTCAGTCCCTGGAAAAAGTTTGGAGAAATCAAAGAATCCATTTCTAATCCCTTTGAGGAGAAGGTGATTAGGAACAGTCAGTGTGAATTCACCAAGGGCAAGTCAGGCCTGACCAATATGATTGCTTTCTATGATGAGATGACTGGCTCCATGGATTTGGGGAAAGCAATGGACATGATACACCTTGACTTTAGCAAGGATTTTATACTAACTCCCACAGCATTCTTGTAAACAAGCTGGGGAAGTATGGGTTGGATGAATGGATGCTAAGATGGATAGAAAACCTTACAGATATTTACAAATATTTACATATATTTATTCTGCAGAAGAGGAGTCTGAGGGGGAATTCGATAGCAGTCTATCAAAGGGTGAACTATCTGAAGGGTGGTTCCAAAGAAGATGGAGCTAAACTGTTCTCAGTGGTGAAAGATGACAAAACAAGGAGCAATGGCCTCGTGTAGCAGCAATACAGCTTTATGTTGGACGTGAGGGGAAAAAATTCTCACTAGGAGGGTGGTGAAACACTGGAAAGGTTACCCAGAGAGGCAGTGGAATCGCCATCCTTGGAGGTTTTTAAGTCCCAGCTTGACAAAGCTATGGCTGGAATGATGTAGTTGGGGATGGTCCTGCTTTGAGCAGGTTGGACTAGATGACTTCCTGAGGTCCCTTCCAACTTTAATTTTGTATGATTCTGTGATTCTACTAGGTTCAGTTTTGGGTCCCATATTTCAAGAAAGATGTGGACAGATTGGAACCAGTCTGGCAGAGAGCAACAACAAATATTAGAGACCTAGGAAGCAAGATTTATGAGGAAAAGATGAAAGATATTTTAGTCTGGAGAAGAGAAGACTGAACAAGGATTTGATAAGAGTCTTCAAATATCTGAAAGGTAATAATAAAGAGCATGGAGGTATACTCTCTGTGTCTGTAAAGACAGGACTAGGAGCAATGGCTTCAAAATGTAGGCTGGAGGCTAGGAGGAGCTTTCTCACTATGGGGATGGTCAAGGATTGGAGCAGATGACCTAGAGAAGTGATGGAATCTCTGTATTTGGAAACTTTCAAGAGCAAGTTAGACAGAAACTTGACTAGGTTGATTTAGTCAGGGATGATCCTGCCTTGAGCAGGGGACTAGACTAGATGATTTCATGTGGCCCCTTCTAGCCTTAGTTTCCTATAGTCCTAATCTGAATTTTCCTTTTCTTGATTTCATACTGTCATTTGATTGATAATCTCTTTTGTTACCATCCTAAGTAATATAACTATAAAATAACTATTTTTCTAGTAATTTACATGTTCAAGTACTTGTAGACAGAAAGAATGTCTCTCTATTAGCATCTTTAGTGAACTTTACTGAAAAATTCAACTGATGTGTAACAACCAACAGTGTTCTGTAAAGCTCCAGTCCACAAAAGCCATTCAGTATATTCATAACACTAGTAATTCTGTGGATAAGGGCCTACCTACATAAAAGTATATGACCCTACACTTTATTTAAAACTGTGCCCTATCTTTTTAGGATCCTGCAGCCTACTAAAGTCATTGCAATTTCTTTCACAGATTTTCTGTTCCAAACTCCTGAGAGTGGATCATTTACTAATGCTTGATTATAAATTATGTACACCATCAACTTGATCCTGCATTCAACACTGAACTCCCACTTCTAAAATTTGGAAAAGTTCTATGTTTGAGCTGGCAATAGCTACCACACTTAATCATGGATCCACATAATTGTATCATGCTTCAGATAACAAGGGAGACTCTGTCTTCATGTCATTTGCTTTGTGATGGCAAATCTGCTCAGAGAATATAGTTATGACCAAAGATAAATTAATTTAATGTAAAACTTTATTTCCTATAATATCATCTGAAACAGGAAGATCTGGAAGCAACTTATTGAGTATAAATTACTGCCAGTTTTTGCTGGAATAATAAAATGCTCCTGAGATTTCTCAGAAGCGTAGCCATAGGGAGCTGTCTGGCTACATGAGGATTTCTTTATTTTAACACATCTTTCAACTAAATCAGAGAAACAAATTCAGAACCTAGTAGTCAAGGACATTAGATGGATTTGTCACAGTGCCTGAAGGACTTTGGGATCCATGAACCAATGAATGGATTACACTGAACCATGAATGTAATTTATTCATCTGTGACGGATACAATGCAGATATTCTTCATATTAATGTTTAATAATCCTGTATAATAAATAACGCTAGTATAATTTGATACACATTACTCATTATACATTAAAAATATTCTTTATGTTCTGAAGCAGCTATGAATAGACTATCAATTTTTGTCTACATCAAAGATTGCAACACATAATGGTCAGATAAGCTATATTCATCTTCTGATTGCCACAGTTCAAAAACAGGGATGAGAAATGAAGGCAAGTGTTCCATATGTTAAATTTTCTGGAACAATATGTACTGGCTGAGCTGTTTAGCCCCTGTAGTCTGCACTTGGCGGCTCTTATCGCCAATATAATGCTAAGCACCGTTGTGTGCTGGTCTATGTTATCTCAGATAAAGAAATGTCTGGAAAGCCAGACTGTTTTGCACAGTACAAGGCCTACAGCTGTTTTCAAAAAGTGCATAGATATGCTGTAAGATGGTAGAGAACTGTCTAATTCAGCTGTTCAGAAAAATCTTTCATCAAGCAAGTTTTTCCTCAATGAAACTATTGATAAGGTGTAGGGTATGTACATTATTATTATTATAATAAACAAGAAACATAGAATCAAAGATAAATACATTACTCAGACTACAACCCATTCCTTCAGGAAGAAGACCTGGAATTCTTCCTCCAGTCAAGCTCCTCTCCTATCTAGTGACTGGGAGCTGGTATTATAGAATTGCCTGGCTTTCCTCTGAATAAGTATTCATTTTTCATTTCTGAACTGTGGTTCTATCCTGGAAGCCTGAGTGGACAGAATTTGGTCAAGCTGCTTATTACCAATAACATGTGTAATGAATTTTGTACCTATGCTAGTTAGCAATGTATCCATGAATACATATTTATTCATCTATATTTTACACAGTGATTTAGATGGATAAATTTCAGTCCACGGATATGTACAGATGTCACGTTCAAATCAACCTAACTAGGGTTAGGCTGATATAAATACCCATCTGTGTAGATGTTTAGGGCTTTACATCAGGCCCAAAACAGTGGGCCCAATCTAAGTAAATTCATCTCAGCAGGTGAGCTAACTTAGATCAGGAACAGGTCAGCCTGACCTAGCCAATGTCTGCACATATTTAGAGTGCAGCCTCAGGGCTAGGAAAGCCCAACTACCTGCCCCAACCCCAGGACTGTACTCTCTCTACCCCCAACATTGGGCTATTTTTAGCCCAATCCCACCCGCAGATAAGCTAACATACCTGCAGACCTACCAATCCACACTGCAGGCCCACCAGCCTCCCACCCCTCTCCAGATCCCACCAAACCCCCTCTGGACCCTCCCAACACTTTCCCCCCACAGATCCACTAGTCCCTACTCCCAGTGCTGCCCACCCCTTCCTCCACACCAAGTTACTTCCAATGGCTTCCCCACACTGCTTCCAGTCTATGACCACATGCCTTAAAGTAAGTCATTAAAAATCTGGACGATGGGATGGAGTGCATCCTCAGCAAGTTCACGGATGACACCAACCTGGGAAGAGTAATAGACATGCTGGAGAGTAGGGCTAGGATTCAGAGTTACCTAAGCAAATTGGAGTATTGGGCTAAAAGAAATCTCACAAGGTTCAACAAGGACAAGTGCAAAGTCCTGCTCTTAGGACAAAAGAATCCCATGAACCAGTAAAGGCTGGAGACTGGCTGGCTAAGCAGTAACTCTGCATAAAAGGCTCTGGGGGTTACAGTGGACAATAAGCTGGATATGAGTCAACAGTGTGCCCCCATTACCAAGAAGCCTAACAGCATACTGGGCTGCATAAGTAGAAGCATTGCCAGTAAATCAAGGGAAGTAACTATTATCCTTTATTCTGCATTGGTGAGGCCACATCTGGAGTACTGTGTCCATTTTGGAGCCCCCCACTGCAAAAAGGATATGGATAAGTTGGAGAGAGTCCAGCAGAGAGCAACAAAAATAGTTAGGAGGATGGGGCACATGACTTGTGAGAACAGGCTGAGAGAACTGGGCTTATTTAGTCTGCACATGAGAACACTGAGTAGGAATTTGATAGCAGCTTTCAACTACCTTAAGACGGGTTCCAAAGAGGATGGAGCTAAACTGTTCAGTGGTGAGAGAATCAGGAGAAGCAAGGAACGTTTAGGTTGAATATGAGGAAGAACTATCTCACTAAGAGGGTGGTGAAGCCTTCAAATGGGTTATCTAGAGAGGTGGTATAATGTCCATCTTCAGAGGTTTTTAAGGCCTAGCTTGACAAAGCCTTGGTTGGAATGATCTAGTTGGGGATGGTCCTGCTTTGAGCAGGGGTTTGGACTAGATGACCTCCTGAGGTCCCTTACAAACCTAATTTTCTACAATTCTATGATACTATAAAGTAAGCTGCATGTTTGTAGACTGTTTGCCATGAATGTTTGTAAGCACCCTATGTGGCTTGTTCTGAAACTGCTCCTTTCAGCTTTTTTTTCAGTGTTGTATGGTTGCTCAGCTAAATTACATGGTATTATTGTTTTAGTTCTCAACAGGACAAATGCTTCCCAAACAGGAGAGCAACAAACAATGTAATTCTGAATTTTTTCACTTCATTAATATGTTTGAAGTTCTGTTTGCGGGAGTTTCAAGTTAAGAATTAATCTACTTCCCGTTACTAACTACAGTAAGTCCAAAATGGTTGCCTGAACACAATTTCCCCTGCTTGTTCCAGGACAGAAACTAAAATTCTTTTCTGTTGTTTTAGGGTGACAGCATTTGGATCTTGGGAATATTGAATTTTCAGCTGAATGAAAAGTCTTTAGCTTGTGGCCTAGCAAAGCTGCGAACCACAAGGCAAAATGATATATTAAAAGAAACACTGCAAGTTGCTTAGGCAAGCATTTTTCTAACAATGTAGTGTTGTAATGTTGTATAGCTCATTGTGTAAGGAGAACAAGATGCAGCCCAACTATCATCAGGAGATAAAGCAGAAGTAAGACCTTAGAGATGAAGGAGTCAGCAAGAAACAGCAAGTGACCAGATAAAGCAGAAGTCAAAGTCTTAGGCATGCACTTATAGCAAAAAGGCATGTAAATGAGTGAGATGCATAGGCAACTCCATGCTAATAGAGTAAACAGGAAACACAGGCAAAGCTTAAGATAGGAGGGAATATGGGTAGAACAAAGGAGGGACAAGGGTGGAGTAAATGTTAATGAATATAAACCAAAGTACATAAATATGGAAAAAAACTAATGTTCACTGCAGGTCCCCGGTTTGTTGGACCTTTGCCTGAAGCTGTCTCCATTCTGAATAAAGCTGTTGTCAAGCAATAGGTGCTTGTGTTTGCTCTCTGAACAATTGGATCATCATCTTCCTATTTGTCGGATACCACATGGAGTCAGGATCTAACATGTGGATAAGCCTTTTGATGCTCTGGACTCTTCACCAGTTATATAGAAGGCTAGAGGCTGAAGACACGTTTGTCTCTACATGGTTACCAAATATCTGAGGCAACTTCAAACCAAATAAGAATCAACAAATATTTGTATGAATTATAAACTGAATTTTCTTTAACTTTTTTCTTTTCCTTTTTTATTTTGCATTGCTTAACAAATTTTGAGAAAATTTTAATTATGGGGCTAATTCAAAGCTTGGAATTAAATCCAATACTCTCAGGAAAGGAAGAGCCTACAAAAGAGACTGATTTCAGTGGGTTTTGGCTCAAGACCTATATAGGCTGATGACCAATAGAAGCTAGTGGGACTGAGCTTAAAAAGAGTGAATGGACTTTCCATTGCCATTTATCTGACATAGGTACAGTTTCAGGATCTCATGGTACATTACCAAATAATACTGCTCACATACTTTCTGGGTATGTCTCTGTATTGTTCCTGGGAGTGCTGGCATAAGGCATGTCCAGCTCACAGGGTGCAACTTTACATGTACCATATCCCAGAAATAAGGCATGTAACAACCAAAGAGTAGCACTGAATGGCTGTGTCTATATAAGGTGCTGACTGTGCAGTAACTTGTTACTACTGCGCAAGCATCATGTGGCACAAAGCATGATGCAACACTGTTGAACAGTAGTATAGAACTACTGTGCAGTCAGCATCATCAAAAAGTCATTTTGCCAACACTACCGTACAGTGACACTGGCTACTACGCAGTTATCTAGTATTTGTGTATGCAAGTACTATATGAATAAGCAGTAAAAACTGCACAGTCAGCGTCTCATATAGACATGGTCAGTATGTACAAATAAGTACATCAGAGACAAAGAGCCTAAGAACAGCCCTAGAATGTTCTTTTAGTGTCAGTCTATTACAGCCACATTGCTTCATTTCAGGGATTTGGCAAACATTAAGCAGGAGTGAGTGCATCTCTATGTGCATTCATTTATTTTTCCTCATGCACATTCAATTTAGTACTTTCAATATGAGGTACTAAATAAATGTATATTAGGCTGTGTTAAGGTGCAGTAGTGGAAGCACACACACTTTATAGGTGATGCTTAATGCACAGTAGCCTATTCTCCTGTGCAGTAGCATGCTAGCACTGTTCTTTACATGCTGCTTTAATGCACAGGAGAATAGGCTATTAAGCATTATAATGCACATGTATGTGTGCCCAGCTAGTATA
The DNA here is from genome assembly GCA_030014935.1 of Caiman crocodilus. Classification (NCBI taxonomy): domain Eukaryota; kingdom Metazoa; phylum Chordata; order Crocodylia; family Alligatoridae; genus Caiman; species Caiman crocodilus. The sequence continues at coordinate 50,862,506 of JAGPOW010003642.1, forward strand.
TAAGACACAAGCAAATTGCGTGTCAAGAATGACCAGGGGGGGCAGGCAAGTGAGGACAGAGCATCAGTACCCACCACCCCACATCACTGCTGCCTCCCAAGAGCAGGGGGGGAACTTGCACATCCACTCCCTCCCACACCATGTCTGGCCCTGAGCAGCCTCTTCTCGCCCCACTGTGCACCGCTAATGCCTCCCAGGAGCAAGGGAGAGAAAGCTTGCATGTGGCCGGATGCAAAGCAACAATGCAAGGTGGGGGTGACAGTGCTCCATCCCCATCTGCCCTGTCCATCATTCCTGATGGGCATTCTTGATGCAGCACTGACTGGAGCCATGCCCCCAAGAGCATTATGGACAGACACACACACACACAGACAAACAGACTTAGCCCTTTATAGATATGCCTTGCAGATAGCATCCCAGGCAGCTGAACTCAGCTATTCCCTTCATCCATTATTTGTGGTCCCCTTTCTGGGACCTTGGCTCCTCCTTGGGCCCTGGCCCCATTTCAGGCCAGTTGGGACCACTGGCCTGAAATGGTCATTAAACAAATGCTAAGGTTTAGCAAAGACATTTCTCAGAAGACACAAATGTTCTGTCTCTTACAGTTTTCAACCTATTTGCATTTAAAGAGTGTTACAGACAGACAAACACACAGACAGATAGACTAAACCCTTTATATATATAGATACTTCACAATAGTGCTCTCGGATACAATATGATGGTAGTCTAGATATACTCACTATGTCCTTAAAGAGACTAGAGATGGAAGGCAGATGGCAGAAAAAAATTGAAGCTAGTAAAAGTAGTTCACTACGATATTTCAAATGGACAGAACATCATTTATTAATTTTAGCATAAATTAAGTCTGTTAACAAAGTTTCCCAAGGGCATGTCCACACCACAATGACAGCGCTTCTCAGCCATGATGCTACCAAATACAACCCAGCCTCCATTCACACAATTCAAATGTAGGAATACATTGGCGAGAATGCTCTGTAGTCATCCCAAAAGGCCTTTCAAGCCCACTGGAGAGCAAGGTCTTGAGAATAGCTCCAGAGGACATAGTGAGGACACATCCTCACTCTCACATTTCCTGAGTTGAAGCATATAAGCAGGAGTGAATGGGCAAGGCGACCATAGTAGCATCCCAGCCAGAATACATATAGTACATATGTCTATGCATTATATAAATATATATTATGTATAGCAATGTGTAAACACATACACACATTGTATATAGCACAGCATCTTTGGCGTGGCTGGCAATGCCTATCTCTCCTAGGATCTCCTTCTGCCATGTGAGCCATGCCAGAAGCCCCTCACTATGGCGGCCATGTGGGCTCCTGTCACTGTGCTACATGGGTTGTGTAAGCAGGAGGTGGATCCATAGGCAATAGGAGAAGCAGCCCATGTTAACAGATATTGTAAGCCACCTACACCCTGCAGGCCACATGCTGACTCCCCATGAGCTGAATATGTTGTCAGTGAGCTACCTGTTGGCCAGTCCTAGCATATAATAATATAATAGTATATATCATATAAAACCAAAAATTAAAAATGTTACGTTGTCTAAAACAATCTCAATTTGCTCAAAACACAATCTTAAGGGAACTTTAATTCAAAAAAAAAAATTCAAAATGTTTTGATTTTGTTCTGTCCTAGAGCAGTACACATTTTAAGAATTTAAAAATCCTCAAGTGAAAAATCTGGTTTTTGCTGATCTGTGTCCATTATTTCTTAGAGTCTTTTCTTTCTTCAGGAATAATTAAAAATAAATATATGTTTATCCCATTTTCAGTTTTCAGAAGCTACATGTTAACTTTTTACTAATATTACTAACATAGCAAAGTCTATAATTTCATATTCAAAATCAGTTTATTGTTCTGTTTTCTATATGCCTCAGTGGAAAAACAGTTTTCTTTCATGATTTCTATAAGACCTTTGTATAACTTCAATGGTTCAAGTGGTATAAAAATCCTCATAGAATAGTCCTTGAGCTTTTCTGCATCACAACACACTTTTGTATCTTAGTCATCACACTTTTCTTTAACCAAGGCCATCTTCAAAGAGTGGGTGTACAGAACTGAAAAGATTGAATCTCCTACTTGTTCTCTTAAAGATTCAGCACCCACTCTATAAAAGCAGCATATGTGCATACATGAGCACTGGTGAGGACAAAGAAATGCTATCCCACTTATAAAAGAAAATGTCAAATGAAACAGTTCAGAAACATATAACAGTCCTAGTGTGTGTGTGTGTTTGTGTTTGTGTGCGCACGCACGTATACTAGGGCTGTTGTATATATATACACACACACACATGCACAATTTACATACAAACTGGCTAAAGGTAGGTTTTATAGTTCAACAAAGCATGTATTTTTTCATAGTTTGCTTTTCTCTGAATGCCTACGTGCTTTGACTGAAATTTTCAGAGCTTTCAAGATCCATTCTGTGGCCCTAAGTACTAAAGATCTGAGCAGGGTATCTTAAAGCTTACAGGACTGTTTCCTGGCTCCATGTGAGGCTACCCCCAGGAAGTACACAAGGGCAATTAGGGAACCTTGCCTTTGATTCCCCATAGATATACCAACATCCTGTCCTCAGCTTTAGAATGTCCCACTCATCCACTCTCACTTGCACAGATCAACCCTGGAAAAGTGCTGATAAAGCCATTCTGTGGACATCTTTATCAGCTGCTCTTAGGAATTCCAGAGATAGTAATCTCAAGAATGAATATGGAAGGAAGCTCCCAGAGCATCCTCACCAAGTGGGAAGGGATACAAAGAGTCTGTGCTTAGGAGCAGACCTGCAAAGAAACAATGAGAAAGCAATCTAATCATGCCTCATGGAACTGTCTGGGCCGTTCCTTAGCCGGACACTTACCTCTTTTAGCCTGGCTCCTTGTGTCTATGTCTCTACAGCTAGACAGCTTGGCCTGCTGACTTAACTTTGATAGTGCCAAATGCTCTCTCCTGCCATAACTTGTTGTTAAAATTTAGTAAGAATGGGAGGAAGGTCTTCTATCCCTTTGAACTGACATTCAGTACACTCAGGCACTATGTCCTGGGGCTCTGCCTCCCCTCCAATCATCCTTATGCCAACCTGCTGTTAAAGTCTCAGTGAAATAAGTACAGTCTCACTATCCTTCTGTGGTTCCCTCCTAACAGGGTCCACACAAAGCATTTGAATTCTTAGAACTATGCAGTCCTTTAGTTTGTCTCTCATTTTTATTCTACTTTATAAGTCCTCTGTAGTGGGGGGTTGCCTTCATTCCCCCTGTAGTACACATATTTGCAGGGAGAGCTGCATGCCATCAGCTCACAACCCCATTACTCACACTTCTGATGCTTGTCTCCTTCTCTCTATGCAGAAACCTCACCATCTGACAACCAGTCATTGTCACAAGGCTTCCATGCTGCTTCTTTGGGTAAGTAGGCAGGCTCCTCTGAGCCTCTATCCATAAGATGCCGCTTTGGCTCCTACTAGTTACCCCTCCTGGGGCAATTCGTACCAGGACACTGCTCTCCATGGTCCAAGGAACTCACTTCCAGTCCCCTGGCTGTGCTCTTCTGAGCAGCTTTTATCTGGTCATACGAGTTTCACTCTGCCAATCAGAGCCAGCAGGTACTCATAAAGCCTGCTGGTGCTGGCAGTGGGAATTCTCTCATCATCGTCAGCATTACTCAAGCCAGCTCATCTTCCCACTGAGGCTGCTCCAATCGTTCTGGTAAATCATCTTTGGTGGTAGTTATCCTCTCACTGCCACATCCCATAAGATCATTGAATCCAAGTTGTTTGGGGTGAAAAACAAACTGGCATTTCTGACATAATTCTGTTTCGTCAGCACGTTTTAATTCAGCTGTACTTGCAATTACCTCACTCTCATGGGGAGACAAATGCAAGCAAAGCAAAACAACAAACCAGACTTAAATATGTTTTTGCAGCAGTTGGTGCACGTGTGTGTATGCATGTGTGTGTGTGCTGGGGTGGCAATTTCACAAGCAACCTGCTGTCTTCCACTTACTGCTGTCTCCCATTAAGAGGCTTTGGAAGAACACATTATCCTCCATGGCCATTCCATCACTGACCTCAGAATAGTTGTCCAATGACTGTCCAATAGCTGTTCAAACAAAATTGAGCACAAAATTGTATAAAAAAAAAATTATCCACAGACTGTATTGTGTCTGGTCTGCATGGTCTCAACAGCGACTATAGATTTTTATCCTATTTCCTGGAGTACAAGTTAACGCCACTGGGTCTATCTACATATCCAATTAGCATGTACAAAGTTTACAGTCAGCCTGTCATCCCAGGACTGCTCCATCCAGGCTCAATGTGGTACAGAGGAACTGGCTGGTGTACTAGGGTGCTACAGTGTGGGGCTAGCCAGTGATCACTGTCGACATGTGTGTTTCAGTGCATATAACTACTCCACTATACGATAAGACTGGTCCTGGACAGTACTAATCTACAACAGAGTTAATTAATTTACTGCATCCTGATAATGGATGCACATGTAGCTAGTGATGCTTTACCGTGGGGCTGATTAGCCAGCTTTGCAGCAAAGCATATATCTAGATGCAACTGGTGTCTTTCAAAGCCAGAGGGTGGGGATGAAGAGAAGGAGGCAGGTTTTGTAAAAGAGGCAACCCAGGAACAAGGAACTTAATTGGCAGGTATTGAGCAGCAGGATGGAAAGGAGGAATTATAAATTAGGTTGATCACCCTCCTCTTCAGCATGATCCCACATTTTAGAAATTACCCAGCCTGGGTCCTTGGCAGGCTGGAGCTAAAGCTGACTGCTGCCACTGATTCTTCTCACCTCCTAGCTGCAGTGTGGCATAGGAAAGTGGTTGTCCATCCAACTGCAGTTTAGGCAGAAGCCCTCACAGCTGAACACCACCAAGGCCTTCTGCTGAACATGACTAAGGCCCTCTGTCACCTAATGCTGCAGAAGCCTGAGCTCCACAGGTCAGATATGGCCTGTACCCCTTCTGCAGATGAGCAAGAACTTATAGTTCCAACACAATGTAGGTGCTCTGGTGGCCTCTGGTAGCTTGCTCACATTGGATTTATGAATCTGGTACTGGATTTGAACTTACAGAAGTTGGTCTTTTAGTTCAGGCAACTGAAGGTTTCACAATGGCTCTAGATATAAAATTGATTCCTCCCTGATCAATAATTTACTCAGAAACAGTGCACTACATGGATAACAGTAGCATTATTTACCATTTTACCAGTTTACCATTACCATTCATATTTTTTCTCATGATGTTTTCAGAAACAAGGAAAAATGATCTTAAATGAGAAGACATTTTTTTTGCAGTATCTGAAAAAACAAAAATGGGAAAGGAAATCTTTGCAAAGCAAAAAACAAGCCAACAGCAAGTAATCCCCTCCCCCACATTCTTCTTTATGGAACATGAATCTAAAACTGAATTCTAAACCACCCCTAATCTGAAAAAAAACCCCGTTACTGATCAGCTTCTGGCAAGATCAGTCCCTAAACCTTTTTAGTTTTGCCCAGCTCTTGCATTATTCCAAAAAAGGCTGTAATATTTAGTCCCCACCCTTTCTGCCTTCCCCCTGCCTATGAGTTTCTTCTGTGTTGGTTGCTTTGGAGCTGTGACTTAATCTGGAATTGTGCCAAACCTCTTTCTTTGCAAACTCTCCCCCAATAAAGTCTTTCTTGGTTTGCTCGTTTCTTTGACATGCACTTTCTGCCTTTGCATCTCTCCTTATAATGCTGCCAATATTGCCAGCTCAGAGCTGGTTAGCCAGCTTTGACTTGTACACAGAGATGAATGAAGAATTCACAGCAAATAATATTTCCAAATAAATCAAACATCATTTGCTCTTTGTAGAATATTTTATGGATTGTTTGTGAATAGTTCACAGAAAGCCAGATTAGATGAATTTTTTAAAAAATCACTGTTGGTTGGCTCACTCTTGTTAGTGAGATTTTAATGGATATACAAGTCATATTTATGACGCATGCATGCATGTGTGCATGTGTGTGTGTGCATACATGCATGTGTGTATGAATGTCAGGCTAGAGAATCTAATAATCTGTGTAGCACGGTTGGCATACCTTGATTTTTAGATCAATGACTCCAAGTCCATGAAGACATTTCTGCCTTGTATCCTTTTAAAGTAGATGAACTGAATGCAATTGAATTGAATAGATTATATATAGGTTTTAACATAAATCCCTATAAAGCTTTGTGCACACCTTAAGCACTCCATGGCACCTTCTGTAGAATAAACACCTAAACCTGGTGGAAGATGGACAGTGCATTTCTGTGGTGATAGGTATGAGGAGCTTTGAGATCCTCTAAAGTTAGGAATTGAAGATAAACAGAATCTGAGAACAAATCCTATATTTGTGTCTGTTTAGAGCCCTTAATTCATTAATCTCAGCTTTTAAAATATGTGAAAATTCAATGTTTTGCATGGCTTGCTGCTTGTCATGTCAACACAGTACTCTGCCCAGACTACTTCAGTCCAGGCTGCCCTGATTATGAAGTCACTGGGTCAGAAAAAGGTAGCAAGCAAGAATGAAAATGACTCAGTAGGCAGGTGGACAGTACATCTGTGAAAGAGAGTAGGGAATGCTCAGCTATAGTCACTTTCCTAATTATTTCTTTTTACAGTATTTAGCATTAATTGTTCACAGCATACATACAGACTCCACAGCATACATACAGGCTAGGGAGTTCCCTTCTTGAAAGCACAGAGGCAAAAAGGGATCTTGGAGTCATTATTGACTCCAAGATGAACATGAGCCACCAATGCCAGACCACAGCCAGCAAGGCCAGTGATACTTTGTCATACATCCAAAGATGCATCTCAAGCCGGTCCAGAGAAGTGATACTCCCCATCTCTGCGACTTTGGTCAGGCCACAGTTGGAGTACTGTGTCCAGTACTGGGCACCGCACTTCAAAAGGGATGTGGCCAGCCTGGAGAGGGCTCAGAGAAGGGCCACCCACTTGGTGAGACGGCAGCAGGACAGGCCCTACGAGGAGAAACTGAAAGACCTGAACCTGTTCAGCCTCAGCAAGAGGAGGCTGAGAGGGGACCTGGTGGCTGCCTACAAGATCATCAGAGGGGATCAACAGCAAATAGGCAGAACTCTTTTCTCCCTAGCACCACCTGGAGTGACAAGGAACAATGGCCATAAGCTGATGGAGAATAGGTTTAGGTTAGAGAGCAGAAGGCAATATTTTACAGTTAGGGTAGCCAAAATCTGGAAGCAACTTCCCAGGGAAGTGGTCCTCGCCCCTATCTTGGGCAAATTCAAGAGGTGGTTGGATGATCACCTGTTTAGGGTCTTGTGAACCCAGCATTCATTCCTGCCTGTGGCAGTGGGTCAGGCTAGATTATCTGTTCAGGTCCCTCCTGACCCTAGATACTATGAAATTATGAAACATTGGAGCAGGGAGCAAAACCTAGGTATCTGTCTCCACTTTTCCCTAGTAAAGGGTCTGCTATAAAAGTAGGCTAAAGAAGCACACTCTTTCTTGGTCTTTCTGAGCAAATCATATTTGATTAGCTCTTTCCAAATAGCACAGCTTCAAATAAAAAGCAATAGAGGCTGTCCTACCCTTATCCATCAGTGATGGAGGCACATTTCTGGGACTGAGACGCATGGGTTTGAATCCTTTCTAGCAGAGAAAAACATTGAGCATGTGGCTTCCACATTCTGAGTAAGTACATTAATCTTTTCTGGGTAAAAGTAGGGAGCAGTTTCATTTGACCCTGAGACTGCAGAAAAGGATGCTAAGCAGCAAATCTAGCTGTGAAAGGCACATCCCTATGGACCTGAGAGAAGCATATTAGTTGTAGAGAATGATGGACTTTCAGAAACCTTCCTCTTATCTTGTTCCTGGTGGTAAGCAGCTCCAAAAGCAGCACTTTGGTTTTAAGACACCTAGCTCAAGGTTCTGCATTCTTCTAGGCACTTAAAAGTTAGGCATCCCAATCCTCCAACAAATTTTCCATTTGTGGACTTAGCCCCTGCTCTCAGCGTTAGGGTGATAATATTTGGATCTTGGGGAGCACTGGATTTGCAGCTGAAACAAGCCTTTAACCTGTGGCCTAGGAAAAGCTGCTAACCACAAGGCAGAATGATAGCTAAGCCAGCCATTTGCTTATGCTACATAACCACTTAACTGTGTCAACCATTTTCAAGTGAGTCTGTGTGAGTTTGTTTTCCATGAAAGAGGTGAAACTTTAGGAATGTGGAAGATGGTACAATTTGGGACAGAAAAACAAATTAGAATGTGAAAAACAACACGTAATTCGTAACAGAATCTGAGATGAACATATGTAAAAAGGTAAATGGTGATTGGTGAAGAAGCCTCCAGAAGCTTCCAGGTTCTGGTCAAAGTCTGTCCATTGACCGAAGAAGGAAGTTCATGGCCTTGGACATGCGCTTATAACAAAAAGGCATGTAAATAAATAAAATGCATAGGCAAGTCCATGCTAATGAAGCAAATGGTAAACAGAGGCAGAGCTTGAAATATGAGGCGATATGGGTGGAACATATGAGGACTAAGGGTGGAATGAATGACAATGAGCATAAACCAAAGTGTATAAAATGTGGAAAAAACTATTGTTCATTGCAGGTCCCATGGTTCATAGGTTGTGTGTCTGTGAGGGACCTTTGCCTGAAGCTATCTCCATTCTGAATAAAGCTGTTGTGAGCAACATTTGTTGGTGTATGCTCTCTGCTTGCTATGGCTAATGACTAACAGGATCCATGGGCAATTGGATCACTCTTTGTCTCCACATGTCTGTGGATAATTTTTTTTATACAATTTTGTGCTCAATTTTGTTTGAACAGCTATTGGACAGTCATTGGACAACTATTCTGAGGTCAGTGATGGAATAGCCATGGAGGATAATGTGTTCTTCCAAAGCCTCTTAATGGGAGACAGCAGTAAGTGGAAGACAGCAGGTTGCTTGTGAAATTACCACTCCCAGCACACATACACATGCATACACACATGTGCACCAACTGCTGCAAAAACATATTTAAGTCTGGTTTGTTGTTTTGCTTTGTTTGCATTTGTCTCCTTTTGTGGGAATGGGATAAATTGCATTTAAATAAAATCCACTTTGTTAAGGAAAATCATGCTTTCCATTGCTTGAATAGGAAGACACTTGCACTGGAGCCCACTCTGAGTATGAGGCAACAGAAACCTTTACTCAGGTCTTCATTGGAAGCATAAGGAGAGACAAAACAGCTCTTCAGTTCTTACACAGGATCTACCAGGCTCCAGTCCAAGCAGGAAGTCCACAGTCCCTCCTCCCTTTGCCCACCTTCCTGGCCGAAAACCACAGTCCACAGCCCACTCTAAAATGTCCCTTCTTATCATCCAACCCTCACTCATACCTGGATTAGTACTCACTGCATAAGAGTTTGATTGGTAATATTTAATAGGAAACATTTGAAAGGAATGAGAGAAAATCAGTACCAGAGATATTCATGTGCTCAACTGCCCTCCCTACATGCTACCTTCCTGACCCTCATCCCCGAGTATCTCAAAGTGGTTTGCCAAGGTGTTCTGTGCAGGAATTTCTCAGCAGCTGATTCTCTAAACTACTCAACCTCTGAAATACCCAAACAGGCTGTTACACTCTACTTCTCCTGCCCAGGCTTTTGGGACAGACTCCCCCTTCATCTTGAAGATGTTATGCAGGATAGAGGTGAAGGAGATGAAGCAAGGCATGTATGTGGATACTCAGCAATCTCCAGTGAGCTTTGAGGCATTCATACATACTCTATGGCCATGCAGTAGCTGCTGATGTGGTAGGTAAACAGTTCTTCATGGGCATCCAGACAGTCTATGAATAGGTGCGTGGTCGCTCCTTAAGGAGACGATCCTCCGTGCCCAAAGGGAGGTAATCCCAACAAGGGTCAAAGGGTACTCCCTTTGGGAGGGCGCGTAAACCTTTGCCCTTTTGGGAGGGCGCGTAAACCCCTATGGCTCACTAGGAGCATCCGGGAATATCTCCTTGCTAAGAGGGAGGCATACACCAAATGGAAGCAAGGGGTCATTACCA
>JAGPOW010003642.1:50898383-50971001 GCA_030014935.1 Caiman crocodilus
TTTTTTCCCCAAAAAAAAAACGGCCCGGGCCCCACAAACCCCCCCCAACACCCGGCCCGCGGGGGGGGGGGGGGGGGGGGGGGGCTTAAAATCATTTTCTGTCTCGGTAGTCTTCCTTGGACCAACGTTCAGCTGAAATGATGGCTATTTGACTAGGTTCCCCCGTAGAAAGCAACCTAGTACTGCAGACGTCTTTTTTTTTTTCCACCCAGCATAGGTGGGAAAGAAGAGGAGGGCTTTTATTTTAAAATAAGTGACCAAATAACCCCTTCCCTCCTCGCTTCCCCTCCCCTTCGCTTTTCGGATTATAACATGAATCCTTTTTCATGGGTGGAATCCGAATTTAGACACTTATTGTCACCCTGGCTTTCAACGCCTCCACCATCCTGAATAGCGCTGCGTAGAGCTGCATTGCCTGAGAAGTGCTCCAGCAAAGAGGAAATTGTATCTAGAATTGCCTCTGAGTTTCTATTTTTCCCGTCTTTAAATGTTTCCTCGACCCGATTTCGAGGCAGAGGACCCGGCTCTTTGCTGAGAGATGCGATCGGAAAAGGCAAAATCCAATGATTTGGGTAGATTCGTCGGCAGCTCGGGTTTTTTTGTTTGTTTGTTTGTTTTCCGGGGGGGATGTTGTTTTTAAACTGCAGCTATAAAAAGGGTTGGAGTTGGCGCTGCTTTGCCCATCTCAAGATTTAGAGTTGGGATTATATCTGGGAAATGCGCGATTCTCTGCAAAGGAATTTAATCCCCGATGAGTTGAGGGTTATGCAATAGCCGGAGACAGAGGGTGCCTTGCCATTTGGAGAGGGGATGAAAAGCAGGGCAAAGACAGACATCCAAACTCAGTAACTGTCTGGGTCTGTATCTGTCTCTGCTTCCAGAGCAACCGTCGAGGAGGCTGCAGTCTAAAGAGTTTGTAGATTAACATGGCATCACTTTTGTCTGCTCACACTTGTAAACAGCGGAAACCTTCTCAGTCGTAAGAGATTAGCAACTTCTTAAAGCTGAAAACGTTCTCAAGTTTAATGTTTTTGGATAACATTACAGAGGTAAATATAACCAAGGTTCACTTTATTGTCCTAGGCCCCTGTTAGAACAGAGCATGTGGAGGCTGTAACAGATGTGGAGGGGGTGAACGAAGAGCTTTATTTGGAGATGCTAGCACAGAAAATGACATCCGCCTTTCATCGCTCAGGCGCACATCTGCAAAGTATAGCAGATAACCCTACTGAACAAAATAGTTATCATCAAAGGGCAGCTAAGCAACTCAATCCAGTTACAGAGATCCTTGTGTAGCAAGGCTCACTCCATACTGTCCTTGGCTATCGATGCTAATATACTGATCCACTTGATATATCCCCGGAGGTTATATTACACTGAAATGATTGTCTAAAATGCTGGGTCTCGGTGTCAGACAACCACTAGTTTCATCTAACTACCTAGATGCCTTTCCCAGATACCAGTTTCAAGATTTTATTAACACATATTAAACTTCGTTATTTCCTCCCAGGATTTTCTTTTCATAGAGTCCTCTATATACCAGGTGGCCATTGCAAAGGCATACAGATATATAGGAGATAATGTTCCATCTGTAGCAAATAATAATTTGTGCAATTTTAAAATTATGGTTGTAATTCATCACAATTACTTCTCAGATTTAATAGAAACAATGATATGTAACAACAGATGTTACCGGCTTTACTGATCTGGTCTAGAGTGATTATCTGTGTGTATATTCACACACACATACTATATTTGCAAATATATGTGTGTGTATATATATATATATACACACACACACACAGTGCACACTCCATAGATATAGTACATTTATACATGTATTGACTTAAAAATGAATACCCCTGCTCTTAGTCTATGAGATAAAAACCCCTGGGTTTTATCTACATTGAAGGGTTCCGGATTATGCCAAGATGAATACGTGATAGATAAGTGAGGGCATTCCTATTAATAATCTAATAAATGTTATTTTTTTAATTTGAATTTAGGGGATTTGACTGTTGTGATGGCCACGTGATGGCGCTGTTCACACAGCATCAAACAATTTCCTTGCGTTATAAAATAAAAATTATCTGCCCTTCTTTTTTAAAAGGGCTCTAACTGGAATCTTGAAAACAGCTGGCTGGACTATTGGAAGGAGTTTGGTTTTCAATGCGTGAAGGATTCTACTTGCATTTTATTTCGTTTCATTTCCTGCAGGCCAAATGACATAGGATGAAGGCTGTTCGTAATTTGCTGATTTATATATTTTCCACCTATCTACTGGTTATGTTTGGATTTAATGCTGCCCAAGACTTCTGGTGTTCCACGCTGGTGAAGGGGGTCATTTATGGATCGTATTCTGTAAGTGAGATGTTTCCTAAAAACTTTACAAACTGCACTTGGACGCTGGAAAATCCAGATCCGACCAAATATAGCATTTACCTGAAATTTTCCAAAAAAGACTTCAGCTGCTCCAACTTTTCCCTCTTGGCTTATCAGTTCGATCATTTTTCTCATGAGAAAATAAAGGATCTTTTAAAAAATAACCACTCTATAATGCAGCTCTGCGATTCCAAGAATGCTTTTGTATTTCTGCAATATGATAAGAATTTCATTCAGATCCGCCGAGTTTATCCCATCCATTTCCCAGGATTACACAAAAAGGAAGACGACCAAAAATCCTTCTTTGAGTTTTTGGTGTTGAACAAGGTGAGCCCAAGCCAGTTTGGTTGCCACGTATTATGCACTTGGCTGGAGAGCTGCTTGAAATCCGAGAACGGGAGAACCGAGTCCTGTGGAATCATGTATACAAAATGCACCTGCCCTCAGCATTTGGGAGAATGGGGAATAGACGACCAGTCCCTGGTATTGCTCAATAACGTGGTGCTGCCCCTTAACGAGCAGACGGAGGGCTGCCTGACCCAGGAGCTGCAAACCACCCAGGTCTGCAACCTCAGCAGAGAAGTTAAGCGGCCGCCCAAAGAAGGTAGGTGCTGCTGCTGAGGTGTCCGGGTCCCATTGCCACCCCAGCCCTCCCCTCTCCCTGGTACTTCACTTCCTGGCTCGCACCCCACGCATCTCACAGGGGGGCTGATCGCCTTCAAACCGCAAGGCACTGCAGCGCACGCCCCCACACCCAGACATGTCCCCGGCCGGGGAAAGGTGGGGGGTCAGAGCTTCAAGGGACGCCCGGGATGCGAAGCCCCGTTGCTTCAGTGGGGATGCAAAGCTCTGGCAGCTCTCACAGGGTGATGGTGACAGGTTGGGAGCCAAGTCATTAGCTTTTTTTTTCCCCCCTTCTTTCCTCGTCGGCATCTCAACCACACGCTTCCTCCCTTGGATGAGCCCCGAGGGTAGCCGCAGGCCGGCCCCCCCCAGTCCTCAGTTGGGCCAGGCTCCGAAGTCTGCGGCTCCCCCCGGGCTGGCCCGGGCGCGGGTCTGCACGTGCTTGGCCGGGGACCGAGGCAGGAGAGCGGGCACCATGCCGTGGCCCTCGGGAGGGGAGCGGGGAGGTGGGGGCGCACGGATGAGCTGCCGAGGGCTGAGCAGAGCGAGCTCCCTGGCGAGGGGGAGATGACGCTGCTACCCGCCAGGCCCCTGCATCTTTGATGCAGAATATGTCCTCTCTCCCCCTCGCTTCCTACGCGGCCACAAAGCTCCCTGTCTCCGGGAAGACCGAGCCAAGCTCCCAGCCCCCCCTCATAGAAGTTGCCTTTGTGGAGGACTGTAACATTGGCACGTTGTTAGGGGAGAATTTTCTTTAAGGGCAGCCAAGGCGGAGCGGGGAGGGAGAGGAAAAGCTGAACTTGCTGAACCGGCGGCGCTGCCAAGGGCGGGGGAGCGGGGTTGTGCAAGCGGGTCCAGAGCCGGGCCCGAGCGCAGCAACATGCTCGTCGATGCCTGGCCTGCCCGAGCCTCGTCAACATCCCCGACGAGTCCTTGCCCGGCAGGACTTCCCATTTCAAGCTTAATTAGTGTCCCTTGGAAGGACACCCCGCCCTAAACTGTGAAGCTGGGTGTTAGGACAATTAAGCAGCAGAGAAAGCGTCTCGGTTTCTGTGTTGGCGGAGACTGAGGGGCTCCATTAATATTTCAAGGTAGTAAATGTTGGAAGGAAGCGGGCTTGTTCCCGGCCCGGTTGGGGAAAGGGAAACAAACCCCCAGCAGCCGCCGCAGCCCCAGGTGCTCTAGCTCTGCCTGCCTTAGCATCTGCTTTACAGGGACTGACAGCTTCTTGTGTGAGGGGAGAAGTTGAATGGTAGACAGCAAATATAGCTCGGCTTTCTTTTTCTTGCAAGGATTCAAAACAAAGAAAAAAATAAAGCAACCCCAAAACCCCTCACTTAAATTTCCCTGGGCAAAGAAACCACCCCCTCCCCCAAACAGCCTTCCTGGGATTAAGGCTGCCTACATTTCCATAGACTTGAAAAAGCCAAGTCTCAAGTGAACTGGGAAGACCTGTTTTAAAGCTGCTTAAATGTTTTCTCAGGTTGTGTTTTTTTCCTGGACAAAACCTCACACTTCTGGACAGATTCAATAAGCTGCATGAAGGAGCTGTGCAAGGCAGAGTGTTTGTGGTGTCATTCCTCAGCTGCTGCATTTTGCAAGTGATTAAATTTTAATTGTAACAGAGATGACACTTCCCTGGCTATAATCTTAGCATGAGAGCGTCTGGGCACTGCTGCATTTATGGATTAAATGGGAAATGTGAGCCCAGAGATGGCAGCTCTTGTGTTTGCAGAACCTCTCTAGTTTTATTTTTTCCCCCTCACAGGGAAGCTGAGCACCACAGCAGGCGGTGAAAACCTGCTTCTAAAAATGTTTAGTGGAATGAAGAGCTGTAACTAATTTTTATTTCTGTATGTCAAATCTGAATGCTCCAGAATAAGCCACAAATGCATTTCACTTTTAATTCTAGTCATATCTTATTTTAATATGTCCCAACTTAACTCTGTTTTTTCAGGGTCACGGTAGAAAGCCAACTGCATTATTGTAAGGGGAAAACTGGTTTGCAGATGGAGAAATAGCCTTCAGGTCTTTTTTTCCGTGTAGGTGGCAGTTTGATTTGCTTTATGCTGTTGGGGGTTTTTAACAAAATAATAGAATTGTTTCAACATTTTAATTGTGTTGTTTTTCTGCCTTTGGATTTTATTCATGGCATGGTTAGCTTAAAGGTAGAAATATTTTGTCAAGCATAAAATTAAGGCTTGGAGGTAACTTTCAAATAACAATGAACTTGTTTCCCATTTAGTGTAAAGTATTATTTTACCTGGTTTTCACAAAAAGAAAACACAAGAGAAATATGGTTGAATGTTTCTTACATATAAGCCTATAAATAGAAATTAAAGCTCAGAAGTAGTATCAGTAACTTACACTTAAGCCTATGGGAATGGTATATTTATGTAAAGTAGCAATTTATAGGACATTTGAACCCTGTGGCATTTATTTAAGGTTTAAAAATACATTTCTAGCATGAGCATTATGAATTTTGTCACTTGCATCTGAAAACATTATTACACATGATGCAACGTGTATTTCTGCAGGTGATCTGTTTCAAGTTAAACCAGGACAGTCGAAAAATAATGCATATCCAACAGTAAAGGAAAAGGGGAACATTGCTGTTTGCAGTAGTGTCCGTTCAAGTACAAACACAAGTTTTGTTAGCATAGCTTGTCATTTCATGGGAAATGAGGGTGTTCAGCAATTTGTGGTAGGATCTGAGAGACTTGTAGGAACATATTTTAAACTACATAGTCTTCTTTCAAGCTTTTTAGTAGTACTGAAATTTCAATGATGACAATGGGAGAGATTGACAAAGGCTGGGCAATCTCTTGCAAGGTCCTCTCCAGTATCTTTGACTAACTTGAACTGCCTTCTGTTGGGCAGGTGAAGTCTTGATTGCCTTTGGGGAATTGTCCCTTATGACTTCAGCTTAGAACTGCATTGTAAGATAGTTAGGACTATTGTCATTCCTTCTTTTTTGCCTCTCAAGCTTTTCACTTTTCACGTGTGTTAAAGGTTAATCAGCATTTTCCTCTCAGAAATTGTTGCATTTTATAACATGCTTGACAGCTATACAGTTGGTGCTTTTGCTTCCCAACATGTTGCAGAATGTTGAACAATAGGAGGAACTAGCTTAAGCAAGAAGGCTGGATCTGTTTTTATCCAAATAAAACGATTTTGGAAATAGATAGTATAAGTAGCAGTTCTTCATTAGATGAATCACTGGTGTTATAAATCAAGGGAACAATAATAATGGTCACTTTTATTGGTATATATCCACTGTATCTGAAGTTAGCTTGTCACAGTCAGACAATCAGGCTCTTCCTTCAGCATTTCTTCTGAGATATTTAGATGTGACAGATCATTAGTAAATTTGTTCTATAGAACAGTCACTCATTGGCAGAAAGCTAAGTGGATGGCCCAATAGGGTTTCTCTTCTTCATCTTCAGTGCTACACGTGCAGTCATCATATACAATGTTTTTTCAGCCAGCATAGACCCAATTCCACTATGTTTATGCACATTAGAAAGTACCCAGAAAACTTGAATAGGAATAATTTTGGTGGCTGGGAGTGGCAGGGTCAGGGCTGTATATTATTTTCATAGATATTCCAAGGTGTAATACGACTTATGAAGACATTGACTAACGTGTGGAATCTTATTCTACATTCTTGTCTCATTTTTAAAAAATGTCTTCAGCACACCACTACCCTAGAAAAACCACAGGTATGTGTTGTTCTTTTCCATAGTAATTCTATTTGAGAATGGTAGGGATGGGAAATTAAAATTAATTAGATCACAGCATCTGGAAATCCATGGTTGCCCTTTGGCCTGACCTTGCATTACTTGCTCACCCAGCATGAAATGACTTCAGTGGGATTTTTCAGTACACAAGGACTGTTCTTGATACAAATTCCAGCAATATGCATGGGTACTGACATCTGAGTATTAAAAGGCTAGCTCTTTAATGATTCCAGACATAAAGTACATAAGATGGGTAAGCTTACTGTAACACACTTCTGTTATAATCAATCATTTATTATGCACTATTCAGAAATAGTAAATGAGTTTGCAAAGTATTTGTAAAAATTATATAATATATTTGTATACTGCTCCATTTATGTCTAAATTTTATGCCCATATTTTAAAAAGCAATTAGGGTATAATACACATCCAGGGTCAAATTTTCCTGGAGACCAATTTGTGACAGAGTATCCTACAAAAATCTTAAGCTAAAAACCACACAGCAGTAATATATTATATCTTTATCAAAGGATTTAGGTTATTATATTACGCAGATGACATGGGGGAGATGTGTTTATGCAAGGTTTAAGAACACAGAATACAGTATAATAGCTTCTGCTAGAATATGCAGTATTTAATGTACAACTAGTACTCCAGCCTAGTGCAAAAAATAAAGGAACTACAATAATTAGAGCTGTCCTCCAAAGCACGGAGTCAGCATAAAGAAGTATTTAGAAGGCTTTTATAGAAAAACAATGTTCCTGTCCTTATGGGTTCAATAGTTTATCCATGACCTGAGAATTCAGTCAGAGAAGGGAAGATGAGCATGGATGAAGCAATAAGCTTTTTATCTATGTATGGGTAGCTTTTAGAAGAAAAAAACTGCCACTTTGTCATACCTTTACAGCTAACTAAAATGTTGTAGATATAAGACATTCTAAGACAGGCTTGGAACGCTGTTGTTCTCAAATAGTGTGAGCTCATCCAGAGTCTAAAATACAAAAAGCAGTTTCATGATATATAGTGAGTATTGTTTTAGCTAAAATAGCTGTGGTTAATAGGATCATGGTTACTTTTTTCCATAATTTATTACAGCTTTATTTTTCTACTCAGTGGGCACATCTGTATGTGGAATTAATGCCATTCAATAAACTCCAGTGCTTACCACACAAGAGTCTATTGCTCCTGGCCACATGATTACGTGTGAGTCCAGGATCGCAGCACATTGAGCCAGGTAAGAGTAGCACCAGGTGGCAGGGGCCTCCAGGGTTCAGCTTGCCAGCCTGGGCTGCTTCTCTGCATCCCGGCTCAATGTGCTGTGAAAGGGCTGACGGTCAGGAGGGTGCTTCAGTGTGGGGCTAACTGGCAGGCCCCAGCCAGCTGCGGCAGTGTCTACACATGTGCTGCTATGGAGTTTTTCACTCTGAAACAGTATAGTACTGGTAAATACAAGTTAAATTAGTTTATTCCAGTCTAACAGGGGCACACATGTAGATGTGCAGTGTTTATTGTGCATCTAATTAATCTACTGCACAGTAAACTCATGTACACATCACCTGCTATGACTGATTCAAAGTCCACTGATGCTGATTCAAAGGCTTATATTGTATTGACTTTGAAGGGCTTTGGATCTGGCACCTACCTGAGCCATTTTGTTGGTAAACGATGAACCCCTTAAATTCTTGGAATGTTTAAAACATGTTTGTGCCTCTTAACTCTCAAGTTCGGACATAATGTAGAGCCATGGAAATTTGATTTTAGATATTCTTTGAAGTGAACAATGCACTGTAGGAAAAATATTTAATGATTAGATTCTGTTATAATCAATAGCCCCTACCCTTGTTTTCAAGCATAATATACTTTTATTGCTAATGATTGTACTTTAGTTTGTGGTGTTATTGATCATTTTCACTGCTTTAATTTTAATAAGTTACAAAAACTTATTTCTTTTTTTTTTGGGGGGGGGGGGGTTAAAGTAACCAGCGTTTATGCATACAAATTCAGTTATGCTTTTCTTCAGTGATTGACTTAAGTGGACTTTGGAGCAGCCCCTGAATCCATATCAAAGAAAAAGCTTACTTAACTATTAATTACTTGTACTTAAACTGGAATACCGTTTTCTGTGATGTCAGAGAGAGGGGCTTTTGGCCCATTGTTTTTGGTGCAAATCAACTATCTTGCTTGGCTTACTATGCTCATGCTTTCACAAACAAATGAGCAGTGAACAGCTTTGGGTAGAGTCATCCTGTTGAAGTCAATGTAGTTTCTGGAGTTTCAGTGGAAGAAGAATGTCTCCTGTACTGTAGTATAAGGATGACTAGACTTTTAATAAGATACTTAACTGTAGAATGCGTGATTCAAGTAAAACCATACAGTGAAAGCTTGCCTACCACATCGCAAGAACCTCAATAGTGATCTTTTTATTTGATGTTGAAACCCCAGGATGTACACAAGTAGATGAAGAAACTGCCCTAACCCAAGAAGATGCCTATATATAAGACAGGCAAAAATACTGGAAAGGGAGACAGAGTGGCAAAACTTGCCAAGGATCTCAGTCTCTTAAGATATCCATCAGATGATATTGCCTCTTCCACACAGTCAACTGATTGATTGACTAACTCCTTAACTATATGCCCAATCAGATAGGATTTGTAAATGTTCATATTTTGAGTTTTTGAGCTGTCATTAAAAACAACTGGGATTCTGTTTACTGAGAACTTGAAGATATGAGATCCCAATAATATTTTATTGAATTGTCTTTATATGAAAATGTATATACTGAATTTTCTATTATTATATATTAATTCACTGAATTATTTTTAACATGTTTTCCATAGTTATTCTGAAAAAAATCTCACTTTGAAGACTGTCAGTTTTGTTTAGTTTTTAATCTGCAGAAGCATAGATCTATTTTACATATCAATATACAAAGGGCAATTTGTTCAGAGAAGAAGAAATACTTTCTTCTTGGAAAATTAATTTTATGAAGTTTATTCAATCATATTATGAGCTTTATCAAAGGATTCAAACACAGTTGTTGTGGTTCTTGAAATCTCAAATTGATGTTTAGCTGTTCATCTATAAATATACAATAATTATATTAAAACAAAGGTCACTGCAGAATTCCTGAGAGCATGATTTGTGTTCATTCTTAACAAGAAATATAAAATGCACTCTATAATAAAGTTGAACATAAGGTAAAATACAAATTTACAAAATATGCATAATTTATGAATATTTCAGTGTCTGAACTGTTTTAGATGCTAGTTAATGCTCAGGGGGAAAGAAAATAGGATTTTTGGGGTTGTTTCCAGTTTCTTTAATCTGCTAAGGGAGTTATAAAAAAAAGTTCACTTTGATGAGCTAACCCATTATTAGAATTAATAAATACAGTTTCTAATAAGCAGTACATATGACTGGGTTTGATATTTAAGTTGGAGGGGGCTAATATTTTAGTTCCTATTTGAGGCAGATTCCCATTATTAGCTATAGAATTTGGCTTTATTTGAGAAAGCATATTGTGATGACAATAGCTTTGCCAGCAGCATGACTTGATGGTTTTGAGTTTAATCTGTAACATTCTAACTCAGACTTTTTCTAGTATTCATTTTGGAAACTGGACTTAAAACTTTGATATTTAAATGAAAGTGCTACAACTCAAAGGTAGCCATTCTGCTTTTCCTCCTTCCACCAAAAGGTGGTAAATACTGTAATTCCCATTATTGTTGTCTTTCAGTGTCCCCCTTCTTATTCTTGTAGAGATATAATCCAGAAGTGAAGGTTGAAAAACAAATGGCACAAATAGCATAATTGAAATTTATCAATTTCTTTGATAATGTATACTGATGTGTTTAGTAGCAGTTTTAAATTTATTTTGTAAATTTTTCTTTGAAACATCAAAAACACAGTATTGAGTATAAGCTTTGATTTTTTTCATGAAGGTTTGATGGAAAATTAAATGATTAAAAAAGAAAAGTTATCAGAATCATTCATTTTAGCAATATTTAAGTAACATGCTTCACTTTTTTACATCCATTTTCAATAATTTTAAAAAGTTTGAAATCTGTCTTTAGCCCACATTGTTCCTCTTGTACTGATTACCCAGCTACCAGTTATATCAAGATAGTATTTTGTAAGTAGAACAGCTTTTAATGTTTCAGTCATGACTGAATATTTGTGCACTAAACCTGTTGATTTTGTTAGGCAATCTGCTTTAGTGAAAATGTTATCACTGACTTCTGGGGGAAAATGTGAGAGCAGCTCTCTAATCAAATATCACTTGACTTTAGAAGATGGATGTCTGACTTAGTAAAAAGATGAGCAGACTGAGAACTCCCTTCTTCTACCTGTGGTTAGAATCCAGTGTAATCCCCCAATTATTATTCAATCCTGCTTTATGCCACTGTTTTTGCTTTATGCTGCTGAGAATGTTTGACTAAGGTCATAATACTTAACATTGTTGACTAAGGTCATAATACTCCATTTAGAGAGTTATCAGGAAACAGCTGCTCAACAGGCCGTGTCCAGACTAACACGGCTGTGCCACATCTGTGGCACCACATACCGTATGTTCAGCTGTTCCCTGCATTGCAGGGTAGTAGCATGGGGGATGGGGTGTTTTGACCCTAGGATATCCCAAGGTCAAAAGAGCCAAAGTAAAAAAAAAGTGGAGCAGCCCATGTGGAAGAAGAATATACCACACAAAACTGGAGCCTGACCAGCTGGAGCCACACTCCAGCTGCTGGCCAGGCTCTGAGTGGTGGGACTGCTGCTGCTGCAGCCCCAGGAGGCATCCAGAAACCCAGGTGAGGGTTCTGGGGCCAGGCCAGTGCTACCCCTACCTCCCCTACCTCACCAGAAGTAACCTGCCACATGGCAGAGTGCATGTGGCACAGGTGTTCCCCTAGAGACAAGTAGAAGCAGCACAAGGTATGCAACTGCTTCTTGTCCCCTGGGAAACAAAGGTCCATGCTCATATAGATGTGACCACAGTGTTTAGTGCCATGTTTCACACAAGAATCAGAATCACTTTCCCAAATGACTCTCAAATGACTAAATCAGCTTTGGTCTTTTGCTGTCAGTAACCCTCCTTCCCAAAACTAGGGTCATGATCCATAAGCCCTACTCATGCATGTTCTATTGCTGACCAGTAAGGAGTTGTGCAAGCTACTGTGATAGTGTGCATCAAAGTGTTCTTCTGTGGTTGGTGTATAAAGCAGTTAGCAATTGTTCCAGTAAAATCTAAGCTAGGAATTTAAAATTCAGGAGGTTCAAACCCTGATATTGGTGGGAAAGGACATTGGAGGGAAAGATGATTCTCTTGTATATAATGCGCATAATGAAAAGACCCTTTACAAGTAGGCTTTGTACTTATAAGTTACAATATTGTGCAAAATGATAGGGTGAACCATCAAAATATATTCTACATTTCAGTCAGCTCGTCTCTTACTGGCCAGTGCATGTCTTAAGCATCACCTCTCATTTTGTGATCCTGTTCTTTACCTGTAAAAAATCATATTTTCACCCCATTGATTCAGTTCCTGGAAATGGCTAGATCAGTGCTTTTCAACCAGAGTCTTGGGGAACCCTGTGGGGTGCTGTGTTTTGAAGGGTGCTACAAGGCATGAGGAGATACATGCAGACTTAGGCTTATCCCTGCCTGCTGCTGCCCTACTCCTACTGCCTGGCCCTTCTGTAGAGGTAAGCACTATAATAAATTAGTTTTTGAAATAGGCTGCTGCTGAATTCATATAATTCATGGATGGGTGCCTTGAATCTAACAAAGGATGGTTCGACTCTAAAAAAGTTGAGAACCATCAGATTAGTTGGTGACCAGCAAACTTGCAGGTGATCCATAATGATATGGGTAAAGATTGATAGGTGTGCTTCATACTCAGGGGTAGAGAATATCAGTGAAGGAGGCCAACAGGAACCTGGCTCTCAAACAAGACATTCAATAGCTCTGTGGGTCCTAGCCCATTGCTACCCTACCTTTTACACTTTACTCCTTGGTCACGGCCATGCAAAATAAAAATGTTAAAACTGAGTTTGTTAGAAAAAACAAACCATGTCCACTGTGCATTACTTGCTCAGTATTGTTGCACATGGCCTGACCATGCTTTAATATTCCCACTACTTTATATTAAAATACGATAAGCAGAGCAAAGCAGTATTACAACAATAAATCGTTCTTTATGATTATAATAGGATAGTAAATTCAGAAAACCAAAACATAAATGTTTTGTTTGGCTGAAATTATCTGGAATAATGGCAAAAATGAAGAACTATAAACATAAAACATATAGGTTATGTATTTGCTAGAGTTTCATTTTAAGAATGAGCAGTCAGGTTAAGTGGAGCAAAAGATCGTTTTGAAATATTTCACCACATCGTGCAGATTATTCATTTATATGTTTTATATAACAGGTTAAATGGACATTGTGTCCATTTATTTGGTTCTAGAATTTAGATATGCTGTAACAGATGCTAAGGATTAGTCATCTGTTCTTCTGCATGATGGGTAGTAGAAGAGAAACTTTGAACTTCCTGGATAGCTCCTAATTCTTTACAATACAATATCTAATATTATAAGTAGTATAAAACCCTGACATTTAGGATACTTTAATATATCTGACTAGTCTAATTTTACAGTATAATTTATAATTCCTTCTCCTTTTTTATTTCTTCCCAATTAATTAGCTAATTATCCTTTCCCTCTGTTCCTACACAAGTGACTTTATACTGTAGGCATGTCTACACACTGCCCTATGACGATGTAGTAATGCATTGCATTGCCATATGGTACGTTATGGCGCTGTAGTGGGCGATCATGTGTATCTACATGTGATTGTCGGCTATGTTGCTGTTGCAGTGCACTTCCTGGGTATAGTGTACCGCTATGGCAACGTAGTGGCAAAATCTACTCATGCGCGGACCAGTAAACACCCCTACTGCACTGTGCTTTAGTATTTCTAAAAGGAAATACTAAAGCATGATGCCATAGCAATGTCGCTGTACAGAGATGTGTAGCTGTGTTCTGTATTCACCTAAAATCTACAGAGACTTGTTAGAGCAATTCAGTCTTATAAATCTCTCTGTTCTCTTCTCAAGAGCTACGGTCTGTGTAGAATTAATTAGCAAGAATGGCATTTTCAGTTTCTGTTGTCCATTTTATTTCTGTTGAATATGTTCAGAAATTTTTGTGACATTTATGACAGATTTCCTGGATTCTAAAAGCTTGTGTACTTTTTATTAGTTGAAGAAAACCCAATACTGAAAAATGGTTTATTGATTTATATTTGTCAAACACATTACAATAGATCAATCTGGATAAAAAACTGGAGTCATTCGAGTTTTGGATAGCAATTACTCATACTTCTAGAGGAATAGTCTTAACAATTCTGATTCTTTTGTGACTTTCATTTTATGTAAATATATAAAGGCAAAAATGCAGTTGTGTGAGAAGTGGACAAAAAGGTATTAGAAGCTGCCACCATTAGTGAAGTGGTGAGATTTTCATGTGAATCAAGAGGGAGAGATTAAATTATAAAAGGCATTAAAGTTAAGTATGGGAATAGGGCCACAAAGAGATTCACTGCTCAGAAAGGTATGCGCCCGAGGGATGATCAGAACAATGAGCTGTAATGAAAATGTCAGCAGTAGCATTCAGAATAGACTGGAGGGCAGAGAAGTAGGCAGCTGAGAAAAGCAAGTCATGTAACAGTAAGTTAGAATGATCTGCTGAAATACTGTTTTGAAATATGGAGTTTATATAATCAGACTTGAAAACGTAAGTCAGTATCTTTTCCTAACCCCAAGTATATATTTTCAAATAATGCTATGGTGTACGGTCAGCCACTGGTTAGTAAATTCTATCAGTATTTTCATTATGGAGCTCTCTTTTCGTTTGGGTTTATAATTTGGCTATAAAATTTCACTCTGAAATGAATCTGCATTTAAAAAATCTCAGCCTAGCAAGAGTTTTCTGCATGAAATGTCAGTAAAATTGGTTTGTGCATATTTACTAGAAATAGAAAGAGGAGAAAAAGCTTTTGCATGGTTTACTTGATGTTTTTATATGAGAGATTTAGAAATACATATTTTGTAATCCCTAACGGTGTTATGTGCATGAGATGCCCAGGCAGGGGTTTGGACTTGAAGATCTACCAGGTCTCTTCCAAACCTACTTCTGTGACTTCTATGTTGTGAGAGATTCCCAGATCTATTTATTATCATAACAAGGATAAGGATCTTCATAATGTATACTATCAGCCATTGGTTTACATAGCAGTATCAATATCAGGATGTTACATTTTTAAAATATTGTTCCTAATTTTAGTCTTTTATTTTGTGGCCATTTAGGGCTTTGATACTTGGTGAAGAAGAAGGTAGATGAGATATCTTTTATTAGACCAACTGAGTAGTTGGAAAAAAATTCTTTGCAAGCTTTTGGGCACAGTCACCCTTCTTTAGGCATAGGAAATCTTTGCTGTTCTGAGGAATTCCTTTATCCAAAAGTGATTTTTTGGGGCAAACAAGGAAAGGTTGTCATAATATTCCAGAGAGAGGTCTATCTGTTTCACAAATACTGAAAGTAGATGTATGACAGGACTCAGAGAAAAATATTGGGAGAGGTTTGCATGGGCCAGATGGGTTAATTCCCAAATCTTACTTTTCCTTCCAGAATCCTGTGTTGTGAAATGAAAGAGAGGCACTGTCTGGCACATCCTCTTTATCAGGAATTCTGCCATCACAGGACAGGATTCCCTCTGGCAGGCTGGCAAACATATCGGTGGGGGGGAGGTCAGGTATTTTTTCTTTTTCTATTCCTTTTGGTAGATGAACATTACTTGTGGTGTTAATGATACTGGTGAACATATAATATATTAAGTGTGGCAGTCGAGTGGCAGGCCGAGACTATGGCCAGTAGCCCAGAATGGCAGGTGGGTACTTTTTGACAGACGGAAAGGAATTAGGCACTGAAGCGTATTGGTTGAGCTAAGATTGCTTTACTGATGGTTACAATGCAGGACGAAAACTGACTTAGGTTACGGTTGCAAACAGAATGAGATGAGAAGAGAGCTCTGAGAACAGAACGAGATGTCCGTGAATGGCTTAACAAGTGCGCAGGGACAGAATGTACGTCGGGAAGGTTGGTGACAGGGAGTCACTGGTGGATGATCAGTCCGCCAGTTAGCTCCATCGCGTGTCCGGAGTTCTCCACTCCGATAAATGCACGGAGTTCTCCAACGTGGGCGGAAACTGATTTAACTTTTATATGGCTAGCAAACCAATCACTAGTCGCAAAATATGAATAATTTGGAACCGGCCAATGGTGTTGTGCATGTTTGCATAAAGTTGGCGGGAACTTTTTCTAAGCTGTAATTTTCAATTACTGTGGCATATAGTTATTGCGTTCTGGCATAGAATAGCGGAATTTTCCATTGTGACCTAGTTACTGCCACCAGTGGAATGTTTCACTGTGCCATATGTATCAAACCAATGGAATTTTCCACTGTGCCATAGGCATATAACCACTGGGTTCTGACATTAAGATGATGGCAGAATAACTTGAAGGATAGCCAAGCACTTTTTCATTCAGAACCCTAACCCTCAGGCTGTGGAGTGTATACCATCACATTGTTGGCCGTAACACATACTTCTCTACTGGAAGTTGTCGTACAGCCCTGATAAGCTCACCTGGATGTTCCTCCACCACATTAGGCCCATGTGCTCTTAAGATGTCTTTGGTGTGAATAGGCTGCAGCATTTGTTCTTTCTTTAGCCCCTTCCTATACTTCCTGAGGACCCTTAATGTACATATAGGCTTGGTAAAGGTTTCATTACACCTCTGTATTTCTTGTGATACTTAATGCAGGCAAAACAATGAAATACATGTATGCATCTTACTGCCTCTGTTCCCTGACCACTCCTGAGTGTTTTTTCAGCTGAGGTCAGACTATAACTTCTCTGGATCAACAGACACTGCATTTGAGGTGGTTCTGATTGATCCAAATCAAAACCGGAGAGCCTTTCACACTCTGTAGTTTTTAAACTGGCACCATTCTGACTGGCCCTGCACACTGGGATCAGGTACCTGATGCAGTGTGCAGGGCCCACAGCTCCTCATGGGTCTGAGAATTTGGCACCTGGGGAACAGTGCCTCCACTCCCTCAACAGTGCCTCCATTCCCTCATCATAAATTTCCAGACTTGTGGAGAGTCCCAAGTGCCAGATGATGTAGTTCAATGGACTGGATCTGGTTCATGAGCAAGGGGTGAAGTACCCTTGTCCCAGGATGTTGCCATCCTGTTTTTACAAGGTATTTTCCCTTGAGTAGGCACCATCAAGATTTAAAGACCTTTTGTTCCTGATCTAGGAGAGCTGTGACACAGTCCTGGCAGCATGTGTGTCACTTTGCATATACTGGCAAATTCACTGATACTGCAATCATATAACCTCAACCTGAAAACATAAACTGTAGATAAAGAAAGATGATTTCCCAAATCATCATGGAAGTATCAGATGGATTCTGCTTAACCATAAGGCAAGGTAGATATGCACTATATAGAGTAACTAAATAAGATACATATAGAAGATATTTTTTTTAACTCACTTCAGATGTTGTTACATCTTATATAGTTAGTTACCCTGCTTTCTGCCTGTCTTGAAACTAACATAGCTGACTACTTTGTGCTTAATCATTCATGTATCCCATGTAAGGTTTTTTCTGAGGGTTTTAGGAGGAGAGCTATCTTCTTGTGGTTATTTCTAGCTGAAGTATCTATCTGATCTGATAAAAAATCTATCTGATAATTTGTAATAGATTCATATAATTTATCTGATATCAAAGGCAGCTTTAATATCATTGTAGGCCATTTGTATGCTTGAGTAGGTTGGATCTTAAAAAATGTATTTAGATACTTGTACTTTACTATGAGATATCATATTTTGTATCAGTTAAAAATATGAGATTCAGTCGTATAATGTTCTTAATATCAGTTATGAATATCTTCAATTCATTTTAAAGCGAGGGAGGTGAGGGATATTGGCACCTCACACAATTGAGTGACATTATTAAGTTGTGCATGGGAGAGGATCAGGTCCATCATATTTCTTCTATCTAAATTCCTTTAAAATTTTAAGGAAACCAAATAGCTTTACTGTACACAGGCTAAGTAATTAAAATACAATATAATAATTATTTTAATGTATTAAAATATCAAAACTTTGCTTAGTGTACGTCATTTTAATTTCTTAGTGCAATTAATAAGCAGAAATTGTATACTTAAAAAAAATTATTGACCAGTCCTGTCTGTATTATGATACAGGGGATTTCAATTGACTTCAGTAGGGTTTGTGAATAAGTAAGTAAAGCAGTATTGTATCTTGTATTTGTGTTTTTGTTTTTTGATGACATAAAAATAAGAATAGCTATTAAAACTACACTTGTCACAAAGTTTATCATGAAGTTGTCAGTAAAACTTCTATCTGCTTTTGTACAGCAGCATACTTCATTCTTTCTGTAGGTTAATTAAATCCCAGTAGCAAAAGGAAACAAGTTTAGTTTTATCAGAATTTCATATGAATTACTGACGTATATTTTTACCAATAATTAATCTGCTAAGGTTAGTTATGTTTAATTGACTGTCTCAATTGAAATTCAGACTGTTATGATTAAGTTTTCTTTGGTGATTTTTAAAATCAAATTAGGTATAAACAACATGAAGAAATATTTTAGTTTATTAATACAAATCTGTAATAAGTCATTTAAACTTTAAAGAAGGGAGTTTAAGTTTATCCATAATATTATCATATTATGGATAAACTAAAATGACATTTTGTTGAACATTTTGTTGAATTATTTTCAGTAATACATTTATTTATTGCATATATTTATAATCACATTAAATCTAAATACAGACTATTGAATCTACTCTTACCCCAAATCATGTTTATTTTGTTTTTGTAGATACCATGTTATCATAAACTATTGAGCTGAGTATCTTTTACTTTACAATTATGTTTAGGATTCTTTCTATACAACTTTATTTGTAATAACAGAATTGTTTATGTAGTTTCTGAGACTTTTATAGGATTGAGTCTATTTCAATTGAGGATTACAGAATATTAAATACCATTAGGAAGAAGTAATTTATGTGGACTTGTTGTTACCTCCCTGCCAAAGAAACAGATGGACTGATGACCTTTCCAGGGTAGACTGTTAGATCTTTGTGGCTTTGATTGACATGCAGAGGAAAAGTGTTCAGAAACACTTTCAGTCTGTGCCATCTTATTAAATTATTTTTCATTTATGTAATTCATGTGTTCAGTTTACACAATGAATATTATTTTACATTTATTAGTTAGTATATTCAAGAAAGCACAATGATTTAACATTAATTTCTGTGCAATTTTCCTGACTGAAAAATTAATATATCCTAGTGGGAAAGCATCATAGAAATGTAATAACATTAATTTAAGACTGCATTTATAGCAAGTTTGTAAGTAAATGTTAACCTCAACAATTTTACGTTTAGTAATGTAAAGATGAAACCTAGCTTTTAAATCTATTTGTGTGAATAGATTCCCCCATATATTTGAGTAGAACCTTTGGAATTATTTAGACTTCCTTTTCTTTGAATATTAGATTTGTTTTATAGTTGTGGAGAGTTGTCTTCTGGCCCTAATTCTTTGAATGCAGGTCATATTTAGTCAATATCTGGACCCATAATTGGAGCTATGTTCAAGTGTATATGGGCACCGATACATGTGATGGAGCTTTGCTCTGACATGTGCAAATTAACATGCATTGGAGTAAACTCAATTAATTGAGTCTGATGTGAGTCTGCTGGAGTCTGCTATAGTTAAAGCACCCATGCTGCCATTTTAAAGTGCTGGACACTAAATACGTGTGGCACTGTGGGCGCTTTAATTAAAGCAGCTCTGAGAGCCCCTTAATCAAAGCCCTCCGACCCCTCACTGCCAACCCCAAGCATGTATATAAATGCCCCATGTTGTCAATGATCTTTGTTACTCATCAGTCACATAATGGTATCCTTATTTATTCTTTTTACCTGACTGAAAAATTGGTAGTAAAATTATTTTTATGATTTGCTGAACAAATACTCTGAAAAAATTACAATGATTATCTTTAACATTTTTTTTTAAATAGTGGTCACATATCAAGCATAAGCTGCAGGTTTTGTAAATATTAGCAGAAACTTTAATCAAAGCATGTGCACTGCTACCAGGAGGTGAAGTTTCAAAAGGAATCAGTAATTTCTGTTGCATTTTGTGTCATGCATAAGAAAAGTGAAAAGCATTGTCACATGCCTGCTTTTTTTGTTGGTGATACGTCACCAGGCTATGCCAAGTCTCCGGTAACTCCTGGCATTAAGAGACAACATAAATAATCACTTTTGAATATTCTTCTAGACATGGAAAAGAAGGGAGGCAACTAGACAAGAATATTCAAGTTTAAGACTTTCAGGGAAAAGATAAGGCATTAATAAATTAATGTTAGCTAAAGGAATTAAGATAGCATAAAAGGTTCTCCTAATAACATTTGGAAGGGAAACAAGTACCAGCGAATGATAGAAAGATGATATTAATGATAACTGAAAATGGCTCAGATAGAAACTTTTAATATAAAGTATGAAAAACACAGGACAATATTAGACTAGGAAATAAAATTTAAAAAGTAAGGGAACATTTACAAAATGTGAATATATTGCAACCACATGGTCCAGATGGTATGCACTTTAGGACTTTACAGCTAGGGACAGGCATACAAAAAGCCTGAGCCTGAATTAACTCCATCTTTGCTGGTTAGTCTAACCTGACTGATTGAAACCACAGAAAAAGATGCAGACATGTGCCTGCAGTGGCTCAAGCTAGAAGCCAGGGGTGCTACAGCAGCCCTCCCTTCCCTTCCATAGAGCTGAGCTGAGGGAGGCTTGGCCAGACCCCAGCAGGATGTTCTGGTTAGGGAGGTTCTCCCTTCCCTCCCCCACACCTGCAAGCAGCCCAGCAGGGAACTGAAAACACAGTGTTTATCACTCCTAACTCAGTGTCTATCACCCTATTAAGAAGACAAAAGTGGTGGCATTACCAGCTACTGCCTTTGTCCTGCCTGCCACAGCATGGACCATAGCCAACATGTGGTCTGCTAGATAATGCTGTGTGTCTGTGTAAACCAGAGTGGACAGTGTAATCTGTGCTTAGAGGGGAGAAGGGGAGCAGCAGCCAGGAAGATGCCTGAAGTCTCTGCTGGAGCTGCAGCCAGGGAGCAGAGGGGAGGGGCCAGACCTGCTGTGGAGTAAAAAGCACCCGCCCCCAGCCCAGAGAACATGCCAGGTTGCTGGGGGAGTCTGATTTAACTTAAACCAGCTGGGGATCTGGGACAAACATTGGATAAACTGGTTTGAGCCAAATCAGTTAAGTCTGATAATATATTCAACCAGGTTTATCTCAAACCAGCTTCAGCCATTTTCAAGCTTGTTTACGTGCACTGATCATCTGTTCTGTTACAGGTTTAAATCAGTTTCTGATCACTTAAACTGGTCTATGTGTAATGTCTGTCCTAGCTCACAAGGCTGCAAAGTTATTAGCACTGACAATGCAATTTAAACATGTAAAATTGGGTGGAATTGGAAAACTGGAGAAAAGTAAATGCAGTATCATTTTTTAATCAGAAGCATAAGACTTTTAGTTACTGTTCTAACAACATAATTTCATGTATTAGTCAAACTATGGAAAAGTACTCAGAGACTATCACTTTCAACAAAACTACCTAATAAGTATGGGCTTTTAAATTCTAATATTTATTCAGAAAGAATAAAGATTGCCTAACAAATTTGATTGTCTTTTTATGCCATTGGAATTATAAAGTGAATGGACTAATGAAGTGAATGCATGAAATATGTATAGAAATATTATTATTTCTTATAAGAATATATCCTATGTCATCTTACCTGAAGTCTTCATTTGAATGCCCTTGGTGTAGCATACTGTTTACAAGAGTGAACTGGATCTTAAAGATCACGAGGAAAGGACAATGGTACTGTATCGTGGTATCTTGCAGAAATTGGCAAGACTTGAGTAATCAACTAGTAAAAAAAAATCTGCTTTTTAATGAAAGTCAAAACTGATAATGCATTAGGTATAAATGCAAATAACAGTGAAAACAGAATACAAAAATTAGAAACATTTGGAAGTATTTAGAAGGATTTAGAAATATGGGGAGAAAATCTAATGAAAATCCACTTGGAAAGATGTAAATTTATACTTCTAAGGGAAATAATGTGAAATATAATTTGAATTAAATACCTTGAAAGCAGTAATAATGAAGAAGACTAAGTAATTGTGGACTGGTAATTAGACATGAAATGTAAATGAAAAATCAGAATTAAATGCCAATGCTGCTTTGGGTCATGCACAGAGAAATATAATATGACATACAAAGCAGGAACTGAAACTTTTTAATGTCTCTGGACATTCAAACATTCTCTGGAATGTTTAGCTGATTAATTTTGTGAAGCTTCGTGCCAAATATTGATATAGGTATATATAGCCAATTCAGAGAAGAATAACCACAATAAAAAGGACATTAAAATGAATGATTTATAAGAAATGATTAAAAAAGCACTGGCTGTATGTAGTTTGACTAAGAAAGGGAAGTGGTAAATCAAAAAAATAAATTGAAGGGTATTGTGGTCACTGATGGAGAATAATTATTTATGGTTGCTTAAAGGAATGGTATTAAAACAAATAAATTCTAGGCTGAATATCAGGAAAATTAACTCATAATGGTATCTCTTAGATTGTGATATAATTTTCCAAGTGAAAGGGAATATAAGATATCCCACCATCAGGAGATATGTTAATTAGTAGGGCTATGTGAATCTTTGGTAGCTGATTTGATTCTGAGGAGATTCAGCCCAATTCGGGGACTGAATCTACAAATCTGAATCAAATCGGGAGACCAGTTAGAAGCTCTGAATCTATTCAAAGCATCCAAATTGATTCGGAAAAGCTTCGGAAAAGATACTGGTTCCATGGTAATTTTGGGTGGCTCCTGGAGTTCTTAACACCTGGATTGTCTGCCTATTAACACCTGAAACTTCTTTTAAGCACTAGTTATATGGCTCAAAGTTATGCCACTGTAGGCCAGGATTATCTCTGATCCCGGCTACCCATTTTATGTGACACTAAAGTGTAGGCACTATAGGCTACACCTTAGTATTAACATCCAACCTACCCGAGCTCCCCTACTGGCCTGGATCAGCTCCATTCCCTGTCCCTGACCCCCCATCAATCAAGATGTATTTCAGCACTGAAGATCCCCTCTCACTGCCCCCCTTTCCTTCACCCCTGCTTACTTGTGGCTGCCTGTGCTGCCTGTCCTGGGCAGTTACAATCAGGTGAAGGGGGGACCCTGAGGGGTAGGGGGAGAGCCCTGGAGTTTGGTAGGAACCAAGAGAGCCCCAGAGGGGCAGGGGGAAGTCTGGAATGGGGCAGTGGGTATCCTTCAGTCCTCCAGGCCTCTGCTGGCCTCAAGTATGACTGCTGCAGACTGGAGCGAGCTCTAACATGCATCAACACTTGTGTGACTCACAGTGGCAGGTGTATCACAGACCTGAATTCCTGCTAATTCTTGAAGCTTAAGCATTTAACAGAGAGCTGCAAGGGATTGTAGCTAAACATGAGTACTAAAGGACAACATCCCTGTTCACACTTGTGCACAGTAGGTGTCAAATTGAGTATCCACGTTTTGCCCAATAGCTAACAAGTTACAGAATTTTCCCAGGGAGTTGAAGACCTGAGTCTATTCTGTCCTTGGCTTTAAAGGGATTTAGACTTACATCTCCCAGGAGCAGGAAACTTAAACAGTGAGCTATGAGTTAGCCCCAGCTGCCTGATGAATCTGGCCTACTGAACAGACAAGAATACGTGGTTAATGGGACATGAAAGAGAGCAAAATAGAGATCATTTAACTGTAACCTAATATTTGTGGCATTCCCTTGAGGAGGGGGAGTCCTGGGCTTTGTCACTTCTTTCCAGGATTATTTATCTTTTTAACCAATGGTGATATCAGTAAAATGCACGCACAGTGTAGGGAGCATGAAAGTGGAAATGTGATTCTGATCCAGAGAGAAAGGCATTCCCTGAGAAATGAAAGCTGTGGGTTCCAGACCCTGCTGCTGGGACTTCCTATACATTTTACTTTATATGTGAATACAGTATCTGGTCATAGTTTAACTCCTGCTGCATACAGAGGCAATAACATCTTCTTGTAATTATTCAGTTTATAGATTTAATGGACTGTATCCATATATATCCTTCTTTCTTTCAGGTAGCATCTCTTCAAAAAGACCACATTAGTTTCTTTGTCTTTGGATGTTTATACTTTAACTGTCTCTATCACTAAAAAAAATGTTCATGCCTGTATTTACAAATATTAACAAAATAAGTAAACCTTTTATCCTTCAAGAAAAATACGGAACAATAACAATAGATAAACAGAATATACAAAACACTAAACGTCTCCAAAAGAGGGAAATTAATTTTGGTTCTTTGGGGTGAAATATTGCTCCTTGCTATCTCTGTGAAGAGGGACAATTCATGAATTATGCTCTAAAGTGTTTACAATGGGTTTAAATGAGACTTGCTTGGTGCATAGGACTTGGGCGGATACTCTTGTGTAGAGTGGATGGCACTCTGACTGTTAACAGAAATAAATTTTCCACATTCATTAACTTAAAGTTTTCAGCAATTGCACAGTTGTCATATCTGCACATTAGGTTTCCTTCACCATTGAGGGATTCTGAAGGATTTAAAGGGTATAGTGAATTCCTATTCCCTTTCAGTAGAGTTTCTTTTTGAGAATTAAGATAAAACCAATCTTCAAGCCTCCAGTACTTCTTTCTTGTTGTCTTCTCAATTTCCCATTGTAGGATTAATTTGTCCAAGAGCAGAGAAGAATACACAGTGGGGAGTGACTAGAATGATTTCCTGTGTCACCTCTAGATTATTTTAGGGTTAAAAAGACATGTCATACCAACGCAAAAAAATAATTTCTTGAGGCCAAGAGCCTAGTAGAAATGATTAGACAGTTATGTGATGAACAGAACATTTGAAGGGCTACATCAGATAAAAGTCTAAAAATTATATTTCAGAAGGTTCAAAGACATTAATTTGTGTAAATTGGAAGAACCTTCTTCTATCAGGGGGTTATTCCGTAACTATCCGCAGTTGTTTTTTCTTATACCATCATTGGGTTTCTTTCACCTTCATACAAGCACATCTTTAACTGAAGTTGTTTTCTGATGCATTCTAACTAATATGTTTTATAAAAATCTACGGTAGATAAAGCAGCATGTATTTTAACATATGCCTAGTGGGTTGAGCTGAAGCCCAGAATGATCTCCCTGTTTAGTAATGTTAAATTCTAAAAGTAGTCTGTATTTTCTTAGTTTTGTGTTAGGTACACCTAATATAACTTTAAATCCTAGTCAACAAATCTAATGATTGGGTGCTAAGTTTAGATCATTATTGATTAGTTCTAGCACCTCCTATGCTCCTGTGAATAATATATTGGAAGAAAAATAAATCCTTATTATAACATATTCTAAAATAAATTGAATGAACATTTTAATCAAAAGTGTGTCATTAAAAGGTTTCCCTATACTTCACATGAAGATGTGGAATGATGTTTATGAAGACCCAGTGACCTCTGAAATGAAAAGGGCAAAAAAGGTATGGAAGAATAAGACCAGGAAAAAGGCAAGTCTTAAAATGAAACTGTCTTTTTCTGGCTTTCTTGATGAATTGTTACTAGAACTCTTACTTCTCCGTTCAAGAAGTCTTATCAGTTAGATCAAACCTGTCATAACTGCTTCAGAGAAAGGTAAAAATGATTTATTTTGGTGTTTTGTCTTCAGTTTAATTCTCCTTTTCACTTTAAATGCCAACAGATAATAGGCTTTCTAAACTTGATACATTCAGTATTTCATCTTTTACAGTGTCTTGGTTCTATGGAGCTTTTACTGTTGCAGTGAAAGTGTTAATTGTTTAAATTTATAATTTTTAATAACATATTTGACCTGCAGGTTGTCTGCAGTCAAGATGCAGCTTTCAATGTGTGATAGTCAAGAGATAATGAAACAAAGACAAGTAGGCTCTCATTTCAAAATGAAAACTAGTGTAGATTGTTATGTAACAAGTCGGATGTTAAGTTTTTAAAACATTTCATGAAAGTATATAGATATAGAAATATAAATTAATTATAAAGATAATGAAAATGCATCAAGATTGAAGGTCATATAATCTGCATATAAAATTTGCTTGTGCCATTTATTTCTGTAGAAAGTTTTTTCTCAAATTTATTGCTAAATGTGCATCTCACACTAACATCAGTTTGATTCATAAACTACAGAAAATTATTCAATAGATTCTAAATCATGTTTTCTTTTCTGAAATATTATAAAACTTCAGTAAGTTTTATGTTCCTTCTAAGTAAACTTCAACCTTCTTATAAATTGGTCTTTCCTTTTTTTCTGTACAAAGTTGATGTGCTGTGTGATTTAGATATAAGCAGATGATAAGCAACACGTAAAACCTTTTTTTCTAACTACTTATTAGCCAAGCTGAGTGAATAATTTTAAATCAGTTAACTTTTTTTCTTCATCACAGAACATGTATAAGCATATTCCTTCTCCATATATTGTGGCTAGGTACAGACATTGAGAAAGCCCAAGGCAGAATCAATGTTATACTGTTTTTTTGTAAGTCGCATAGTTTAGATCAGTAATGAACAGAAGAAACATTTGTCCTTTGGTGGGGTGCTGCAAATCTTAGACTGTATTTTCCCATTTTTATACCAGTCTATGTGTGCTGAATTTACATTCTGTTACAGGTTTCCTATCACTTATACCCATAAAAGTGTAATGTCTGTACCTGGCCTGTATGTTAGTTGAATTGTTTTTGGGTAGAGCAACATATACATCTAATAAATAAATATGTTTTTCTATAGATGTGTGTGTACCATAGCACCTAACTGACCAGTTACAAATATATGATACAACTCAATATCTGAATGCAGTCTTTGGATTGATCGCATATTTGGATACTGAGTTGAGTTGTGTTATATATTTATAATTGGTAAAGTAGATGACGTGATACCGTTGCCTGTGTTCCCTGTTTGGATGAGTGTGCAAGCATTCTAATGCATGGAATGGCCTATTTGGTGTGTCGAGACGAGTGCTTATTGTCAGTTGCAGTCGTCGTGTTGCAGACTGATTAGTTACCGATCGGGTGGTTGAACCAACCTGGTGACGGCAGGCCGGGAACAAGTTGGGAACGCTGACTCAGCTTAAAGGTGAATAAATCTGAAGTTTACTTACAATTGAACAGACGAAAATACACAATGGATGTAAATGGTACACAGATGATACAACAAACAAGTAATGATGAACAAGTAATAGCAACAGTTGAGGACGGGCAACAGTTTAACTGACACTTTTGACTGATGAGAGCTCTCAGTATCACGATAGCTAGACTAGCAATTAATGCAGAGACGTAAGCGAGATGAGACGGTTGAGCGCAATCAAAACACAGTAATGAGCTCAGTGGAGCAAGCAGAGCAGCTTAGGGGTCTGTCCGGGCTCAGAGGAGGGTGATCAGTCCACCTCAGAAAGAACCCGGGGATCTCGTGCTGAGGCACACTGTCCCTTTTATAATCTTCCTGACCAATCACAGGGTTTAGCTGATGGTGAGTTCTAGAAAGCATGGCAGCTGGCCAGGCAGTCACACTTCCCAGATGGCCCCTGGTTGGCTAGTCTCCTCTGATCACGCACTGTTCACATTCGTGATCATGTCTCACTCACGTGTCATGTCTAGTCTGCTTTTACTGTGACACTGATCTGGCAGATGGTCATGGTCTTTTCCCTTGACACTTATGTGTGGTGTGCAGCGCCACAAACCTTATCAGTTGCACATGCAGGCATTCACTATGTCCCTAATTTGCACTGTGGTGGGTTTTTTTGACACCAGGAGATCCCAGTGTTAAGAAACCTTGTGCCTGAACAAGCAGCGTAGCACATGTAGTGGCAGTGTATGCTGCCCAAAACCAGAGCCTGGCCAGCGGGAGCCATACTCTGGGTGTTGGATCACTGCCGCTGAAGCCCTGGAATGTCCCCAGTACCTCAGCTAAAACTGCTGGGGCTAGCCCAGGAGTTGACCCCAGCCTTCCCTACCCCACCTAGGGCAACTTGCTGTATGCCAGAGCACGCATAAATGGGCATTCTCTAGGGACAACTATATGTTGCTACTTTTTATCCCCAGAAAACACATATGTATGCTCATTTGGATGCACCCTGTGAGTTTAAAAAGAAGTCAGTTGAACTGTATGAATTTATTCTAATGAAGAACTGAGTGTGTCTAGTCAAAATGAAAAAAAAAACTGTTTGCACTGTGGTGTTTGGAAATACATGTATATTACTGCTAGTCCTGAATGAAATTTAGTAGTCTGTAGAAATTGAGTTTAAAATACTATGTTGGGCAGAAGTACTAGTGAAGAAATCACTGGATGTTTGGTTTTTTTGATTGACTGATTTCCCCACGTTAAAAAAAATGCTAATGCTACCAAAACAAAAAAAGGAAAAATTATGGAGCTCCTCCTAATGGATCAATCTGTTTTTCACAAAGCTAATTTTCATTTCTTTCTTTCAGTTTATAAAACTCTGGTAATGCAAGTTTTCAGAGCTGTCATTCTGCACAACAGATTTTAGTGGGGTGATGATAGAAAAAAATCTCTATTAAGTTGCAATATGCTATATTTTCTTCAAAACCAACAGTTATTTTAAGTTCACCTTCACCCTGCTGAGTTCTGTGTGTATATATATACACACACATATTATAAAAGCCAATGAAAACTTGATACTTGTGACACCTGATAAGCATATGTACCTGTGTACATAAATATCCTAGGTATTATACATAGTTATGTCCCTTTTCTGTTTTCAGCAGGTCAGTTTCTTATCTCTTATTTAGATAACTAGGAATGTGTTGTTATTCTTAGGCCCAGTTCTACATTGTATGGTACTGTCTCCTGTGATTTACAGTATGTTCTCCATACTCACTAACCGGGCACTTCTACATGTTCATTAATGCTCCTTTCCTACTGTGCATTATGCTTAGTACCTCTAATATGAGGTGCATAAAGATGCATTGACCTGTGCTAATGTGCAGTAAAGGCAAACAGTATTTTTGTGACTAATTCTACTGTGCATTAGCATGTTTTTTGCTATGATGCTCTAATGTACAGTAGAATAGTCTACTGTGCATTAAGGCATCTTGTGTAGATGTGCCTACTGGGGCTGTGACTGTCATCAGCCTATAGGAAGTGCTTCCTCTAGCTGGTTAAGATTTATGCAGTAGCTTTAATACCGCATTGAGATAAAATAGGAAGATTTTACTTTAAGGACCAAATAATGGGTTCTTTTGTTCAATGGATGCAAGACAAGTTGGCAGGACAAAAAAAATAGATCTTCCAGCAAAGCAATTTTGTGTAGAGTGAGCCCACAGCAGCTCCACTATCACTGTAATTGTCTATAGGTTTTAATAGTAGTTAGGACTCATGTGCCTTCTAAGGACCACTGCATTTAGGCCTTTGAATCCATATAGTATTAGATCTTGTCATTTGTTTGCATTGGCTGCATCTACACAAGATACTTTGCAGTAGCTTGTTACTACTGCACAGTAGTGTCATGGGATATTATCTGTGACATGACACTACTGCACAGTAGAAATGAGTAGTAATAAACTACTGTGTAGTCAGTATCACCAGGAAGCCAAGTGGGAACACTACTTTGCAGTAACATG
The DNA here is from genome assembly GCA_030014935.1 of Caiman crocodilus. NCBI lineage: Eukaryota > Metazoa > Chordata > Crocodylia > Alligatoridae > Caiman > Caiman crocodilus. The sequence goes on from JAGPOW010003642.1 coordinate 50,928,014, forward strand.
GGTAAGTACTTGGTTATGCAGTTTGTCCTTCAGAGTTCATTTTTCCACCTGTTTGTTGGCAAACTTTGAAGGGCATGGGATTGTATTCAAAAGGATATGAACTGAGAAGCTTACTCTTTTTTTTTTTAATGAAACTAAAGATTTTGTTGAAGCCAATTCAGCCGCAAGCAAGATCTTTTATGCATCAGACTGATCTGTAACAACCAAATATACAAATTAAGTTAGGTCAAAAAAATTGTTAGGGTATGTCAACTCTGCAGTTTACAGTGTAGTACAGAGGTACCAGAGCTAATTAAGATGCTAGAAGCAATCTAGCTGTGGCTATTATTTTTGTGATGTTTAAGCTTTTTACAGTTAATTTCCATTTTCCGTGAAATGCATTACAGAACAACCTCTATTTCTGCCTTTACTTTAAGAAATTAACTTGGAATTTTGTGTTGCCACAGCCAGACTATCCCTATTACCAAAGCTAGTTTGGTAATTTGTTTTTATTTCTATTTCTATGGAACAAAAAATAAAAGTATTTAAATATAAGTTAGTTTTGAAAAAAATGTTAAGTAGTTTAGACCCTCATATCTTAAGATAGTACTAGTATACGTCTCCTAATAATCTATTTTATTTTTCAAACACATACTTTTTTTATTAAGATATGAGAAAATCCTTGGTTGGTACAGGACCATTAGTACTGTACTTTTTTGTTCTGTTCTTGCTGCAGACCCAATTAGTCATTTTGGAAATAGTACAAATTAGATGAATAACAAATAGGCTTCCTTTTCCTGGAATACAGGGCACTAAAATAGTTTTTGAAATGCAGCTACTGAAGACTATACTGACAGCTGTACAAGACTATGCAAAACCTATGCTGTGTTTCCTTGTGCGCTAGACTTAAAAGAGGTGAAGTCTGTATTCATGTGCTATACTGTTCTTCCCCAATATTTCCAAATTAGAGATACCTTAGAAGAAAAATGATGTCATTTTATATGAAATACCACAGTTTTTCTGAGAATATCACTCAGCAATTTTAGTTAACAAATGAAACTGCTAGCTTTCTTTTTCTTTCAATTGCAGATACTTAATTTCCTTATATAGAGCTGGCTAAATTTTGCCATTCTTAATTGTTGCAAAACATTTTGAAAACGGCAAGTCTCTTGATCTTGATACTTCATGTAGTGAAATAAAATGGGTAGAAAAGCATCAAACTGAAGAAGATTAATAGCATATAATGTAGTAATAGTTTGAACTTTTAGGAAGAGGCATTATTCTCATCAATTTTATCTTGTATAACTGTATTTTTGTATAATGAGAATCCATTTGTCATTGTGCTGCTGTTGTAATAAGTGCTAATTAATCTATTATTAATTTTGGAGCAGTTCTGTAGTCCTGAGTATATGATAATTTATATGTTTAAGCTTTCAAATTAATTTTTATTTTCACTGAAACAAATTATAGAACAACTTCTACCCATAAAAAAGATAATTTCTAATGATGTGATGATGCATAGGACTTTTGTATTGACTTTCTGCACTGGAGTATTTTCTGCACCCAGTTTCTCCTATGAAAAACATTTCAATCATCTCATCAACAACTAGAAACTGCTGCTTAAGTGACCAAACATATTGAAAAACAAATTGGGAAGAGTTGTTTCACAAATACTCACTATCCTGATCAAAAATTGTGGAAGTTATAAATAAATGTTTATGAAGAAAGGACAATTTTGAGGGGGGAAAATGTTGCTCTTCCAAGCTCTGCCTGCAAAATAAACTTTTCCACATGAATCACCAAAGTGAAGAGCTAATCTTAGTAGCCTGAGTAGATGTTCACAATGTAATTATGTGCTCTAAACTCTGTTGGAATAATTGGCTTAGTTTTACAGTAATAGGGGTTTGCATATTTTTGTTGGCCTGTGGTGGGGTCCTTGGGCTTGACTCCAGGAATAATCCTTTATTATAGAAAAAAAGTGATCTCTCTCAAACACAGTTCAGTTGTGGCACCCAAATGAGACGTTCTAAGTCTGTGATTTTGTCCTCTCCTTTTTTTACATGAGGAATTAGAATAATTAATAATGAGCATAAGCAGTAAGTGCCATACTGGGTCAAACCAATGGTCCATCTGCTTTAGTATTCTGTCTCCAACAGTGACAGAAATGTATACTTCAGTGGAAAAGTATTGAGCAGGATCTATTTTATAGCTATAGTGATCTGAGCCCTATTCATTACCTCCCTGGCATCCACCATTATTGGTTTAGAGATGCCAGATGAAACATCTCCAACCATTTTGTTCAGTGGTCATTAATAGATCTATCATCCATGAATTTATCTAGTCCCTTTTTGAACGTAGCTATTGCTATTTGCCTCTACCACCTGCTGTGGCAAAAGTGACCTTATTCCACAAGTTAACTATTAGTAGCATAAAAAGTACTTTTTCTCATTAGTTTTAAGCCTGTCACCTACTAATTTTAGTGGGTGCCCCCTAGTTCTAGTATTCTGGGACTTGGAAAACAACTTACTTGATCCACATCTTTCATGATTTTATAAACTTCTATCATATACTCCCCATAGCCTTTTTGATCTCTCCTGGTATGACAGCTGTTCCATTTTGGTTGCCCTTTGCAACTTTTTCTTATTCTACTACATCCTTTTTGAGTGGGGACCAGAATTGCATACAATATTCAAGATGTGGGGACACCGTGGATTTGTACAGTGGCATGATGACGTTTCTGTTTTGTTTCTGTTTTCCTTCTTAATGATGCCCCATATTTTATTGGCATTTTAGGTGCTGCTACTTATTGAGCTGATGTTTTTAAACAACTATAAGGACTCCTAGATCTCTTTCTCCAAGTTGTAATAGTGTCAGAACCGAGCATTATATATGTATAGTTGAGGTTATTTTTCCCCTGCAGTTGTTAATACTGACATTCATCTGACATTTTTTTCATCTGTCACTTAGATCTGTCACTGCGTGAGATCCTTCTGGAGTTCCATCAGCTTGGGACTTGACTACTTGGAATAGTTTGGTGTCACCTGTAAATGTGGAGATTTCACTGTGCACCCCATTTCCAGGTCATTGATAAAAATGTTGAACAAAACAGGGCCCAGCATATATCTCTGGGGAACTCCACTTTTTGCTTTCCTCTGTCCTGGAAAGAGACCCTTTAGCCCTACCATTTGCTTCCTATCTTTTAACTAGCTCTCAATCCACAAAAATAATATTTCCTCCAATACTGTCTCAGCACAGGTTTTTTTTTTAAAGCTTTTGGTAAAAGACCATGTTGAATGCTTTTTGAAAGTCCAAATATATTAGGTCAACTGGATCCATCTTGCCTATATGCTTGTTAATGACCTCAAAGAACTCCAGCAAATAGGTGAAATGGGATTTCTCTTTACAAAAACCATATTGAGTCTTCCCTGGGAGATCATTACTGAGTATCTGAGTTAACATCTCAATGAGATTTATTAAAATTCAGACCTGTCTGAGCTCTCATTTGAGATTTCTGCAGGCTCTATTTAATCTTTATAACCATAACAGCTAGATACTTCCTTCTTTGTTGTTCATATGAAAACTGTCATTCTGGAGAACAAGATCTCATCTTCAGAGGTACCGAGTTATTATACAAATCATGTGTTGGCCCAGTCCAACCCATGCAAACCTAACAAATGTTATATCAGTACAGTTAATCTTTTTTGAACATCTAATCAAAAGTTGGAATAAATAGCAACTGTTTTTTGTACTTGCACCACAAATTAGTAGAAGGGAAAAGACTGCTAAATTTGACCTACCATACTCATCTTCTTTTTTTAGTTCCTTTCCAGACTAAGTTCCTGACATATGTTCCCAACACCTATTGTAAATTATAGTTTTGTTTGGCTTACAAAAAGAAAATAAAGAATTTTAAGCAACCCCTTGGAATTGCTATCACTTTCAAATTCCCATATGTTATGATCATGATGGACCTTAAATTTATAAAGCAAGACGTCTTGGATGTATGCAATAGAGCTCTTCTGAATTATTCAACAATTTTAGGAGAATGGAGCTTAGCTCTGGCAGGGCTTCAACTACTACATGCTAAATGTGAACTCACTAGCTAATTGTCCATCAAGAATGACATATTTCAGAGAGTGTTTACATGCCCCCCATCGCCCCCTACTCACTGTTTGGAGCCAATCATGTAAAGACTCCCCCTGCTACCTCCTCTTTCAGCCTCTGGCATGAGGGCTCCCTCCCCCAGATCATCTTCACCTTGCAGCATGGCTTCCTCCCACCTCTCCTCTCCTCCCTGCTCCCCTCCCTCCCTCCCTGCTGCCTCCCCCTCCCTGCTGGCCGTTGTTGGAACTGGGCAGTGGCAGGGCGCAACCATCGTGACTCCCACCTCCACTCCTCATGTCCCCACTTCCCTCCCTTCCTTCCCTGCCACCCAGCCCCAACAGCAACCACCACCATGACCCCACCACTTTGCCTGTCTCCACCCAGGCCTGCACAGCCTCCCTGCCTCCCCACTGCCTCCCCTTCCATGCTGGGTGTTGTTGGGGCCCTCTTCCTTTCCCCCCCTTCCCCCCTGTCCATCATCTCCCCCATCTGGCTGGCTATTCTGGAGGGCATCAGGGCCAGGTGGCACCCTCCCCCCACTGCCCATCCCCTCCTTCACCCTCAGGGAGGGAGGCATGGGGAAGGGAGCTGCTTAGGTAGCTGGTGTGTATTTACCATTGCCCCCAGTTCTCTGGCAGTGCTTCAGACTTAGACCAGTGCAGTCAGGGCCTGTACTGCCAATCACTTCCCTCCCTCTCGGCGGCACATGCACTTGGCCCAAAGTGTTACACATAGACAGACACACAGACAGGCAGACTAAGCCCTTTATTATATTAGAATAATGCAGCACTTTCTTACATCTCACTTCTTCAACTGCTTGTAAGTTTTGTTACAGACTGTATCTGTTCCATAGTTCTAAAGTCATCTACACTGTCTTTTATAGAGGTATGAAGACATTGGCCTGTTTGAAAGCCCAGACTGGCACTACCATCACCACAGATAGGGTACAGTAAGTGCCACCTCTGTTCCTGTGCTTTCTAGCAGGAAAGGTTCTTGCATCAAGGCAGAGGTGGAGTGGTTTTCAGGGAGGGGCTCCCTCTTCCCACATCCACAAAGGGTACTGCTAAAATAAAAACAATTATGAAGGGAGGGGGAGGGGCTGGAGTCTAAAATGGGTGAGAATCGCTGTTGTAGGGCTATGCTAAATCCACTCTATGGGATTCCTGTCTATGCTTTCCCATATATCCTTTTAAGGACACCTGTGAATAAGTAGGCACAGACAATGTAAACAGAAAAAAAAAAGGGCAAAAGATTTCAATGTCTGTCATGGCACAACTGGGTAGGAAAAAACAGGTGTGTGTGGTGGACAGTATTCTGGGACTACTGGTTTCCTATTTATACTGAGCTACAATTTTACACTGCACATTACAGGTGATAAAATATGAGCAGAAACTACAATATCTCTTCTCTCAAAGATTTGTAATCTAAAAATAAAGAGTGGTCCTGTTAAGTAGAACAGACAGGCCAAGTTGCTTGCAGGCAGGGTTGCTCAGACACGCTGGAAATTGGTGACTTTTTGTGTAATTTAAAGGAAGAACAAGATACAGCAATTAGTGTGCATTAATGCGAGAGGCATTTTTGAGTGTAAGATTTTGAATGAAAGAAGGTATCATAAAGTGGTAGTGTGAAATGTGGGATGAGAACATATTGTAAAGAGACTGCATGTCCAGTATTTGTTGTAATATGACAATGTCTCAAGGACTTTTGTGGGGACCTGGGATGTTAGGGTTGGAATTTTTATAACTACTAAAATTTGTTCAAGATATTAGTGTATAAATATTTCTACAGCCATATTTCATTTTCATCACTTAGAAAGAATGTATTTTGTCCAATTTTTTAAGGTTAAAATGTCCGTCAGCCTGTACACAAGACGTTACAGCTGAATTTCCTAATTAGCTCTGCTGTAAACATCTCAGCATCTACACATTAGGTTGCAGGGAACTAATTAACTGTGCAAAGTTTGTCTGTGTAAATACAAGTACCATCTTGCTGCAGAGTTTTCATGGCATGAGGATGATCGGGCTGGTTGGGGCATGAGGATGTTTCAGTATGGGGGCTGCCTGCTGATTAGTCCTGCACTGAAGAACCCTTGTGCCCTAGCCTGCCCCTCCACAGTACGTTGAGCCAGACTGAAGCAGTCACAGGCTGCCAGGCTGACCCCTTGGACCTCCAGCAGCCAGCTCTTACCTGGCTCAATGTGCTGTGGTCCTGGGTGCATGTGTAAACTCCAGGAGTCATAAACTATAGTGTAATATGCTTGCATTATTTGATTTACATTAACATTATTGCTTCACGTTAATATACATGTGTAGATGCACCCAGTGTTGGGCAATGGCATTGCAACATGGGTCTGCTAACTAAAGGATTTGATTTTGTCAGTGCAAATCTTTGGTCTTTGATCAAAAAGGAGATGCAGTGAAGAATAGAATTTAGGTACTTGCTAGTTGCTTGGAAGGAACCAAGTTTGCATTTTGATATGTACTTAATTAATCCAGAGGTAATTCAGAATTTACATTAAATTAATTCTATCCTTCACTATGCACCTACAAAGATCACTGATAAATTTATAAATACTGTACAAGTAACAAGAGCTGCAAAGATTTTAGCATACTATGAACTATCTACTATACCTATAAGTTGTATAAATTAAAAAATATTCAGAATAAAATATCTAAGTGCAATTTAATTTTGTCTGAAACATAGGAGTCAATAGCAAAATTACACCGCCAGTAAATTTTGCACAATCCCCAACCCCCTTCCTCCAACAGATAAGATTATAGAGGAAATGAGAAAAACTAATATAAGTTATTCTTGTTTTTTGGTTGTTGTTACACATGCACACACTCATGTCATCTGCTGGCCCCAGGTCCAAATTTTGGTGGCAAGGGATCAGTGGGCACCACAATTTTATGCTATTTTCTGTTCCTTTACTGGCTTCAAATTACTCTTAGGCTGTACCAAGACCATTTCTAAGCTTAGTTTCTTACTTCTCTGGCCCTTCTCTAATAAATTAGCAGTGCTACAATTAATATTGTTGGAAAGCCATGTTTACTTGGGACCCTCTTTCTCCATATTAGCAGGAATTCCTGAGTAGTGGAAACTGTATCATAATACTGGGATGAGGAATTGCAAAGAGGCTTCTGGATTTTAGAACAACTAGAACAAGCACAAGGGGGATGTATAAAATCTTAATACTGTTAAATCATACATAAGTGTCTACATTAAGCAGTTTAGCAGGTTTAAAATGTTTAACTAGAGTTAAACGGTTTCTTGATTCAAAGTCAAATCCCAAAAAGTGCTTTCATTCATATGACTATATATGTTCCTATCTCTCTCATGAATTAAGTAATCTTTACTGTCCTTGCTTTTTGTGATCTCTGCTTCCCGAATTGGAGGTTGGCAGAGAATGCTTTCTTCGGTTCTGACCATGTTTCTGCAAATGTGAGTCCAAAATCATTAGTTTTTGGCAAGTTCAAAAAGCTTGTTAAAGTTCATAGAGAAAATTCAAATAATAAATTTGGTTAGATCTTAAAATTAAACATTTATCTTTGTTTAAAAGGCAGAGATATTAACTATTTAGTGCAAAATAAATGTTAGTGAAATCCTCAATCTTAATCCTTAAATCGTGTATTTCCCAAGGATTCAGAGGAAATTATATTCCTATGTATAAAAAGATGCAAGGAAGAGTGAGAGCTTAATTGCTTACCCATTTGGCCCATAAAAATGTCATCAGTATTTTCTCATTTCCAAGTCAGGTCCATCAATGCAAATTCAAATTATATAGTCTGGGCTTTGTGAATCAATGTCGTCTAGTGTATGTGAAACAATTAAGAACTATGAAGTTTTAGTGGCTACTGACTTGGCTGAAATAATAGCTGTACAGATCTGTTTTAATTTAGAAGCTATGTAATTACTGGGAAAAAGAGTAGAAACAAATGGTTAATAGTGAGCTGTCTATGGTGCTGTACTAAGATACATCTTATTTAATGTTTTTTATCAATGATCAGGAAAAGGAAATGGACAGCAAGAAACAACATCTGCAAATAACTTTATCTGATAAGTTTTCTCCCAGAGATTCCCAAGTTACCTTGCTCTTTCTGGGGCTCCTGAGTAGTAATCAGTCTCCTGTTTTCCAGGCAGCCTTGTAGTAAATATAGGAGAGGATGGTCCAGTTTAGACTGGACATTTGACATTAATACAGCAATTTTCATCCTTCTTGCTACTGCCCTTGAAAAAATTTCTGCTCCTTAGTTGTTGAACATTATGGGGCAATACAGGTTAAACTAATTTACTAGGCAACCAGTTTTCAGGAGAGCAAGATAGAGGCAAGAGTCCACTGCAATTTTGAAGCGAAACAATCTGGTTTCTATTGCTTCAGAGCATGTGGAGAGAAAGATATTTTAGTTCTTGGGAAAGAACAGCGATGTGAAACTTATTACTGAGTTTTGGAGAAACTCAGAAAATAGGGAGAGATAGAAATGAAGAAGGTACATAGAGGGGGAAAGAGCATTAAGTAGACAGAAAGGACATGATGAATTTAATTAGAACAGTAGAAGTTATGTCAGACGGGGAGAGAAAGGCAATTAATGGACTTGTTGGGATAATAACAAAAATATCCATCATAAAATCTGTAGGAGAAAGAATTTGGGTTGAAAATGCAGGCATGTTCCCTGCCATAACAGATTTGATGAAATTAGTTTTGTTAACATTGTAGGACATTTTTCTGTGCCTCTGCTTGCAGAATGCTTCAGATTTTGGCCTGAGGCTTAGATTCTGGTAATCAGGACAAACGATATAATACATATTCATCAAACATTCAAATCAAAACATTAAGGCATTTGCATAAACTCTTTAGAATTCCAGCATATAGTCTTTAACAGGTATATGTGACTGTGACAGGCTCAGGTAATCTCCTTTTGTGGTCAGACTGGCTTGCCCATGTTACCCAACCTCTCCACCTTGTATCTCTTGCCTACAATGACTTGCTGTTAAATATATAAAAAGGGAGGCTTCCTACAAAAATCAGGGTGGCCTACTTCTTGGAGTCTGTTACCTCTCCATTTCTCATCCCATAGGTATACTCCCATTTTAAGAGTGCCTTGGTCACCTTAGGGGCTAGAGTTGTGACCTCCAGTTTTCCTTTTATCAGTGGTTCTCAAACTTGTTTGGACCAGGACCTGTTTGTAAACATTGGTGGCCAGTTTGACCTAGTTACCTTCACTCCTAACCCACTGCCCCTCACCTCCAGCCCCCAGCCCCAGAGTGTGTGGGGCAGGGAGTGGGATGTCTGGGGAATGGGGGACCCCAAATAGCCCCTTGCAGCCTGGAACTCTGCCAGCCTGCAAAGGAAAAGCCATAGTTTCCCATGTTTTTTCCTTTAAAGGAGAACCCATTTTTTAAAGTTTGTTGATCCATTTTTAAAGTTTGTTCGTGACACTTTCATATATTGTTCTGATCCACTTTTTGGTCACAACCCACAGCCTGAGAAACAGTGCCCTATAGTCATGTCCATACCTCACAGATGCCTTTTAGTTGTCCCTTCATAGTAGAAGGGATCACTCTACAGCCAAATCTATTTCCCTCCATAGCCAAATCGACACTGGGCCCATCAGGCCCCAAGACTCTTGTCCAGGCTTCCACTTTCCTAGCTTCAGCTCTTTTTATTTGGCTGAATCTCTTCAGCCCAGGTCTACTTCCTTACACCCTAGTTTCCTGCATGTCAGCTCCATTAGCTAAGAGTGCCCCTCAGACACTCTGCTTGTGGGTTGTTTGCTCCTACAGGCACAATCTAGGCCTCCAGTGTTATGCATTTTCAAAACATAAACACAAGCAAACTGCTTTCCAATCAAGAGGCACTCCATCTTGGCTCCTTGCCTCACCATGTACCCTGAGCTCCCCTTGGCTTTCTCCTTACAGCCCTAGGAGACCACATTGGTATCAGCCGGCACACCACCTGCAATTCTTTCCTTCTTTTTTTTTGCAAAATATTTATTTCCATATATATATGTATATATACCTCTAACAACCCATCAAGTGACTATTATGGGTCACTTGGCAGATCAAAACATACTTTGTTAGTTAAACTATTGTATTCCATTAAACAGTTCACACCTGTGCACCCATCACTATTCCAGTACATTCACTCACTGTCCTTTCAGAGGGTTTGCCTTTGAAAAAGTCAATGCCAGTCCACTCTCCACCAACTGAGGTCTTCCATTTCTTTCCCATTGTCCTCTTCTATCTTTCTGTAGTACCAATACATTTCACTCAGCCCCATTTTAATACAGTCCTTGACTGTGGGGTCTGAGTGTCTATTGATGAGTAGATTCCTGGCTTTCCACAAGCAGGAACTGCACTGATCAAAGCAAACTGTCGGGACCCCTTGTTGTTTGGTCAAGTGCCCCTAGAGGACTGCTTCTCTGGTCAGGGTTCTGAATCCTGTCACTACCAGGAGGAGTGCCCAGACTTTCTTTTACACTTCTCTGGTGTATGGACAGTCCCAGAAGAGGTGGTTGATCGTTTCTACTTGCAGGTCTGTCTGGGGCAGCTTGATGAACCTCTCTGCCCTACACTGTTTCTCTATGTCCACATAGGGAGTGCCCAGTGGACTGCCTGCCAATTTATGTCTCTGTGCTCCTTCTGCAGTTCCTTATGGAAGATTTGCTTTCACACAACCTGGCAGCTGTCACCAGATAGAAAGTCCGTGGGCGATATGATATTTCTTGCCCTTATCACCTCCTGTATCTTGCGGTGGTTCCCTTCAGGAGTTTGCTCCCTGCTGTTTGCAGGATCAAACTGCCCTTCTAGCTCCCAGGCTTTGATAGTATGTGTCCCAGAGCTGTACCTGATCCTTTCAGCTGACTCTCCAGATACACACAAGGGTTTCTTCTTTGCTTTATAATCAGCCTGTTCCCTACCCCCTGCCCTGCTCTGTCTACTGCAGCTTTGCTCAGCTGACTGTATTTGGTCTAACAAGCTATTCCTACCCTGTACCCACCCTCTCAGGGTCCTTAACAGGCCGTAGCCTCAGGGTCTGTATTCTTGCTGGGGCTGGCTGCTCTCATTGTGGGCAGCAAAAGTCTGGTGCCCTCCTGGGATTGTAGTTAACAGGTTTGGGGTCCCTTATTACAGTGACACAATAATTTAGGCTAGTGAAGACTGTGAGAAACTTCATAGGGATGTAAAGATGGTTGAATAAGCATTATGAGGGCAAATAGAATTCACTGGTGACAAATATATGCTAATGCACATTGGAAGGAATAATTGTAGCTGCTCATCTGCTCTGTTGGATCCTAAATGAACTGTAAGTGCTCGTGAAAAAGGCCAATACTGTTAAATGTAGAAATGTATACAAAACAACTTTAACGATTATATAACACTGAAAATATTAGAAGAAAATTAAATAATCATATTTTATGGCTTAAGCCAAACGCTAACTGAAGAAGCTTAGCAAAAATCAGTACTGTAAGGTTTTATTAATTTTTTCTCAGTAGTATCTGCAGCAGTTTATTGTTCAACATAATACTGTACTAGATGGATTACTAATCTGTACTTCTAGTATTTGATCTGTGACTGTTCAGTTGAGTTTCCTGTATTTTTAATGAAAATCTTAGGAATGATGCATAACTAATGTTGTAGTATAACAAATCAATGGGATACATTTCCTGTTCCCTGCCAGGATTACACACTCCCAAGGGAGCAAATGCTGCCGTGTTGGGATACAAGGATACTGGTTTTGCTTTTTTTTTTTGCTTGTTCTTTTTTTTTTTTTCTCTCAAACACCAGGCAAGAATCAACCTTCCTACTGCAGAGGGGCAGTTGGAATTATGGTAGCATACCATGAATCACTATAAGGCTAGAAACTGTCTTCAACAAAGAAACTGAGAATTTCACACAATTACTTTATTGTCTCATGGCATTGGGGGAGGGAAGCTTTAAGTAAAATACCAAATAGGTGAGTAAAATATTACGAGTCCACAGCACTATGTTGAATGCTACCAGATAGTGAAGAGAAAGGAGTACAGGGCAACATGTTTGTAATCAAAATGGGAGGTTGTCTAGTTAAAGAAGGAAGGTTCTCTCTGACTGATGGCTTTAGCTCCATGCCAAAGCTATCAGGGAGGAAGAAAAACATCTCTTCCAGGAATATTCTGTGGTTTTTGTCTAAGAGGGAATTACCTTAGAATAAGAATAGGTGCCTGTAGCTGTGTTAACTTACAGATTGCATGCATAACTTGCAGGTTTTATTTACTGAGACATTACGGAGCCCACAATAAATCTTTCCTATATTTATTTTATGTTTGTATTCTGTAAATATTAGCCTATATTTATTGCTGAATTTCTTACTGATGATCTCTCCAACAAGTGATTTATCAGGTGATGCTTCAAATATCTTTCACTTTAAATACTAGATTTAATATGCAAAGACTGCATTTGTACCATATACTCTTTAATTTGAAAACTTCCTTTACCCTTTTAGGAACTAACAAAATACTTTTTCGTAAGGGGCATATTGCTATATTACACTTAATTAATGAATCCTACTGACATCAATTTTTGGAAAGGGTAATTGTGTTCACTAAACAGACAAAATAAGAAAACCTCTTCAACTAATAATTAAAGGTATTACTTTGTTATGCAGTCATTAAGAATGTGTACTCTCCAGTGATATTCTAATTTTGCACGTGACAGATTTTCATGTTTCTATTTAAAGTACTTTTGATTAAATTTATTTGTTTCTAATATTATGGGTGCCTGCTTCCTTTTCTAGCTTTTAATTGTGCTCTTCTATATTTTTTACTATGTGGCCTACATATGTTCCTTTTTATTACTTTAATTTTTCTCATGTTTGATCAGTTGAACATCAAAAGTTACATAAAAGTTATGTCATTAAGAGATGATAAAAGCTTATGTGAAAAAATATCAAAGATCAATCCTCCATCTTCCTGATTATAAAAAAATGACTTCTAGTTGTATATAAAAGATCTTACACTCTTGCAGTTTATGTACTGAAGTTTCCCATTTTTTTTGTGTTCATTAGATAAATCTGACATCTGTATCTTTCAGATTCTAACATTGTGCCACAATTTTTTAGAGTTGCATTTAACATCAAAAGCACCTGGGAAAGTCCAATCAGCAAGGGTATATTTTCATAAAATTCCAGAGCAATGTGAGTGTTTTCTGCTGCTGAGGTTAAAAATCTGAATCATTTAGTACAGAGATGGGCAAAATGTGGCCGGATGTGGCCTGCCAGGACATTCTATCCGGCATGCGGGGCCCCTAAAAATATAGAAAATTAATATTTATCTGCCCTGGGCTGCCTGGCATGGGGCCCTCAATAGCTTGCCAAAGCTTAGTAACCAGCCCTCTACCCAAAATAATTGCCTGCCCCTGATTTAGTAGCTACTCTCTAATCACCATTCTTGTTAATACCTGACTACTCCATTTTTTTAAGTTGCGGAGGCAATCGTGTTGATTTATGTGTAGATTAAATATGTTTTCTAGGCTTTGTTGTCAATTTTATTTTTGCTTTATCATCCTAGTAAATGTAAAAGTGTCTGCTAAAATTTACCTCACATGAAAGTCACTAGTGCTTCGTACTCTATTATGATATAGGGGAAAAAAAATAGTTTTATGGTACTATAATATTATGCTAGGACTACTAATTAATCATCCTTATTTACATCCAGGAGTGACAACTTCGGAGTAGATCTGGGTGAACTCTTTTTGGCAAAAATATTCATTAAAATGCAGTTCCAGGGTTACCAAAAAAGGATTTATGAATTCAGTGAATAGCTTTTACAACAAAGGGGGGCAAGGGGGAATTTTGAAAAGTCAAAACATTTTGATGTTTTCAGAATGAAACATTTCATTTTAAATGAAATGGCAGTCTTATAACAAAGAAATAACTTTTCCTTTTGAAATAGAATGTCTTTGCAAAACTGGCAACTTTTTTAAAGGAAGGTGAGATTACTAATTAATTGAAGACTATTTTCTTTCCTTTCACTTTGGGAAATGAAAAAAAATCACAGGTCACGTTAAATGCTTTTTGCAATTTCTGAAACAGCTACTAACATCCTGCTTTTGGTCAAACCCAAACTGAACTTTTTTCAATCTCATTTCAATGGCTGAATCAGAGTTTATATTAAGTACAACTCTATACTGTATAGCTCTAATAGGGAGCCACTTATAACTAACTAAGAAGCCTTTGTCCCTGTCCTCAATTCTTGAGGATTCCCAAGCTCAGCAAATTCAGAAGTAAATATTTTATTTGTGCTCAAACTGCTATACATCATGATTTACACAATGCTTCCAAACAATCCTACATATAGTACACGTGTGGGTTGCTATATGGTAGCATATTAGATGGGCTCTGGTAGAGTGCAGTGAAATTAACACTTTGGTGACAGAAGCTCACAAAATGTCATTGACAACTAATCAGTCAGAAGGATGCACCTGTGAGACTAATCAGTTCAGAGAGGCATGAGCTTTCATAGGCAACAACCTACTTTATCAGATGTTATTAAAGAGTTATTTAATTTGGGGGTGTAATGGTTCCTGACAGTGGTGACATGTAGGGGGTGCACAAGGGTGCAAGTGCATCCTCTGAGAGCATTGGTGCACCTCCTGACCAACCACACTCCCAGCTTAAGCGATGGGTGAGGAGGGCAGGTGGGAGGTCATTGCCTCCCATGAGCACTGGTCAGGGAGTGGGAGCACCAGATGTAGCACTGTGGCCACTTCCAGGAGCACTGTGGCTGCTTCCCGATCAGTGAGTTTTACTGTGAGGGGGCTCCCCTACCCCAGTCAGCAACATTGGTCACAGGGGATGCCCCCCTGATCACTGACTGGTTGCTGGGGGACATGTCTAATCCTGACTAAGGTGGCACCAGTTGCCCATGGTTTCTGAAAACTAATATTCTTTTCTACTGAACTTCTGCTAATTTTTTTTACATGTATTTTACATATTCACTGTTAACTAAATATACTTTTAGAGGAAAACATCTAGGTGGGAAATATAAGATCTTTGAATTTTGACTAAAAGCCAAAAAATCATTTATTTTTTCTTTTACAAAGTTTGTTACTTTCAGGCCTGAACCAACTCCAGCCCATAAGCATATGCAAAATGTCAGACCATCTAGCCCACTATTGTGTCTCTGACACTAGCATATAGGGATGGTTTGAAAGGAAACTATACATGAATGGGGAATATCTGAAATGATCCATCCCCTGTTATATCATCTCTGGTATTAACCATCAATAGTTTAAAATTATCAGAGGATATATCCCTGACTTTTATTTAGAAACTCCCAATGGATCTGTTGTCCATGAATTTTTCTAACCCTTTTTAAACCCAGTTACATTATCTGCCTCTGCAACCTCCTCTGGCAATGAGTTTCAGGTTAAGGAGGCAGCGTGTAAAAAAATGTTAAGGAGGCAGTGTGTAAAAAAAGTATTTACATTTGTTTCCTTTAAACTTAGCACCTTATTATTTCAGTGGGTGCCCCTTAGTTCTTCAGCTTTGGGACTTGATGAATAACAGTTCTTATTCATTTTGGCTAAGTACAGACATTACACTTTTATTGGTATACGTGATCGGGAACCAGTCTATACCTGTAACAGTACAGAAGTTCAGCACACAAACTGGTTTAAAAATTGTGGAACCTGGTCTAAGATTTGCCCTTCCCACCAAAGGGTAAATATGCATTCTGCTTGCTATGGATCTAAACTATGCCACTTACAGAAAACCGCATAACTTAGGTCAGTTCTGCCTTGGACATTTTCAATGTTTGTTCCTAGCCTTTATTTATGCCCTGTCAGATTTTATAAATGCTTCCCCTCCCCTTCTTTTCCAAAAGAAAAGAGCCTAGTTTTTTCAGTCTCTTCTGGTATAACAGCTGCTCCATATCCCATATCACCATTGTTACTATTTTCTGTATCTTTTATAAGCCCAGTACATCTTTTTGACATATGTACAGTTTTGGTATTCAAAATATTATGTATGTGAGTGAACCATAGATTTATAAAGTGACATCATAATGATTTCCATTTTGTTTTCAATTCCTTTCTTAATGATGCTCAACATTTAATTGGTTTTTTTTGTTCACTGCTGACCTTTTTTCTGACAACTGTCTATGACTCCAAAATCTCTTTCATGAGGTTCAAGGGCTAGTGTAGAGCCCAGCACTGTAAATGCCTACGTAAGCTTCCTTTTCCACTGTGTATTACTTCCACTTGCTAATGTTAAAATTAATTTTCTCTTCTCATGTAAAAAAGGTAAATACTTATAAATAAATTATTCACAATAAGGAAAATGTCAACATTGTCTAAATCTTACTGTCTTTCAGTGGGACTCAAACTCCTAAAATACTTATGTGCTTTGAAAATGGAACTTTGGCTCCTAAATCACTTAGAAACTCTTGAAAATTTTACCCAGAATGTAATTGCAATATTTTCCCTTGGAAGAGCTTGTACAAGTAATTAAAAGCTAAATTTGGAAGAGTGTTAAATGTACTATTTCGGTAAAAGCATTATAAGACTTTCTCTTCCTAGTGGCATTATGGCATTTCTTTAAGGGGCATAGAGGAAGAACATTCATTTCTACCATGATGGGCCATCTGTGATGGCAGCACAAGGGCAAGGGAGAGCCATGGTTCCCTATATTCTTTGTCACTTCCAATCTATTTATTGTTTTTCATAGAAGCCCTACTTCCTAAAGGACACAATCTGTGATTCTGTATTGCCTAACACACAGGCCACAAAAGTAGGAATCTTCTTACACACTTTAATTGCAGCCTCAAAACTAGCTATTATACAGATCTAAGGCATTAATACTGATTTTATTTTACACTTCCTCTTATACCATTTATTGAGTTTAACAATGTAACCACAAAGATATCTAAATTATTTTTAACATTTGACCCTTGAGAAAAATTTCAACTAAAAGGTTAACTACTTTTAATCATATTTACAATCAGTAAATGTTCAAATACCTGATCCTTAATGCAAGGGTTTGAAAGGGAAAGGCAATGGGGAATATCAGGGCTAAAGAAACAAGTCTGTTTCAGAAAGTGTAAAGTTAAAGTACTAAATCATTATATAATAGGTAATGTGTAATATGGGACATCTGCCAGGACTACATGATTAATAAGCCTCTGATGAGCTTAAACTAGCTCTGTATTTTAAATGGGATTCTGTATGGTTCTATTGATAGAAAATAGAGGGAATATGTGAATGCACCAAATCTGAATAGACTAGAGAATTCCTCCTTCCAAAATACTTAATTCATAGTGGCCTGTTTGTCCAGATCCATGGTTTTCCCAAACACCACCTTACATATTTTTGTATTTATAGCTGTTTATTTTGGCTGTTTAAAAAACAATTTAAATAGAACCAATTATGATAAAGTTATTCAGTTTCCAAAATGGACTTTTTCTGTTGAGTTTGATGGAGAGCTATTTTTTCTTTAAGACATTGGTTAGTGTTGTGCCTTCATTTATTTGCTCTTCATTCAATTTGGCTTTATGTTCTGCTAAGGAGAGAACTGGCTCTCCTCCAGAACTGTTAATTTTTAAGAAGGGTTTAATTTTAAATCTAGCAAAGCTATAGATGAAATGACAAAAGCCTTGGCTTTTCTTCATTATTTACGCTGTTCAGAATTCTCTGTTACTGAAAATAAAATGGGGGCTTTCATTCTGATAATTTAACAACTGAAAGTAAGGTTTATTTTCCCTGGAACTGTTACACTGTTGCAGCATATTTTGTTTGTGAAACTTTAAAGCAGAACATCATGTTTCAACTGGTGTAACTCAGATGATAAGAAGTGGAGTGTGTGTGTGTTTTTGTGTACATGCAGGTGTGTATAAGTACCCAAAAGTATGGTATAATACAACATTTCTAAGCATGCATTTGTAATAGCTGTGTTATTAACAAGGGACAAAGTCACAAATCACGTAGTTATATCAGATTTACAAAAACATCTTTAACCATCATATGTTCAGTTTATGCCACATATATTATAAGCAGTTTTTCCTAATAATAATGTTTTAGAAAATATAGCTAGAACAATTTTATGTATTCAATGTTCATCTGTTATGAGGTAGCTTAGGGTAGTATCCAATAACAACTTAGATGCTTGCAAGATAGGCACTGCAGTACCTAGAATTTAAACTTTTGATCCCTGGTTATATACAATGCATGGAGAAAACCAGGTGTCTGGAAAGTGTGGGTAAAAAATCCCACACAATGAGTTGGGAGCTGCCAGAGCTGGCCAGTAGGAAAAACTAACCATGGAGGAGTATTTGAGAGTCTGCTTTGGAGTTTAGGCTACATGCCTCTATCTTCTGAGGCTTCAAAGTCTATAATCCTGCACTGAGAGTTGGTGCCTGATCTTGCTGTTGAAAAGAATGGATCTGTTTCCATTTTCAAATGTGTCTGGAAGGGGAAAGCAGGGTTAGAGTGTGCACCTGTACATAATAGCTTAGTGGGTAGGGTATTTATGAACTTGGAGACCCATTTCAAAAGACTGCTAATTGTTAAGCATAAAAAAACAAAAATAATTCTGGAGGTAGAGACCAAACCCTAGGGCTCAATCCTCCCAGCTGAGTGAACTAACCTCAATTCTGGACCCTTGAATTTTGGATTCTTTGCAGAAAAGTACAGCTTTAACAGGAGGTAAAAGGCACCCCACGATGCATGCATTTTAGCTAAGAGTATTGTGGTTAAGATATTGTCCTCAAGGATGCAAAATGGGTTTGAAGGCCCAAAGTGAGGAAGGGAGGATAAAATCCAGATGTCACAAATTTCCCCCCGGAAGATGCTTGTTTAGGACTGCTACAGCTTTGTCTGGCCTCTGAATGTATCCCAGAAGCCAGTCCAGATGTGGCTTCTAGAATGGGGTAGAGAAAGCCCAGCCTCCTTCCGCACTCTGAGGATCCTGGCTTTTCAGTCTCTCACCATCCCTGGTTCTCAGTGGCCCTCAAGGAAATGGTGCTTCTTCCAGCATGTAGCTCGCCTGGCACTTAATGCTACATTCTCGGTGCACAGGCTAAAGAAGGAAAACTAAGTCACACAATATTTTATCACATATAATCCACACCTTTTCTCCTCAAACCAGCAGGGGAAAATTGGAATGCATGGTTTACACAATGAAAGAACTCCCCATGGGTCCAGACACTTGAGTGGGGGTAGAGTGGTGGCAGGGTTAATTAGTGTGGCTCCACCCTGCCATTTGTCTAGACCCATGAAAAGCCCCCTTCTCAGCAACATGCCAGACTGGGCTAGTGCCTGTCACTGGATTGAGTTGGCCTGCAGCTGGATCCCATGCATTGGATCCAGAGAATAATGTGAATAGTTGAAAGAGAAATATCACAAAAAATCCATAGTTCATCAAACCAGGCTTCCCCCTTTCTGGGTAAGTGGTTTAACTACTAGGTTATTATACAAAAGATAGGCAGTGTGAACTCCCCTGAACATACTGATTAAAAAAACAAAAACAAACAAACAAAAAACACCACCCCAGAAGCAAAGGTTCAATGTGGTTGATGTTCATTAGCTGTTCTCTGACTGGGCTAAGACAGGCTCAGCCTAAGACAGTTCTACTTGTAGGGCAGAGTTCCTAGTGACTGGGGAATGTTCAGAGCAAACAGAAGTGCCTAGAGATTTTACACATCTCTGGGGTTAGGCAGCCATTGCATGGGAATTTTTTGAATTGCAGTTTTGGACCTAAACACCCATATTTCACCTCAAGCCTACTTTTGAGGCCTAAATTTTTTTGGTCCTTAATTACCATCCATCCATTGGAGAGAGTCATAAAACTGTTTAAAGATGGCAGTATTTTCCTATTTCAGGCTTAATATCTAACATCTCACACTTCTCAGTACTGGAAGTAGGTACTGTGTATCCCATTTTGGAAGGTGGTAATTTCTCCTTTCCAGAGTTCCCATTTCAAACCGTGCAAAAAATTAGTGACCAGACTTCAAGTAAGGTGTCCAAAGAGTCATTATAAAAGTATGAGATAATTCAGCATACAGTATATGGTGTATATCTCTAGATAGTGTTTTGTTTATTTTTGGAGAGGATATGCTTTAAATTGTATATTCTATATACCATCTAAATCAACACATATTGATTGATTTGCCATCCTACATATATATGAAAGGTAAGATAGTTCAAGAACTTACTTATTAACTAATTCAATATCATCATTTGAAAAACATGGAAGAAATCTATACTTACCCTTGGTATTTTTCAGATTGTGATTCTGGGTGGTCAATGCTTTTTTTTTCCCCCATAGAATACTTATTCAAATTATACATTCATTATCTCCTAGCTTCCACAGTGGGCACTTTAGAATGAGAAGAAAAAGTCTTCCACAGTATGCTCTTCTTTAATAAGAACAGAGCACTTATATTGTATTTTGCAATCCCTTGTCATTTTATAATAGGACAGCTACCTAGTGAGCACTTTGCATAAATATAACTTCCTTGAGGCTAGGAGGTAATCTGTGCAAATCCCTTGTCACAATTTGACTCATTCCCAATGTTAATCTGAAAGTGCAAAAGTACAAGGCCACTATACTGTCAAACTGGTGTCTTGTTTCCTAATTACTTGTGGTTTCTCAAAGAGAAAAGGTTCCTATTGTAATTTTTTTCAGTATAACTTATCCTGTTTTTCTTTCAACATCCTCATAAAATGTTATAACATTTAAGGAGACATGATTTACTGAGGATGTACATTTTAATTGTACAGTCAGGGCTAGTTTCTCAGCTGGTGTAAACTGTCTTGAAGTAATAAGACCCAGCTGATTTATATCAGCTCAGAATCTGCGGTAAATTTATTGTTTACTTATAAAGCTCAGATCCATAAAGGGCACATCTACACATGCAATTATAGTAGCTAAATAAACTCTGGCACAGTTTGCACCAGAGTTTGTTGTTCCCAGGTACCTCTTTTGCACATACACCCAGAAGCGTATCATGTTGAGCTGGGGCAGAGCAGCCCCAGCTGGTGTAGGGCCTGGGGGCCAGCCTGCCAACCCAGGGCTGCTCTGAGCCATCTCTATATGCTGCAGAGGGGCTGGCAAATAGGCATGAGGGAGCTTCAGTGTGGGACTAACTGGCAGGCAGACCCCACACTGAAGCATCCTTGTGCTCCAGTTAGTCCTGTCAATGTCTACACATACACTGCAGCAGAGTAAATAACTCCACCGCAGGATAGTGCTTGCATCTGGCATTACTATTCTATAGTAGAATGAATTGGTTTACTCTGTCCTAATAGCACTGCATGTGCAGATGGTGACATTTTACTCTGAAGCCAATTAGTCAGCTCCACAGTAAACATCTCATGTAGATGCTCCCAAAGGGAGTTAGAATTATGGTCCTAAGACTAAAAACCATGGCTCTACATTAGGCATATAGGCTTCCTGTACATTGTATGAGGTGTGTTACGTGTGTTAGAATGGACTATAAAACCCAGTGTGCTGACTCAATGCTCAGTTGGAAACTGGTCTAGGTAGCCTAAGAAGATTGAAATCCAATTTATAGGAAAGTCCCCTGTCTACTAAACTGTGTTATTTTGGTCCTCCACCTTTCTTGAAGATATTGCACCACACATAAAACAAGTAGATTGACGGATGTATACAGTCAGAGTGGCAGGGACTATGGCTGGGAAAGACCTGGGCTATAGGAAATACAGTTTTTCCATCTCCCTCCACAGAATCATGTCTGAACTCTTTCCATCTATTTCAGTCAGTTTTTATCTTCTATTATCTCTCTTCATGCATTCAGCTTCACCACAATCCCCATAATATAATTAGGTTACCCTCCTGGAAGATGTAGTTTTGAATTTCCTCAGGCCAAGGAAGGAACTTAAAACCCAATTATCCTACATCCTGAGTGATGGTTTCAAATAGCTGAGTCAGTTGATAAGAGTGTGGGCCACAGCACCCCCTCATTAATTGGGTAGAGCACAGTAGTATAGACAGGCTCTGAGAATAGCTATTGGATCACCCCATATACGAGAAAGATGAAAGTAGTGCCTACTTGGTGGATCCTTGGATTAGGCTTGAGGTAGTTGCCAAGGTACTGTACTATGTCAAGACCAAGGTCCTTCTAAATATAAGCAGAAGCAGAACATTAAGGCTAAATACAGTCAAAAATCCCAAGGCTGAATTGATTCAATCTTTGCAGATGAGTCTGAACTGCATAGAATTAACTGATAGGCAAGTGAACAGACCTTCACTTAGGATTCTGGAAATGCAGCCACATGCTTGCAGTGGCCCAGGTCTGACGCTGAGGGGTTGCTAGAGCATGCCTCCTTGCTTGGCTGCAGCAGACAGCTTGGGCCAAAACTAACCCACCCACGTTGCAAGGTGAGGCTTGCATGGGGAGGTGCAAAGCATGCTGGGATGCTGGGGGACTGTAAATTAACTTGAATCTGGAAGGGATCTGGGACAGAAGTTCAATAAAGTATTGTAATCTAAATCAGTTAAGTCTGATTCTACATCCATCCAGGTTTATCTTAAACCAGTTTGGGCCATTTGAAAGCAGTTTATGTGCATTGAATTTCTGTTGTGTTACAGTTTTGAACCAGTTTCCAATTATACTGCTTTATGTATAATTTCTGTCCCTGGCCAAAGTGTTGCTTTGGCATTATGGATTTGGTTGCTTAAGTACTTCCTAATTCTCATTTTAGACCCTTAAGCCCAAGTAGTTCTACTCCAAATTGTTTTAGAGCAGACACAGAACCTAATCTCTGAGTGTGATTTAGAATACCAAATTTTCTTTTTAAGGACTTAAATGGTAAAGAGAATCTTTTTAAATATCTGTGAGAAAACATCAAAAACCTACATTTTCTAAAATGGGCTACATATTTTAGAAATGAAGGGATTACCAAAACCTATTTGATAGTCATCTGTTCTATAGGACCTACTTCTTCATTAATTTAGGTTTAATATATAATTAACTTTAGGTTCTTAGTAAAACAGATCATTAAAAAACAATACTGTTTTTTCTTATTCTGCTTTTACTTTTTAATTATAATATCAGCATAGTTCCTAGGAATTTAATTTGGCTCAGTAACAGTTTTTAAAACCTATTTTATATTATTTCTTCTCTCTTTTAAAATGTGAACCCAGTGTAATAATATCCCTAGACCATCAAGAGTAAAGATGAAAAAGCCTACTATAGAGTTATTAGTTATCTTCCAAAGCATGCAGAATTTTTTGTGTACATTATTTTTTAGTATTTGTTTCAGGAGCAATAGGGATTGTAGCCAAATGAATAACTTGCTAAGAATTGTCATCAACACTTTGGGGTAATTGGGGTTTGATTTATTTGGCAGAAAGTAATAAAAGAACTAGAAAGACATAGGGGTCATACTCCCAATTTTTTAACAGAAGTCCTATATGTACTGTAGCAAGTAACTTATTTGTTTTCCTGTTTATAAAATGAAATATTTTTAACTAAAATGGATGTAGGAGGATACATTTATAAATATTTTGAGGTATTTATATCCTAGAGTAATGGAACTGAATAAATATATAGAACTTATGAAGAAAACAAGCAGAATCATCACTAAAAGCTTGCAAAATCCTCCATATAGACTTCAGAGAGCACTTCAGAGAGCATTTTCTTTCTTTTTCATAGTTCAATAATTTATATATCAAAATAATTATAAATTAGAATACAGATATCTACAGCCATTTTAGCATCAATTTACACATCAGATCAGAATTTTCTGTCATCAGAGAGGTGCTGACCAAATCTGGTCCATGGAGCCACTCTTTCTGTCTTGCTGGGCCACAGAAAGTTGAGGAATGTGCTTAGGGCAAAAGGAGTGGTCCAGCACAGAACCCAGGCCTCTTTGGCCCTGGCACACATGGTAATCTGTGGCAAGACGGTGATCAAGAGTTGATACAACACCATTGCCTTCCAGCCACTTCACCCATGGCCACTGCCACGGCTCTACCTCCTTGGCCACTTTCCCCACTGCTGTCCATGCTGAAGCCACCATGTGACCCATGCCAGAGCTACAGCTGCCACTGCAGCTTGCATGCCTCAAGATGGTACCACCCTGAGGCCTATGCTGCATCTGGCCTTCAAGGATGGTGATCCAAATCTAGCTCCCTGGTCCAGATCTACCCTGGGGTACGGTGAGTTTGACACTTCTGTAGTAGAGTGAACTACTCATCTCTTTCCCTCAGATATGATAGCTTATACATGAGTTTTTCTTTTGGGTCTCTACACCTGGGTTTGTATGGTGGAAGCCAGAATAAATCTAGGCTAACTTTAATTTATTGGCTTTACTGTTGAATATTTAGGTCTAATTATACCTATATTCACAAGAAAGGGATTTCCCAGAATTTTAGAAGTGAATAGACAGAAATAAATTATTGCTAACTCATTAATTCTTATCTTCTTGCTCATCAAGTTGTGCTTAAGGCAAGAAGGACTGGATTCTAATGCCAGAATCTCCATGTCTTTTGACAGTTCTTACTCAAGCAACCATCCCTTGACATCAAAGATCGTTTATTTGAAGCAGTAATCATTTATTTGAATTAGAGCTGAGTAAAGTTCTCAGGATAGCACCTAAAATGCATAGTTTAGATAAACAGAACTAAAAGAAAGCCTTGCCAAAAATATCATTTTGGAAAATCTATTTTGGTATTTTGTGCAGTTACTAACATTGTAGCGTAAGGATGTATCACTATAATGTGATTTGTCCTTTTTCAGTTGTTTTGTCAGAATTTGATCAATTAATTGTAACTGTTCTTGGGTTGCCTAATTGTTGCTAATGAAAATGACTTCATTTTATTTGATTGGTGTGTCTCTACCATTGCACTTAAGAAATGTAATAGATGTCAGTTTTAAAAAGATGAGACTTGATCCACCTAGTTAAACTTACTGAGGTATATGAAAGAAAGAATGGAGGAAGATAAAGCAGCTGATATCTTGGTAGCTGTGTTTCTTTAATGCCCTGCATGTTATAAGGTTTTTATATCCTAATGAATCTATCAGTGCATTTCTTTTACATAGCTCTTTGGTAACATAGAGCTAACTGCATCTGTTGGACATATCTGGAATATATTAGTAATAAACATGTTTGTAAAATATGTGTAATCTTTTTAAATGAACTATCACTCAAGAGATAAATTCTGCATGAAGGTTATAGTAATTCATACTATCCTGTAAAATTGATTGTGGTAACTCATAACAAATCTAGAAGCGAGAGTTCCATTGCAAGTACTAACTTATAGGGCTGTGTGAAGCTTCGGTCCCCAATTTTTTTTGTCAGAGATTCGGCCCAATTTGATGGCTGAATCCCTGAATCCTTATCAAACCAAGAGACTCTTTAATTTCTCTGAATCAAATTAGAACCTTCCAAATTGATTCAGAGAGATTCAGAAAGATTCAGGGATTCAGACATAGATACAGCTTTAAATGGTTTTTTTCTACATATCTCAAGGTACCAGGTGGCTTGTCAACGCTGCGGTGCTGGGGTGGATGGAGCATCCCACAAGAATGTGCAGGAGAAGCACTTCTGTTCTACTTCCAGGTCTGCCGGGGAGTGCTCAGCCTCCCCCCCACATGCTCTCCTGGCTCAGAGACTGGTGCCTCCTGGGTCTGGGGGGGCACCTGAGGTTTCCCCATGGCTGACCGCTGAGCTGGAGAGGCATTGGGGTGGGGCCCAGTGTGGTCCCCAGAGGAACTGTAAGTGGACCAGAAGTACTTCTGGTTGACTTTCAGGTTTGCTGCTGAGCACTTGGGGTGGGGGGTGCACTCCTGTGGGATGCTCCATCTGCCCCAGCATAGCAGTATTCACAAGTTGCACCTGAAGGTTCAGGTATGTAGAAAAAACATTTAAAGCTCTGTCTGTGGCCAGATTGCTGATTTGCCAAATCAGCATCAAATCTTCACATTCATATTTTGGCTGAATCAAATTGGAGACAGTGAACCAAATCAACAAATTGAATCACTGTCTCTGATTTGGGCCAGATGGGAAGCCGTATCAAATATGGCCCATTTCGCATACCCCTACAATTTATTTCATAAAGGCAATATAAAGTATTTTCACTTTTTAAGAGGATAGACTTATATACACAAAGCTACAGTAGAAATTATGCAAACCAGAGTACTGCAAGGAGCAGTGAAATTCAAACAGACATCAAGATAAGAATAGCCTTCTGTCTTCCCTGCTTTGTCACTTTCAAATTCTTTATCCTATTGGGTTAATGTCATGATGTTCTATACCCTGGCAATACACCCATCTTGTTTAATAAAAATAATTTCCTTCAAATAGCTTCTTTCCCTTCTGTTGTTTGTGACAAGATTTAGAAACACATGTCTATTTGGGTCACTATCTCAAAACATAGAAGGTTCCTTTCAGATGAGGTATTTCAGCTTTCAGACTAAATTGTCTTGGAGAATAGAAACTCCTTTACAAAAATGGTACTCAGGTCAGGCTTTTGATGTCATCCTGTCATTCATTAGGAAATATTTTGCTTTCAAAATTTGAATGAAACCTGCTACTGGAATCCTTTCACGGTTGTAGATTGTAGTCAGGGCTGAAAACAATTAAGTATTAGTAATTAATATGAGTTAATTTTACTTAATTATCAGAAAGATTAACAACAACAGCTAGCTTATCTAGCCCCTGAATATCCTTTACTTAGGCTTTCTTGTTAATGTACAAATAGCAGGGGATAAGTAACTCTTAAGCTGTGAGTCTGCATTTTTGTTTACATGACTGTATGTTGAGTCTTCATCTGTGTGTTTTTTGTAATATTTTCAAAATATTATGAATACTTTTAAAACATGAACTTAAACACTCTTAATGTAATCAGCTTAAAATAGGGCTTCCGCTGAGCCCAAGCTCTTCAAAGTATTCACAACTATAAATTTACTTTATACAAGCAGATAGAATTTGATACAGAAATGACATTTGTAGGATATATTTTTATTGTCTTTTTCCTGCTTTCATGAGATTTTTATCCCTATCTAGTTGTAGCATGTAAGTAGATAAATAATCCACTCTTGGAACACTACCAAAGAAAGTCAGATATTACTTTGGTGTATATTTTCCCTTCCCAGGAAGAATATATTAAAGACAATTTACTTTAGTTTTGCAGAAAATACAGTATTATTAATTATGTGCACTTGATGGGACTTAAAGCTGGAGATTTCTGGCTAACGGGTTTTGACCCTCTGCTCAGTGTCATTCCAAATAGTTATATTTGGAGTCAGGAAGGAATTCTATCCCAGAGTCGCATTAGTATGGATTATGTGGGTTTTTGCCTGCCTCTCTAGCAGGGGGCATGACACTTTACCTAGGATCTCTTGAACGTATATCAAAATCCTTTTATAAAAGCATGACACTGGCTGCCATGGTTCTGCTGCTTTATCTGTACGTATTAGGGTATCATAGGTTGCATCGAATTAGGGTTTCTGGTAGTTTTGCAAAGTTTAGATTATGGATTTGTAAAGAATATTTTGGATAGATATGATTCTGCCTTAGGCAGAGGGTTGGAATAGATGACCTCTGGAGGTTCCTTCCATCCCTATTTCTATAGCTAGGTATTTTGGAAACCATTTTTTTAATGAAACACAAATCAGAAATACATATATAAATGTATGTCACATGTCAACCTGAGCTATGTGCATGTCTGTCACAAACAAGAAGTAATAAAGGGCAATTCCTTTATTTCCACTGGGATTCTGTCATCTGGATATCTACATCTTCATTCTATTTTAGTCTTAAATAGCCTGTATCAAGTGTTATGTAACAGTGGGTGCAGAGAGAACTGACAATTTTTGCCTGATCTGGCCACAGAAAGTGGTCAACAGTCATGACCAAACACATGTGCATGGCTGCAGACCACTTCAAAAAATGACTGATCGAGTGAAAATCTAATGCATGATGGGTAGGTTGAAAATGTTTCAAAACATAGCATCTTCTGTATCTTGTGTCTGCACTGCCTCCCAGCCTGTTGCTATTTTCAGAATGAGATGGGGGGGAAAGGAAGCAGAGGGAGTTCAGTGTGGGGTTTTTCAGCCCAAGGTGGGGAGCTGCAATTCATCTACTCTACCCCTGCAGAGCCAGCTGGGGAACCCTTAGAATGAGCTCCCTCTGTTCCTTTCCCACTTCCCATTCTGAAAACAGGGATGAGAGAGCAGGGGTCATTGCTAAGGGAAACCAGCAGCAGCTAGATTCCCGCCTCCCCCGGAACCAACAGCAAACTTCTGTTCGGTCCAGGGGTTTATTATAAGTCAGAATGCTTCCTGAAAAGCATTCTCAGTTACAGTGGGGACCTACACTTCTGTCTGTGCCCAGTTTGTATGAATAGTGTGATGGTATAAGGAAGAAAAGCAAATTTCAAGGCAAAAATAGTGTATCTGAAGTAATTGTTATACTTCAAGCCTCTGATCCAAACTGATATTTCTAATAATTGATGTGCCTGCATATTATTTTTGACCACTTTCTGCTGTCTTTGGAAGATTAAATTCATTACATTTTTCAGGAAGAAATTTAATATGATTTCCTACTAGAAGCTGCTCTACATGCACAGCCTTATCCATTCAGTTTCTCCACATTAGTTTGTGAGAGCCATACTTAAAAAGGGGATTGTTCTAAATATAGACCTTATGATGTAACAAAGGATGAAACTTTGGCAAATTTACAATTTTTTTTCAAGCTTTTTCACTGCAAAATTTGTAGGGATTAGGAAATTAGAAAAATTATTGTAAGTACTGCTTATGACAGCTGATAATACAAAGGGAAACATAAGTGCCTAAGCATTTCTACCAATACAGGAGAAATACCAATAATATCATCCAGCATATAGTCTGAAATACCAAGAAAACACTGTGATATTGTTTGGAAAATGAAAGTCATCAATTTCAATTGGTAGTTAAATTTTGTTTTTAAAATGAAAGTCAAGCTTTTTTTTTTTTCTTCCTGTTGCACATTAGGTTGATTTTCACAAAATAAGATTACAACTGGTAGGTTATACAACAGATAAATTAAGTGAGGTAATGACACGGGGCTCCTGGCTTTCTCCATTTAAAAATTACAAATTCTCTGAATAAAAAACCCCAAATCCACATTTTTCCACAATTAAAATAACACTACTGTAAACACTACTACACACACACACACACACACACACACACACACACACACATTTTTTTAAGGCAATCTAGAAGCCTACCAGTGTTTCAATCATTATAATAAAATACATTCTAAGTACATATATATTTTGATGTTTGATTTTGGTTTTATTTTCATGGAAAATCAAAGCTCCTCCTGCCTCCTTCACTCACCAGGATGCAGGTCTGGCTGCAGCTCTCCCCCTTGCTGCCTTGTGGTGGTGTCCTGCCCCCACCAGGCCTGCTGGTTCCCTGCACTCTTCATCCACACTCCCCTGGTCCTGCCCATGTCCCTAACTCTTGACCCATAGCACCCCCCCAGCCCTGCTGGTGCTTCTCACTCCTGATGTGCTGCCCCCCTCCTCCAGTCCCCCAGTGTATGAGCAAGAGGGTGGGTGTGTGGGGAAGGGGGGATGCGGGCACAGGAGATGTCATAGACGGCACATGCAGTGCAGTGGGGGAGTAAGGGGAACATGTGCCTCCCCAGATATCCTTATGCAAAGCAGGTCACAGGGCTGCCCAGCCAGATCTAGACAGGAGCCGTCTATGTGGCCTAGTGGGCAGGACCTAGCATGGGAGAGAGTACCGTGCCACCATGGCTGCCAAGGCCCAACAGCACTGGGGGGTGGGGGCACACACAACTCTGTGCTGCTGCCACCAGTGCAGCTCACCTTGGTGGCCATGGCAGCATGGCATTCCCTCCCACAGTGGGTCCTTCACACTGGGCTGCAGAGGTAGCTTTTGCCCAGAGTTGGTCTGGCCTGGCTGCAGCCCCACACCCTACTGTGGGTGCAGAAATTCTGGGGGGCATGTGCCCTTCTGTCCTCTGCGCATATCACTTGTGCCTTCCCTGTCCTCCCAACATGTGGCCTGTGCTGCCTTGTCTTCTTAATGCAACTGCCCTCCATAGACTTACCTGGAGGAAGCTGCAGGAGCTGCTCTTCACCGCTGCCTGGCTGCCATGTGTCGTGTGTGCATACACACATGCTTGTGGCACCCCTGCACCCCACTCCCTTGTGTCCCAAGGAGCCCTTTGCAGGCTGGAATTCTGCCAGCCTGCAAGAAGAAACCCACAGTTTTCAGGGTCTTTCTCCTTTAAAGGAGGAAATCTGCATCTTTCTTCTTGAAAAGAGGAAATCCACATTTTTTTGCAGTAATCAGAAAACCCGGATCCCTGGTAATGAGGTAAGATATTATTTTTAAAAATAATTTTAAAATTTTAAAATATTTTTTTAAATATTTAAAAAATATTAACACATTCCCCACAAAGATATTCTAAAACCACTCAATTTATTCATATCTTGTAATGTAGCACAGAGAATCTTTTTAAAGTTTTGGTAGAAAATAATGTTTTAAATCTTGGATGTTTTGGTACCAGAGTATATTATGTGTTCTGATTGCAATTAAAACTCATTTGCTAAACATATTCTTGGTGGTATACTTATTTAGTTCAAATTATTCAGATTTAGTCCAATTAATTTTATAACCAGATAGATTGCTATAATTGTATTAATGATAAGAGGGCAAGAAACTCATCTTTCAGGCTGTGACAGAAGTATTAGTGTATTATCTGTATGCAACAGGATCTTGTGTTCATTATTTCTACCTTAAAGCCTTTTATATCACTTTTATTCCTTACTAGCAAATTGCCTGTCAAGAATGACAGTGGGGATGGCGTGCCACTATGATGAAGGGGATGGGGAGGGGGACGGTGGGAAGACCAGCTCTGTGCCACCACCACCCCACTCTGCCACTATCTCCAAGGAGCAGATCCAGGGGAGGAGGGGGTGAGGCCAGCGATGCTTGCTTGTCCTCCCACTCCATCCCCTCTGTCCCTGCTGTCATGGCAAGTGCTCCACCATCCCACACTGTCCCCACCATTCTCTCTGTCCCCCTCCACCACCACCCTGCATCCCCACCACCTCCAAGAAGTAGAGCTGGGGAGGTGAGGCCAATGGTACTGGTCTCATCCCCTGCCATGTCCCCTCTGTCCCCATCATCATGGCGGTGCTCCATTCCTGCTGTCATTCTCCCTGCCACCCCAGGTCTGCATCTGGCCTCCATCCCCACCACCATTCTTGACAGGGAATTCACCCTGTGAGCAGCACTGGCTGGAGCCATGCCCTTCTGGGAGCCATGCCTCCCAAGAGTGTTACAGACAGACAGACAGACAGACTAAGCTCTTTATATAGAGAGAATAGCTGTAGCCAATGGTTCCTGTGCTAAATCAAATAGAAGGGGGATAATGGGCAACTCTGTCAAGTTGCTCATTGTCACTGCAAGGGAAATGATCTGATAACATATATTGGTCAAACTGTTGAAGTAGTATTTGTATATAACAACTGTATCCACCTTATGAATTCTTTACTAAATCCCATCTTTTCTAATACACAAAAAAATACTTCCACAAAACACAATCAAAGGCCATCTTGACATCAGGTACTAAAATAGCCATAGGGACTTTGGAACTTTGTACTTCTACTACTGTAGCATTAATCTGGTGTATACTTTCTGAACCATGACTTTTTTGATAAATTCTACTGGTTACTTGATTTTTGTGAACTAATTTCTGGAGGACTTGTTCCAATCTGTGTGATAACATTTTGGCTAGGATTTTAGTGTGTACATCAATTAAAGATACTGATTTTTAGTTAGAAAAATTCATGTAATCCTTGCCTGATTTGATGATGATAGAAATAATAGCTTCACATAGAGTGATCAGTAGTGCACCTCATTTTTTTTATTATCATTATATTCATTCAAAAGTTGAAGTAACGAGATATTTTTCAGTTTTTTATAAAATTCCACAGGCAATCCATAACTGCCCAGAAATTTATTAATGTTCATGTTCTTTAAGGTCAAAGTTATTTCATCTAGGTACTTATGGAATTTTCTCTTTCTTTGAAATTTTTGTATGGGTATAAAGTGCAGGAACATATCTGTTTCCTCACTGATGACTTTCAGATGCTCAGTGTACAAGTTTGAATAGAACTGAATGAATTGTTGGTTGATTTATATCTATGTCAAATGCATCAGACCATTTCTTAGAACTGGTATTTTATTAATTTGCCAGTTTCCTTCAATGAACAACATTTATCTATATACAGTAAAAGCTGCGCTATCTGTTATCATACACGTCAGCATGCTCCTCTAACTGGCATGCTGGTTTGTCAGATAAAGTGAAACTGGAAGTGCCCACTGTGGCACTTCTGGTTTCTCTGAGCCCCTACAGTCTGGAGCAAAGCAGCCTGCACTGCCAAGCCCTCACCATCTGGGGGCATAACAGGGTGCACGGGACTGTGTGGGACCCATTTGCCTGTCCTATGGGGCCTGCACAGCCTGTGGGACAGGCGCCAACGCAGCAGGGGCTGAGGGACACCCTAGACGCTGCAGCAGAAGTGGCAGCCGGGGCCATTCAATTAACTGGTATATTTTGGTATCTGGCATCCCCCATTCCTAGGGGATGCTGGATAACAGAGCTTTCACTGTACTACCATTGTTTGTAATATTGGTGTCTGCCCATATATTTAGAGCTCATAACAACATACATTCCCAAGATCATAAGTGGGAAGAGAAAGAGAAAGGAAATGAAAAAGTCATAAAGCACAAGAAATCCTAACCATTTGTCATACTATATCCACCAGTAAGGTTTGGGCCGATGTAATCTAAAATTCTTCACCACTCTTGACAGTAAAGAAAAAGACATTAACAAATATCATACAAATGCTGCTCATTGATCAGTGTTTAAACACCCTTGCTTTTTTCCTTTGGGGTTTGTTTGGGTTTTTTTGGTACAGCTCAGAATATTCCATAACTTCATCCTATTGATGGAACAAAGGTTTCTAGTTGTTTAGGATCAGAGAAAGTATAGGTTTTCCTTTGGTGAATCAGATTCAGAATAGTTGGGTATTTCATGAGGTATCTTAGCTGCTTGGATCTGGCCTGTAATTTTTGCTGCTCCAAACAGAGCCTGCTCACAGGGAAAATCAGAAAACAGCATTATATGAACTCCAGAATCACTCCATGTTAGGTTTCCTACTCTTCTGGCAGTTTTGATCACTCTTTTTTGGATCTACCTTCCAAGTTCAGCACTTTGTCTATCATAGTCTGCAACTTTTTGTCATAAGAGCCTGTTTGCCTGTCCACTTCCACAGTCTGATCTTTGCAGGCAGATTCTCTGTCCTCTCTACCCCTTGAATCCACTTCTCCAGGATACCCGACAGATCATGCATAACACATTCCTGTCTTATTCACTGTAATTTTAATGCTTGCACTCTCTCTATCTATGCCCTGCATCAAAGAAGCCAAATCATCAGTTTTCCACATTGAGGCCTCCATCTTTTGATGGTCCCTGACAACAGAGCGGAGTGATAATTTCTCTCATAGAGAGGGATCTGCAGTAGTCCCAGGTACTTCAGAACCCAGCAATATGTGCATATATTTGAGGTTATTTTTCCCCAGTACATTATCTCGCACTTGTCCACAGTGAAGTTCATCTGCCATTTTTTTGCTCTCTCCCCTATCTGGGTGGGATCTTTTTATAACTTCTCTTCATCAGCTTGGGACTTGATTACCTGAAATAATTTGGTGTCATATGCAAACTTGTAGATTTCACTCTGTACCCCCTTTTCCAAGTCAGTGATGAAAACGTTGAACAAAATAAGGCCCAGCCCAGAGTCCTGCTGGACCCCACTTTTGACCTCTCTCCATCCTGAAAAGGAATCATTTAACCCTAACCCTGTTCTTCCTGTCTTTTAACCAGCTCCTGATCTATAACAGAATCTTCCCTCCAATGCTGTGGCAATGCAGTTTTTTTTCTAAAACCCTTGCTGAGAGGTCATGTTGAATAGGTTAGGCACCAGATTTTATATATATAATCGTATCATATATATATGGTTTGGATAGAGATGCTTCTTTTTCTGTGCAGGCAAACATGGAGGGGGTGCTTGACCTCTGAAGTCCCTTCCTTTTTCTGTGATTCCCAGCATGTCTAGCTGACACACATCTTGTCTATTCTTCCTCAAGTGGACACGTATTGAGTGAAATCATGGCTCCAGTGTAATTAAAATGGGAATCCTGCCCTCAAGTTCAGTGGACCCAGGATTTTACCCGCCCTATTTATAAAAATAGATAAATTAGAAGTTGTGACAAATGTGCCCAACATGAGCAATTTGAGGCTGTAATAGTGTAATTATATCCATGTCAATGGAACTTTGCTCGTGTGTAGAGCCTCTGTGACTACAGTGGGATTCTGAATTGTAATCCACCACAGATTGCTGGGCTGTTGTCATAGCCTACCTGATGTACTTCTATTGATTACTCTTCTTCTTAATTCTTTATTGATTTACAATTTCAGAAATGTACTAATGATTTAGAACAGGAAATTACCTCCCTCTGTTTTTAGAATGTGCTCAGTACTTTGTATGCTACTGCAGGCTATTTAAATATTAATAAGTTATTAATTTGATGGTTATGCAATTAGTATGTTGATTTAAGTCCATTAACAGGAAGTTGTTAAATATAAGCTTTCTTCAAGGGAAGCATAACTACCACCTGTGCAAAGAGTTTAACTCACTCTGCTTTGGGGTTGGGAATTCCACGGCATTTTGTTTAACCAGGTAGGAAAGTATCCTATCTCAAAAGACTGATTTGTGAAAGAAAGATAGAAAAAACAGAGAGGAAAGGAGAACTGAGAATACTTTAAAAAGGAAAGAATGTTTTAAAGAAAAGTTGCACTGTATTTTGACAAAATGAAAAAATAACACCTCCTGTAATTATGTCATTTTTGGGGATCAACACATTGGTATGCCACAGCTAGCTAAGTATGGAGGAGACATTCATCCAGGAAAAATGTCATGCCCAGAGGTGCTGAATCTCTGAGAAAGACAGACATTCTGAGACAGATGGGTATACTCACTAGCATGAAAGAAGAAAGGGTTGTTGTTGTTTTTTGTCCTTTCAGAGTTATTTCCAGTCTGTCTAACATCAAGTAGCTTGAAGGGCTTGTAACTTGAAGGACCTTTTTGAAAAGCATTTAGTGTTATCTATTTTTATTTTCTGTGATTTTATAGTATATTAAAACAAGCAACAATTACTTTAATAATTAGGATTGGACTAATGTGTCTGCATAGATTATTACCAAGTATTCATAAAGAACGATGGTAAATGTATCAACATGTGTATGAATCAGAAATGGAAAAGCTTGTAACTTTCTTTTAGAGGTCTGCCACAAACTTGTAGGCTGCCTGTACTGGGGGCATATGGGTCCCCCCATAGGAGGATTTTGCATTCCTTCAATACTTATGGCCCAATACTGTCTGTCAAAATGTTGCTGGTAAGTAGAGCTGATTGGAAAATTGTTGCCAAACAGTTTTAATTCAAAAGCTCATTTGTTAGAACTGATATTTTTGTTCAAAAGGGTATGTTTGGGCAACGGTTTTGGTTCATAAACAATGTCAACAAAAGGTTCGGCATTTCCTGTTGACTTTTTGAAAAAGGAAAAAAAATATTTTCTAAATAACTTTTCATTCTGAAATATTCTGAAATATTTTTTTTATATGAACAAATGAAATCAGCTAATTTGTTTGACTTGCTCTTTTTGTTAGTTTTCTGAATGTTGTAAAGCTTTTGACTTTTCCTTCCACTACGAGTTAGGTAACTATTCTGATATCTCAAATGTCCATAGGATGGCAAAACTGTTTCCCCATCCACATACGAATGTAACAAATTCAATTATAAAAAAATTAAAACACTTGTCCATTACTTACAATAAAAGGTTAAATATGAAGGAAAAGTAGAAATGGTAGCAAATACTGTTCTAGTCTGGATCGTGTAACATGCCCATCACTGTGGTATTTAAGTACAGCATAACTGAATCTTATTTCTCATTTAAGCTCTTAATAGAAGCAGTCATTGTTATATTTAAGACATTATGGGATCTGTGTAAAAGTGTGCTAGAATATTAGCACTCATAGAATTTTTTAAAGAAGATAGTTTTGACCATAGGCTATTAATGATTTTATATGTACATCTTTCCATCTCATTTCAGCTATCTAAAATCTGTATTTTTCTTTTAGTAAAATCTAATTAAAATGAAACCTAAAATAATATTTTGCTATTTAATTAACTCCTGATAAGAACAAGTATTAGAGCTGCAATGAAATGTTGTGAATTCATAAGTTATGTATAGAATTTGTAGTTTATTTTAGGAGGTTTGTTGCCAAAAGAAAACCATGAGGTAGAAATATGTAATTACACATGTAAAACTGATGCCTGACTTCCAGAATCTGACTTTTTATCTGTCACTGGAAGATGGTGCCATGTCTTAAATTGGCATGAGTCCACTGAAGTCAATTTATTTGGTATAATTTACATACAACAGGGAACAGAAGAAACTATGTGATAATCATGTTTAGTTCATAGTTGGTCTATTTCTCATCTTCTCTTGTTTGCTTCTCTCAGTGCACATTTTACTCTTCCAATAATTAGTTTTCATTTAATTTAGTTTTCTTAGAATCAGCCTCTTGAGACTATTGTTTTTCCAATATTTATTCCCCGTATCATGGCAGCCCTTGCTTATTCAATTATTCTTAAGGGTGTTTCAGTTCTACCCACTTTTTTTCTTGAGATTCACAACTGAGCAATTCAAGTTTGATTAGAGCCGTGATTTGGAATGACTCATTTATGGGCTGCAAGTGACCTTTTCTCTCACAACTGCAAATTAAGAAAATAAGAAAAAAACTCTCAAACCTTTTTTTTGAGAGAGTGACTGTTTTAGAGTTTTAAGACCAAATCTTAGTCCTGTATTCATGCACATAAAATTTCAGCTGAGATCAGTGAGAGCTTTGAGTGATTAAAAGCTGCAGTACATGAATCTGAATTGATTGGATTTTTCATCATCATTTTGCTGATGCCTGTTACGAACAGTGAAATAAAATCTGGCTGCAAATGAAACTGAAACACTTCATAAAATACTGTACTGTATTCAGTTAAGGTTTATCTGAGGCTGGCATGAATCCTGGCAAAGAGGCCACAGTGGGAAAAATACAGCAGCAGATCAGGTTAGAGCAAAGCGAAGTGGCTGTTACTTCCCTTCTTTGAAGAATGAAAGGAGCATGATAGACGGTGGAACTTAAGCATTGGCACTGTGGGTAGGAAAGAGAGTTTGGGTGATTAGAAAATTCACAGGTTTAATGCCTTGCTTCACTAATTTCTGCTGCCAGAATTCCCGCAGTGGTCTGAAGAAAATTAAAATACCCCTTTCCTCTGTAATTGGGGTGGGCTACAATTCCTCTCTGAAAAGAGGTATAATTTTCACATTGCCACATCAGATTTTTTCCATACCTAATTTATTCATGCAGGAATAAAAACCCTGATTCTATTCTCATTTAAACAACAGTAAATTAGGTGAAACTCCTATGAGGTACCCATAGTACAAAGGAAAGTAGAATTAGGGCCAGAATCTTTGAATCATTGGGCCTAGTTATCAGTAAGATTATGCTTTCTGGTGCAATTTATATATTAAAGGATTAAGTTCCTCCCTGGCTTAACATTTATATACTTGTTTGTTTTCATGTGTTCAAGTCATATTTGTGGGAATCCTGTTTTCATAATGGAAACCACAAAAAAGCAAACATTTGTTTGTTTAGTACCTGCCTGAGTTTTGATAAATGTCTTCTGGTCTCTGTCTCACTCTTTTAAAAGCTGAAAATCACTTCTGAGTTTATAAGGCTGGAAAGTCATATCTATGTGGAGAGGCCAGAAGCTTACAATCATGATTTGGCATTTTGGTAATTTGTAGATAAGGGGAAATGATTCAGCCATTCCACATTTAAAAGAAATACAGAAATACTGCAGATGGGGTTATTGCCAATTACGACTTCCAGATATTCCTTGGGATTGCTACTCACCCAAACATGTCAACTAACCCACAAATATTGTGTTTTATGTAATTCTTTAGGTTACTCATGTGAGAGTACATGCAAATACAGACTCCAAAATTCAATTTTTGTTTGTAGTTTAACAAAACTAATGGCCATCTAGAAATGGATTGATTTGTTAAAATAGAGGCTTGTACTTGTGCACAAATAATTCAGAAGCAAAACCTTGTCCCAAGATATGCTTATGTAACTTCCAAGGGCAGCCTTCTCAGTAGTGAGCAGGGCAAATGTTCCATTCCACAAAATGCTCTGGAGTTTTCAGTTTTTGGCTTTGCTCCAAATGAAGAAAGCTTTCTGCAAGAGAAACACCAGAAAAACATCTCCGGTTGATTCAAGTTCAACAAATTTGTGTGGACTCTGGCACTTTCTCTAGCCTGCTTTTTAGAAATGTGCTGTTCCCAGGATGTGCTTATGTGGCACCCATACTGGGGACTGGACCAGGTACCTCCAGAATTGAAAGTTTATACTGTTCTTGCTTAAGTAAAAGTGTCAACCTCTTCCTGAGTCATCTGTAAATGTTTTATTTCTTCTGCTGATCAGGCAGAGTTAGGGATTTCTTCAGTGGGTTATACCTGTAATGGGAAGAATGGTCTCTAACTACTAATTTATCAATCACATTACTATACACAAATGTAGTAAAGAAATATCTGACAGCAAGATTTGAAAAGCAAACCAGAGTACCTCTAGAAATCATGGAATTTCTATTACCATCAGTGGTTGCATGATTGAAGCCAGTAAGACCCAAGCAGAACCAGCAAAGCTAATCATAAGCATTCAAAACCAGAACCAGGCCCACCAAGATAACACAAGCAGTTTAAAATATTTGAAGTTTTTCTGCTCTGGGTTCATATTTGCAGGCTGTTTGTTCTCCAGAGATTTAAAAAAAATCCAGAAACTTATATTTCTTAATTGAAACCTGAGATTTTCTTGCACTTATGAGAGTCTAAAATCTGACACTTTCATTGAAAAATGCCAAGTATCGGGGGACATCCCAAGATAACAAAAGGTAGTCATGCCCAATGCTGATTAAAAAACAAAATTATTTCAATTTGTGTCTTTAGTTGGAAGTGCTGTAGGAAAAAGTGGTTGTCAGTTGCACCTGTAGAATTAAACTTCCTGAGCTTGAAGAACTTGGTATGTATGTGGGAGAATGCAAATTCAGTTTTCAAAATGCTGGTCAGCAATATGAAAGGAAGTATAAATACAAGTGAAATAGGAGCTGATAAAGCGTATTCTGAGTCCTACAAACAGCAGCGATCAAGAATAATCTTTCCTCCTCCAGAAACAGATACATTTTCTACCTGTTCAAATGCTTGTAGCTTTACTGTGCATTAGACTAATTTAATGCACAATAAACATCACCATTTACACAGGTGCAGCAATTACAGATCATGTACTATTTGTTTGTACCACCAGATACAGGTTATGGGCAATACTTTATGGACAAATACCCTCAATAATGGAGTTTGTTATAGAATCATAAAGGAACCTCAGGTCGAGTCCAACTCCATGCTCAGTGCAGTATCATCCCTAAGCTATTCTATAGAAGGGTTTGTCTAACAGTGGTGGCCAACTTTTTTGGTTAAATGTGTCACAAGTCCAAAGTGTGAGACAGCGTCACTTTATAATCAGCAACTGCCAGTACCCAATGCTGCTTGATCCCATCACCGCTAGGACATATCAACACTAAATTTGGTGGCACATGCTGCAGCAGCTGCCATTGGGCCAAACCATTGAGCCACTACTGATTTCCTCCCGACCTCATGCTTTGATCCCTGTCCCCCTGTCTCCTGACTTGCCTCATGCCAAATACACTGGCTGCCTGTGCCACTTGTAGCACACGTGCCCCAGGTTGACTACCCCTGGCCGAAACTATTATTGAAATTGCACAAGTAACCTTTGTATACAACTGACAGGCGCAGTGTATTGATTGTATAAATCAATACAACACTTTATTGATGTAAAGTGTTAACATCAATAACACTTTAACTTGTCACAGTTAAAGGAGGGAGATGGAAATATTGCCAATGTCCTGCCACTGCTAAGACAGGTACTAGTTTCCTACAGAGTTTGTATAGCTTGTTTAGAGGGCAAAAGTTCTGAATAACATTTCTATTTCTCCCAGCCTTACTTCAGACTTACCTGGCTTTATCTTTAGCTAGCTTCTGCCAATACAGATGCTGATTTCAGCTCAGCATTGAGAAAGGTTAGAAATGTTTATATTTGCTTCACTCAGTGGGTGTGGATTGGCATGCAGTTGGCCCTCCATACTCATCTCGTCTTCCCAGTTCTCTTGCTGGATCCTGTACTTGTTCTTCACATTTTGGAAATGTACTTACATATGTTCTGTCACTACTGTTTGAAATAAGATGTCTCCATATAGGAACTTATGTCCCCCTGCATAGAAGTGCATGTGTTTTTGCACCTGACTACTACTTAGTATTTGAAAAATCTTCCTTTTCATTTTTTATCAGCATAATGTAGAGAATTATTTATTTTTTGTTTACCTAGATGAACAGGGTGGATGATAATAATGTTTCATTTGAATGGTACTCAATGAAAAATGCAACAGATTTAATCAGTGGGTATTGAACAGAAGCTGTTTGATTTAATTAGGAAAAAGGTATCTACCCCCAGCGATGCTGCCACTTTTGCTGCCTGACGCACACTAGCTGCATGTTTTCTGCTATTGTTTCCCACAGGTAATCAGGGAAGGGTTGTGCAATAGATCTTCACATGCAGGTATAATGATAATTAATCTACATCTAGTGAGAAACACAGCTTATGTTACATAACAGCATGATCTGAGACAGTGGCGTTCTGAATAGGAAATATCCAAAAATACCCATTGTGCTAAAACCTGATGATGTATTCATTTACTACAGGATGCTAACAGTCTCTAGAGATGAGGAACTCAGACCTTAGAGCTGGTTAACTGACACTATTATCTCCATCACCTACAAGGATATTTGCTGAAGAAAATCTAACATTAAAAAGAAGTCATAAGTAATATTTAGTAGTTAAAAGTCACTTTGGGCAGAATGCGGTTTCACTTGACAAACCTAAATGGCAGTTACCCAGCCACATAAGTGCCATTTTTAGAACTTATGCATAGTTTCTGACCCTATTTTGCCTTTTGATAGCACAGAATCACTCTGCACACCTCTGAAAAGGTGGTGTAAAGTAGGGCAGCCATGCCATTTTTTAGTCAGTAGCTTAATGGTCAGTGCATTCAACAATGGGGCAGGAGACCCAGACTTTAGGCTCCCTGCACAGCAAAGACAGAAGGATATATGGGCCCAGGAGGAAAAGAAAAGGCTGAAGTGTGGTGTGAACTGTGGTCCATGGTGACTTTCCTGCTTATCTCCATCCATTTTATCCAGTGAATATTAAATGAAATGTGTAGTGGGTTAGCTTCAAAGGAAAGGCTAAAGAGGGCACTGTAACCTGTGGCCTGGTTGTTACAGTACTATTCTAGGAAACAGGAAGCACAGTTCAGAACCCAACTAGGTAAGGAGAGTCTAGAATTTGGGTCTTGTACTACTGGCTAAGAGCCTAAACCAGCAGGCTAGTGAGCTAAATGCAGAAAGGTTTTTCTTTGCTTCCTGATACCTGCTACAATTTTGGGAATTGCTCACTTCTACATATGTATCTGGATGAACATAGAGCATTGCATTCCTGCCCAGTGAGCATGCTTGTAGACACTCCCATGCCTACATTGCACCCAGAACAGAATTTAACACTGTGCATAAGTGCCAGAAACAGCATTTACATAGCTGGGCCACTGCCATTTAGGGGAATAAGGTGAAATTGGCTCTAGCACTTTGTGACCAATGGAAGAAATTACTCATTTTATCTATGCACAAGTATGAGCTACAAGGCCATTGAGTCCTGGAGCCTTTAACTGTTGTGTGAGCCATGCATGCAAGTTAAAGTGGTATTCTGGCCTACTATAATTTACCTTACCCACAATTTTTAAAAATTAAAAAAAATATGTACAGCTAGTTCATTCTCTTCCCCACTTGTTTTTCTAATTTGAGCTGCATCTTGTATCTGCTTTTCACTTATCATCAATCATAGATTTTTTTTCAAAGTTCGCTAAATATGCTGGTTAAATTAAACTATCCAGCAAAGATGTATTCAAACTAATTTAAATTATGCTAAAATCCTAGTTACTTTAGGCACAACAATTATACAGAACATCATACTATCTCTTGTGAGTTCTAATTATAATTACAGGTATCCATAACCTATACATTTACATATATACATATAATATGCACATTGTATTAACCATAAATGCAGTTAATATATTGTAGCCACTGGGCGTCGAACATCTTACCTCGGGCCTCTTTGCCCCGAGCATTTGTGGGTGTCCGGCTAGCCGTCTCAGGAAGCCTTGGGACAGGTCTCTTTCCGAACCGGAGTCTGCCCCTTTCTCGCCTGTCATGACTTTGTTCTTCCAGTGGGTGGAGTTTCCCTCTGGGCGGATGTCCCCTTTGGCTACCTGTAGTCGAGATCTTCTGCAGGGCTCCTCCACCCCTTTCACCTCGCCCTTACCCTGCCCAGCGGTTTCAGATGTTCTTGCCGCTGCTTTCTCCGGCCACCACCAATGGGGAATGGCTTTTCTTCCAGCCTACTTCCACACGGCAGCCCCTTCGTATCCAGGGA
The DNA here is from genome assembly GCA_030014935.1 of Caiman crocodilus. Classification (NCBI taxonomy): domain Eukaryota; kingdom Metazoa; phylum Chordata; order Crocodylia; family Alligatoridae; genus Caiman; species Caiman crocodilus. The sequence continues at coordinate 50,970,852 of JAGPOW010003642.1, forward strand.
AATACAAACAAAGGAACGCTCTAACAACTTAAACGTTACTATTCCCCTAATGGGGTCTTAGCCCCCCACATTGAGCCGCTACCCGCAACTCCGCTTGCTAGCCCTTGCCTCCCTGGCCAGCTACCCACCACTCCTTATCTTATTCCCCTG
>JAGPOW010003642.1:50971101-50992372 GCA_030014935.1 Caiman crocodilus
ACATTGAGCCGCTACCCGCAACTCCGCTTGCTAGCCCTTGCCTCCCTGGCCAGCTACCCACCACTCCTTATCTTATTCCCCTGGGAGAGACCCCCTCTCTGTGCTCTCCCTGTCATTGATCCCCTTTCCCAGCTCCCACCAGTCTGGCCATTCTCTCTCTGGGTGGCCCCAATGTTCCTCTCTCCCACCTGGGTCTGTTTTGGGATGCAGTCCTCCCTCTGGGCCTTCTCTGATCCCCGGGTCTCTCCACGTGCCTGTGGCTCGCTCCCCGCTTTTCCCTGGCTCACCCGTCCTGAGTACACTGTTCTCCAGCCTCCGTCTCCCTTGGGAACACCCACGGCCTCCGGATGGCTCGTCAGTTGCTGGTCCTGCTGCTCAGCGTCCTCCGGGCTCTCTCTCCCAGTCAGCGCACATGTTGGCAGCTGGCTCTGGTGTTCAGCGTCCTCCAGGCTTGCTCTCTCGCCTGGAGTACGCGTCGGCAGCCAGCTCCGGTGAGCCGTGCCTCCCAGGCTCGCTCTCTCATTCAGAGCCTGCTCCACCCACTCCGCCACTCCAGCTGCTTCTGCAGTGGCCTCCACCCGGCAGCCACGTGCTTCCCCCACTCTCCTGGCTGCGGCTTCTTCTTTTATCCTCTCCGCCCGGTGCCTCGGGATGACGTCACCCGCCGACCACAGATGTTTCAGGCCATTGTTCCCACCGTGTGTGGGGCTCTTCAGCGATCCTATGGTGAGTAATTGCCATTTTCCTTTCCTTCTGCCGCTCGCTTCTGCCTCCGCAGCTCCTTTGGGGAGCTTCGGAGTGCCCCCAGGGCTTCTCCCCCTGTGACATATATAAAATGTATTATATTTATATAAATATTATATTATATAAATAAGTAGAAATTATATGTAAGGCATTGTATTTCCATATAATTATCACACACTCAAACTTTTTTTTAATTCAAAAAATCTTTCAAAATAACAGCATTATAGAGAAGTAGGATTGGAAAGGACATCCAGAGGTCTTCCAGTTCAACCCCCTTCATGAGGCAGGATCATCCCTATCCAAGCTATCCTATACAGTTCATAATCTGAAGTAAAAGTTGCCACTTTAAAAACACAAGAGATTGAAGATCAGTAAATAGATGCAGCAGAGTTTTCATGAAAAATACTGAAATAATTTGAATTATGTTTGAAAAAGAATTGTTTTAGTGTACTTGACTACTGTCAATTAGACACACTGTCTCTCACCCCATTCTTGTTAATAAATTGAGCTACTGTGGCATTGATGCCTACACAGACGGATGGGTCAAAAATTGGCTGATGGGGCACACCCAGAGAATAGTGGTGTATGAGTTGTACTCAACCTGGTGGGATGTGAATAGTGGGGTCCCCCAGGGGCCCTCACTGTTCAATATCTTGTACTGTGTTCAGTTCTGGGCACTGCACTTATGAAGGATGTGGCCTGGTTTGAGAGGGTTCAGAGGAGGGTCACCTGCTTGGTTGGAGGGCAACAGGGCAGGCCCTATGAGGAAAGGCTGAGGGACATGAACCTGTTCATCCTGAGAAAGTGGAGGCTGAGGTGGGATTTGGTGGCTGCCTACAAACTTGTTAGGGGAGATCAGCAGCAAATAGGAAGGGCCCTATTCCCCCCAGCAGCACCTGGGGTGACGAGGAACAATGGCCAGAAGCTGTTGGAGAATAGGTTCAGATTAGAGACTAGGAGGCAATATTTCACTGTTAGGGAACCAACTTCCTAGGGAAATGGTCCTTGTTTCTACCTTGGGTAAATTCAATAAGAAGTTGGACCCAACACCTGTCTGGGGTCATGTGATCCCAGCATGTGCTCCTGTCAGTGGCAGGGGGTCAGACTAGATGATCTGTTCAGGTCCCTTCTGACCCCAAACTACTATGAAACTATAACTGACAAAGTTTTGCTTGGAATTTATTATTAATATTACTATTACTAAGCAGGCCTCATTGATCTTGAAAAAAAGTAATAATTCCTGTATGTAGATAGATTACTTTGTACTATACTTCCATAAACACAACTGACATTGAAATCAACAGGCATGTTGTACTAACTCTTAGAATAAATGGGACCTAAGTCCATTCCAATATCTATATTAGACTTACATTTATTTTAGGTTGTTACTCACTTAACTATGTTGTTTTAACTTTTGTTCTGACCCTGTTTCATTTTTGTGTTCAGAGTTTGATTTCAAACTCTTTTTGTATATCAATTTGAACTGGTTCACTACCTTACTTTTCTATTACTGATAGAATAAATGGAGTGAGAAATCTTTGGAACAATTATTTTTTTCTTCATTTTGTGATATCTGGCTTCTGGGTTTCACTCAGGTTCTCTCATTAATTTGTCTTCAAATCAAATGTTATGCAGAGAATAAGCTGTTCTTGTAAATGGTTTCCTTGTGGAAAAATGACTTTGCAGTCAAAAAGAAAAATCAGTAGTTCTAAGCAAAAAGATTACGGCAAGAGAAGCAAAGATGTTAATGAATACTTTAGGACCCTGTTGCCTCAAGTAAGGAATGTGTACTCACACTTGACCATTTTTTTTATTCGTTTTTTGTTTTGTTTTGTTGCTGTTGGTATTTTTTTCTTGCATTTTGTTTTGTCAGTCGGTTGGTTGGTTGGCTGATTTTAGTTGCAAACAATAAAGCAAGTGAATTTATGAATTTCACTCTTTATAATTGCACTGAGGTAAGCAAAAGTTCACTTAAGGCTCTCTTGTGACTAGAATATATGCAGCCATTTGGAGTGAGCAATCCTCTGGAGCTTCTGTGTAGGGGTTGTTTGAGGGCTGACCTGTTCAAAGGAAATGTTGATTCCATTTTTCAGCAAATAACTTGAGAAAGGCAGGGACAAAGAAACAACATTTTAGCTCTGACCACCAAAGATATCTGCTACTCTTGATATACTACTAATTCCTATTTGCATCCATGTCCTTTTGCCAGTGCTAGGGTCTCAAATACAATGTAAATCATGATAAAACTAAAGGTCTGTTATAGAGCAGTCACATGGACAAGTTCACATTTCTGAATAAATCCCTTTGAAGGAACTTTTCCTGGTTGTTGCACTAACAGAGAGAGGCAAAAGATATTTTCTGGCTTGGGTGCAATAAATGCAAGACATACAGACTTGTAGATAAAAGACTGATCTTTATTTTCTGGCTAAAATCAAATGGTTGTGAAAGTTCACATGACAGAAATTGCTACTCTACTGATACATCTTCCTTAAAAAAGAGGCAATAGAACATGACATACCAACCACAAGCTAATGCAATCAGTTAATAAAATAGACACCTTAGATACCTTTGAAGGACAAAGATCACCTTCAGCAAGCTGAAACTTCCAGGCAATAAAATGTGGGACAGAAGTTCAAAAAACAATTTAACCCAATTCAGTTAAGTCTGATATTACATTTATCCAGATTGATCTTAAATTGGTTTCAGCCATTTTGAAAGCTGTTTATGTGCACTGAACTTCTGTTGTGTTACAGATTTAAAATGGTTTCCAATCATTTATACTTATATTTATCATTTATGGTTTATGTGTACTGTGTAATGTCTGTCTGTTATGTGTATTGTCTGGTTTATGTGTAATGTTTACATGTAATGTGTTTAATCTGTGACTGGTCATGTAGCCTGCACTTTTTTGTGGATCATCCACAAATAATTACTGACTCAGGCTTGAAAAAGTTACCAGGAACCCCTGTGGGTACTATGCCCAGTGTAACATGGTTTCTAGTGATTCATGGTCTGTCTCTATTTAAACTTATCTCTATTCATGAACATTTTAAGGAAATTGCTCATAACTAAAAATAATTGCCAGCATATCTATTACAATCTGAACATACTTCTGCTGAAATTTGGAACCATATGCTCCCTGACAAGGAGACAGTCCCTAAAGCAGGTGAACTTGCATTCAGTTCCTGCCAAGTTCTCTTCTAGTATGTAGGTTTCAGATGGCTTTATTTTTTTAGTTTTTTTGCAAAAGGTTTACTTGTCTTTTGATACCATTCAATAAATATGTGATGCATAAGGACAACTAGGAAAAGAATATTGTGTTTGTTAGTTTAGTTTAGATTTTTAGCCTCATTTCCTTGATACCAATCAGGTTTCCAAAAGGGAATTCTATATCTGATAGGAAATGAGTGTGTAGGGGAGGGGGGGTGTATACATGCACACTTATTTTATTGTTTTATCATTTTAGATAGAACATACAGTTTCTGCAAAATCATTTTTTATGGATATTTTAATTTTGTTGAGATTTTTCTGTTTTTCATTAAAGTAAAATCTTTGATTTCAGGTCAGGTCAGGCAAAATTAAAGCATTTTGGCTTGTCAAGTAGAATTAGAATGATTGTTTTGGCGACGTGCAATATTAATCTATGCCTTCTGGAGATGCGACAGTGTCTCAGAAGCATGGTTGCTTGGCTCATAACCCCATTTCTCTTTCTGGGCTGTGTTCCCTAGCCAGAGTACATCTCTCATGATGCACTGCAGTCTTCCATCTGGCTCAACTGCTGCTGTACATTACGATATGTCTGTGGTTATTGTGCAATGTGTTGTGAAGTATTCTGTCCTAGCACTAAACCATGTTCCATCTTAGAACTAGGACTGGAACCCAGGATCTCTGTGCCTAGACCTTTTCTCCAGCTGCTATCACCTCCTGTTTAGATAAGTTAATGCTGTGCATCATGGGGAATTCATGATATAGTTGGCTGGTCTGTTTGAGCAAAATCTGGGCAATGAAGTACTGTGCAGCTCAGGTGGACTTATATCTATATCAAACTAAACCATACCAAAACAAAATGTTTGACTCAAAATATGACCTAAGTTCAATTTCAATTACATGGCTTTGGCATTGTACTGCGTTGTTAATACATTAACAGCCAACATTTTTCAATTCTCTAACAGCTATTCAAGAGTGAATATGTGCTTGTGGGTGTGTACATGTGTGAATGCATGGATTATTTAAAAAAAAAAAGATAGCTAATTTTCCAAAGAAGGCTGAAGGTACAGTTCAAATTTCAGTATCCCTGTAAAAAGCTTATTTGCAGCAAAATCTTAGGTTGTGGTACATGTGTTTTTTTTACTGATCTCTGGCTTTTCTGTTCCTGTAAAAAAAAATCAAGTTTTATAAATGTCTTTAGGAGTGAAGAGGATGGCAGGGTGGAGAGGCAATGGAATGCCTATCAACTTAAACAAATCTCATGCTCTAACTGTAAGCCTAGCAGCCATAACTGCATGTCTAACATAATGCTGTCAAATAAACTAATATGTGCAGTCTTCATAATGTAAATTTTCTCTCACAAATTTTGCTTAAAGGGGCAATAAAATAAGTTTAGGCCATAAATTTGACCTTTTAAAATGGAATGGTCCAGCCATTCATCTCATCCAAATTATCTGTGCTTTTATTATGTATGAATCTTTCTGCTGGCTCCACAGCATCTGTAAATTAGCACTTGTCCCAAACCTGTACTGACATCATCAGTGGTGTTTTATGTACAAGATTTGATTTAATGGAGCTTTCCTATTAAGACACAAAAACCTTTTAGATTGTTTTTTTACACTCATACTGCCAGATCTAGCACAATACACCCACAGCCTTTCTATACAGAGAGGAGAATTTGGCTTATCATGAAAAGCAAAAAAACAAAAAACAAAGCCAAAGAAGTGCTGTGAGGGGGAGTTTTGGAACTGTCTGGAAGAGAACTCAGGCAAATAAGTGCTTCCCACGCTCAGTCTGTTGTACTCCTTCTGCCCACCCCACTGGGGAGAAGTGGCCCAGGAGTTATAGCACTTAGACAGCCATGACTGCAAAGGATAGCAATATGGGAGACTGGAATATTGTACTGAGGAAGCATTATAGAGGGGGAAAAACTAAGGGGAGTACACAGAGGGGGAGAAAAATTTCCGATTCATATTAAAAGATAAACTTGAGGAAAAGAGAAAGAGAACACAAATGCAAAAACAAACTCCTGCTGTCCCATTTAGAGACTACAGAATAAAAATTCATTAAAACTCTTGGCCCAAGTTTACCCCAAGTTTACTATTAGAACCAGACTTCCACCTGCTCCCTCATGGCCTTTGGCAGTAACTAGATTTTACTGAAGAGTTTTCTCCTGGCTGTTTCATTCAGCCTTCTTTGTGTGAGGAAATTACTCACATTTCATCAGGCAAAAATTAGAATCTTTCCAGACACTCCAAAAAAAGTGCAGCAAACAGACAAGATAATTCATTTCTGGCCTCTACGACAAAACTTCCTTTAGGAAAACCACAATTTTTAATGTGACTGGTAAGAAACAATAGTGACTATGCATTTATTATATAATAGGCTTGCAGTCAAAGTTCCAATTACCCTTCCAGATATAAAAGGCCCCAATTTCTGACTGTACTTTCATTATAAGAAGCTCCATATGGAATAGGAGCAGCTAATGTGGTAACAGGTATAAGTATTAGCAATAAGCATCACTTTAGCAAAAATTTCACTTCTAGTGTTTTGTATGTATTACAATGATAATAGAAAACAGGAAAAAAGATTCTACAGAAAAGAATAAACATTTAGTTATTCTGACTAAATGTTAGTTATTCTGACTAAATGTTATTTTAGTTAGAAATAATTCAATTATTTTGAATTAATACAAAGGGAAATTTACCCATTATTCTGTTGTCTTATTTTCAGAATCCAAACATATCAGCTAGGGGCAGAATTTATGCATAAAACATATATAAGTGATTGGAAACTGGTTGAAATGTGTAACACAACAGAAATTTTCAGTGCATATAAACCTCTTTAAAAATGGTCAAAACAGATTTCAGATAAACTTGGATGGATGTAGTATTAGAATTAATGGATTTAGGTTAAATCAGTTTATTGAACTTCTGTCCCAGATCCCCTCGAGATTTAAGTTAACTCACAGTCCCCCAGCATCCCAGGATATTTTGTACTTCCCCCAAAGGCCTCCCCTTGCAGGGTGAGTGGGTTAGCTTTGGTCCAAGTGGTCTGCTCCAACTGAGTAAGGAGGTACTCCTTATACTGTAGTGCCCCTCTCTCCGCCTTCCTTCCCCTCCCCCCCAAGTTTCTGGCTTGGGCCACTGCATCTCCAGAATCATAAGTGAATTTCTGTTCACTTGCTTATCAGTAAAATCTATGCAATTTAACTTGTAGAGGTTGAATCCATTCTGCCTCAGGTTTTTTCACTGTTGAATTTAGCCATTGGGGTATGGCACCTACTAAATAAAACTCTACATTATAGTGAGAATAGAAATTATAATAATTACCATTTTTAAATTCAGTGTAATTACTAATTTCAAACAATAACGGTCTTAATGAAACTAGATGGCCCTTGCATGATATGAATATCGGAAAGAGGTTAGGATCCTTAATTTCTTGCTGCCATACCTGAACGTATTTTAATTTCTTTTAAATTTAATCTTAACTCTGAATTCCCTGTGTTTGTGGGGGGAAAAAAACCTGTCTTTGTAATGATTTTATTCTATATGACTGATATATATATATACATATATATATGTATACACACACACACACACACACACACTCTCTTCTCTGTAAATCAGCCTTAAATAGTTTTTTGTATTGAAAAATGTTTATGAAGTTTTTAATAGAACTGAAAATGTGGATTGTACTTCATTAAGAGTGTTTATTGCTGGGGATCAAAGGGATAGGAATAATAAAGGTTGTTTGCAAATATGATATGAAACTAAGTTTCTTAGTACAGACCAGTACAGACTATTGGTCATGCAGATGCATGTTAAAGCCCTGTTCCTATAGTTTTACTCTGTATCACTAATAATATTAATTAGGGATCAGTACACCGAAGTCCTGAAGATTGCTAGAGTTTGCCTACAAGAATGTAGCAAGGTCACAAACTCAGCAGAAATAATGAGTTTACAGATAATGTAACACTGAACACTAAAACTGTTATTTCATGAGGGAGGAACAGTATCTGTTTTCCTAGAGTACTTCAGAATAGGCACTTGGAAACTTTAAAGACCTTTCCCCTCCAAAGTACGATGAAATTGTGGAACGGTGTGAATTCTGTTCAGTGCAAGGGAGGGGGAACAGTGCCCATCATGTCCACATGAAATGTTGGTAATATGAGTAGTGGTAATAGTGTACAAAGGACCACAATCAGCATGAACTGCTTGATCTCACAAGAGGATTTAATATATTTCTGAATATAGAAGTATACCATCTTCAAGGATTGTTATTTTACAGTATGCACAACTAATCATCAGGAATTCTTACCCATAGTAACTTGTATTTATTATAGCAGGTTTCATTAACTGATGTAACAAGTGCACTGAATATTTCAATGAAAAGTGATTTAACCACATATGCTGGTTTGGAGATAGGCCAAGGAAGAATTCTGCTAAAATAGGTCTGCATATAATCATTTGTTATTCAGGAAAGGAGGACTTGATACAATACAAACATATTCAACACCAATGTCAGCATTGGAAGAACGCTAGTAATTGGAACATAGGATTGGAAGAGGCCTCGGGCCAATGAATTCAGTCCCATGTATTTCTAGGCAATTGTTTAATTAAAAGAATACCTAAAATTTCCACAACAAGCCCTCACCCACAACTACAGGGAATGCTTATCCAACATGATTCCCAAGGATGAATTGGATATAGGCATGACCATTAGAAACCAGTTTCTGAAAATACACAATGGAAAAATGCATTCTCGCCCTAATAAAATGACAATCTAACAAAAGATAGCTCCTGAAATTTGTGGTCATTGATGAGAGTATGTGCCACAGACTCTTTGGGGAAAATATCTCTGCAGGCCATATATCTGAACAGCCCATGAATTTCATATACGCAATACAAGAAGGCAGGCCTTGTCCAATCCATCAGCAGATGGTATTAAATGTGTACGTTGTCAGTGTTGATGACTACCTAAGGGAAAAGTTCTGGTGAGATCTAAAAAGCAAGAGATTCTATAGAATCGGAAAATAACACTACTTCCTAACTGTACTTGCAAAACAGCTGTCAGGAAAATTACAGATCTGAATACAGCCAAAAATACTTAATTGAGCACTGAGAAGTTGTCACTGTCTACTTCATATGTTGCTGATAATCCTGAGAGACTTTTCCAGAAAGGGGATCTTTATACTTTGTGATGTCAGGAATCTGGCATCTGACATTTGGGTTCTGGCACACAAAGCTGGATGAAGTGTTCATTAAGCTGGTGACTTTTGCAGCATCATTTTGTCACTACAGATTGTTGTGCCTTCCTGTGGAAGGAAAAGAGCACTGATGCATTTCTGAGAATATCCATCCATGCACTTAAGGGGCTACCTGATGAAAAAATAATTGCAGACAATGTCCTCATTGAATTTGAGCACAGATCAGAAAGTGTTTGCGATGGCAACATACAAGGATTCTTACACAGATGAAAAGATTTAAAAAAAAAAATAACGAAAAGTCAAGTCCCTCTAAAAATAGTATTACTCAGCAAGCCTTTTGGTCAGAGTAGAGGAACTGAAGACAGACTGCTGTAAAATAAGGGCAGTCAAGGGCATGTCTACTCCAGTGATGTATATATGGAATATAGCTTATCATAGGGAATGATAAACTTCCTATCCGAAGTCTGGCCTCATTTTGAGTAGTAGCAGAGTTTAGAGATCAGTTTATAGAAAGAATACATAGCAGCACTATGCAGTGGCACCACACTAAACATTTTGAAGCAGGAAAGTATGTGACTGCTTAGAGCTTCTGATCAGCTGAGGAAGCACTGACTCTACAGTGGAGAAAAGACTGGGGAGCGGATTAGTTAAAGGAAGAGCCAGTTATGTACACAAGGAGGGAAATTTAATTCTATGGAGCCAGGCCCATATAGAAAAGAGATCTTGACTGTAGGGTTTGGTTCAACCAGCAGACAAGAGCTCATCCTTCACTGTTACAATTGGATCACAGAGCTCTAGAGTTTATTATGACTAAGCATTTTGTAAGCCTGGGGTTTCTCCCAGAATAGAATGAAAGGAATAGAAGAGAAACAAAGGAACTTTGTCGCTTCCTGTGTGATCCTGAATAATATTATGTGTGACTGTACTTGCACCTTGTAAACTCTAATTGCCATGTAGGCATTATGAACTTGAAAAAAGCCAGGAGCCAAAAGAAACACACAGAATGTGGAGGCCTTGCACAACTAACAGAATTGGTTTGGTAAGTTAGTACTTCTTAGGTTTGATTCTTCAAAAGAATCCTTTGGGAAGTAGCTGATATAGACAGATTGGATACTTACGAGTTTATTACATAATTTGGGAATGTGGGAGAGTGCATTAAAGTGATTGTTTTATTTCCTAGAAACATCTTCCTTCTCTGAGTCCATCTATTATATTTTACACTCTCAAGGGTAGGAATGGAGACTGCATACAGATGTGTGTGGACATTGTATTATTTGTATATACTGGTTCTGTGTGATTACATATTGGATTTTTAGTTTTCAAATTGTCATGCATCTGAATGAGAATACTGAATATTATCTAACCTGTAAAAGTACACCTGGATATTTTGATGACAGGAATACGATAAATATTCAATAAAAGCTAGATGCATACACTGTAATGGATGTTAATTATATAATACATTTCAATGCTGATATTTTTTTGGAATGTAAGTGCAAGAATTATTAGTATTTTAAAGTTATATTTGGGTAGATGAATTATGAATAAGCCAGCATACTTATATTTATGTAATGGATTTGAACTTTACCTGTGACTGGCTGGAATTTGTTTTGCTTTGTTTTGTTTTGTTTCTTTTTAATGCAGCAAATTAAATGAGCACTTACATTTTTTAAATGTACATCTGAAAAGGCAAAGAACACAAAAATTGATAAACTTGTTACCAATTAAAACCTTACATAATTTTTAACTTAACAGCCATTCCGATTTGCAAAAATCATTATAAATTACTTGGGTGTATACTATGCATTTGGCAGAATGAAAATGCATTTAACTTGCATTAAGGTTCAATTTAAAAAATAGTTTGTTCTACTTTAAAGCTCAGAGCTGCGGACATTTTCAACCTTTTGCCTCGTTAACTGCATTCATATTAAAATACCTCTCCATTTAAATGAGAAGATAATTATAATACCTCCGAGCAAATGAGATGTTATTGCAATAATTAAATCCAAAATGAGATGCAGATAGTTTAGACCTGCTGCTGTCTTGGCTAGTTAATGGCAAATACCATTTCCATTGGTAACACTGAATTCTTTCAGTTGAATTACAATATTGCATACTAATAATATCAAACTACACATTAGAGTACACCCGCTTATAGAGCCTATTAGATGAGAATTTATTGACCTCTGGTTATCTTGTTAACCATTTACAGTTTCTTATCATCTCTCCTGTGTACATTTCTATATGTCCTCGTCCAAACATAATAGACAGGGGAACCCCAAAAGCCCAAATCTCTGAAAGAAGCATTTTGGAGGTCAGAAGGAAACAGCTGAGTGACATACCTATCCTCCTCTTTTTGTATAGCAACTCTGATGGAGCCTAGCCCTGTGTGACTAAGGACAATTTTAAATTTAAGTATGGTAAGGGAAATATCTATTCTTTATAGTATGGTTGCTTTTTATTATAGCCACATAGTGTATACCAGATGCTTTTAGCTCAAAACATCTGGGAGTAGTCAGGTGAGTTCAGAGTAAAGGCCTATTTCCTGGAAAAACACTGACCAATACATTTGTGGTCAGCTAATGCCACCTTCTATGAGTTTATCAGACTGGTCCCCTTTGCCCAAATTCAATCTGTTGATGGCTTCTGCCTTCAACAAAGAGAGTTGTAACAGCAAAAGAAGCTGAGGAACCTCAGACCTTTTCTTCTTTAGGCATGAGAGAAGGGATTTGTCACTTAACATTTTAGTCACATATATTTTTACTTGGAATTAATATGCAGCATGTAATTGTATCTGGGGAGATATAGAGAACTAGATATATTAAGACTTTGTTATATAATCATTTCTATACTACTGATCATCATAGCATGAGAGCTTCTTGAAAGCATCTCAAAGGCTGGTGCCTTTCAAAAAGCAGAATTTGTCCTATAATATGTCAGGATGTTTACTTAAATATTGCAATATGTGGTAATTGTTTATTACAAACTAACTTACTGTGATAATTGGATGCTTAAGTCTCTGTAGTTAGGAGTGAAAAATGCAAATAGAAAAATACAACATCATATCTCTTCTTTGTATGTAGCCTTAAACTGGATGTCTCTCAGCATTATCTTTTGATACTCAGGGCATTACTGTTCAGCATGAAAAGTAAGAAAATAAAAGAGGAGATTACATAGACAATACAAAAGGACATTTTTCCATAATATGATTTCCAATCAGCAGAAGGTTATTGAATGAACAAAATATTTTGTTTTCTTTAAAGGAAGTCTGTGATAAAATCAATATTTATAAAATGTGTATCATTACACAACATGTGGTAAAACATGCAGATGTGCAGGAATCATGTTAACCTCATGTAGTAGATGTACACAGTTTTGACTAATAGCCAGTCTGGTCACTATCAGTGAGAAATTCAGATTGGGTAGACAAGCACAGCACGATTAAGTTCCCTACTGGCACAATGTAAATGGCACCTTGAGATCTCACACTGAGTTTGCTTTCAGACAAAAATCTAGTTACACTGTGAACCTCAGTACTGTGGCTGAAAGGGGCAAACTTGAAAATATCATCAATTTAGTGGAAAGTTTATTTGATGCTTCCTCCAGTAGCTATGTGCTTTTTCATAACTGTTTTCTCTGTTGTGCACCTTTCGATTTCCAAGGAGTTTGTAACAGCTGCTATCTATGATGAAAAGTTGATGCTTCTTCTTGATATTTCACAGGGCTTTTTTTGTAGAGTTATTTCTTTTCTTTTACTTGATTGATTGCCTCCTTTAAACTAGATATATAATTCAGGCCTGAAAGTATCTCATCGTTCTTTGTGTGTAGAAAAACAAAACAGTGAAAGAGAAAAAAGATGTCCTTTTACATATGAAATACCTCTTGGCGACTTGTAATTGATTATTGTATTCTGCTCACAGTACTTTTTTCCTTTATTGTGTTCTCACTAGCTATTTTGTCAACCACTTTTTATTGTCCTCTTTTATTGTTGCTTCAGTGTCTTTCTTTCTTTTTTCTAAGTTTAATCTCTTACTGTTTGAGGGTATAGCTACTGTTTTGTTCGTCTGTTTTTTCATTCAAAGACTGGTAAAAGCATTTTAAGGCTAAGAAATTTAAAAATTCTGTATCAGATTTCAGAGAGTAGAATGTCAGAGGTTCAAATCAGGCAAAGTCCTTAGTAAACAGAAATATTATAAACTTCTACATTTTGGATATTCAGACTAATGTGATTTGAGGTCTCAGTCAGTAATAATAATCCTACTGCAGAACTTGGAAGTCTAATCTTTTTCTCTTCACCACCATAGGTTTCTTTCCTTTCTCTGTTTTATCTATTCTATTTATCCATTTTTCTACATTCATTACCAAACTTTGACAGTAGGAGTTATTTTTGCTACCTCAGTATTAATGTGACTGGAGGCCTTTTCCTGACCCATTGTCATTGCTGGTAGATTATACTGGGACCTCATAATTATTGAAATCCTTACAGTTCACAGTTTCTGCAGCATTCAGTTTTTATTAAATTAGGCCAGCTCCGAGACTGGGTTATGATAATATACAAATTATATAAAAATTAATAAAAGCATAAGGTATTTTGAATAACATAAAATAGCACAGAGAGGCAAAGGGATGAGGTGATTAAACAGGGGGAAGAGTATATATATAGATATTTATAAGAGTTCTCTTTTCTTATTTTTGGTTTCTGTTTTAGCTTCCATTCAAGACTTTATTTGACTTCATTGAGAACAGGTCCAGGACTTACTATGTAAAATATATTTTAAAGGATATATATAATTTTTCAAGGGTATGTATAATCTCTATGTTGTATTATATTTTATTTTTTACCTTGATAATTATTATAATTAATATAATAGTGTGATAAAATTACACATATCTATTTATAATCTTACCTAGCTGCTTATCACTTTTCGTAATCACACCTATAGAAGCAGCCAGCATATGTCAAAGAATGAAAACATTTATTTGATATGAGACACTCCTAAAATACAAAAATATTTCTGATATAGGATTCAAGGCCTCTCCTACTCTAATATTCTAATGCTAAACCAATCATAAAAATGTATGAAAACTTGTTTAAGGTTTTGGTTAAGGACCCAGCACAGAAATGACAGCCCAGGGAACAGAAAAATGTGCCTTTTTCCTTCTCTTCACCCTTCTGATTCTCAGGATTTTTGGGGACTGTAGAGAAATTAGCATGTTTACACTATAGGGGTTCCTGCTATTTCAGCTAGAGTAGTATTGCTAACATAGGCAGGCCTTCCTATACAGATGCAGCTCTGCCTGAAGAAGGAATATTTCTGCCACCAGAGTTATACCAGCTCCTCAACCAACAAAAGCTGCGCTGTTAGAAACAACTTCTGCCAGCAGAGATGCATCTGCAGCGGGCATGTTACCAGTAGATATGTGTTGGCTATAAGACTATTACCTTTTTATACATGTTGCTAACATAGCTATGCTGGCAGAACTTTATAATATGGACAAGAATCTAGAGCTTTAAGGGTTTACTTTATAGAAGCCAGGCCTTATGGGTTACATTATAGACTCCAGGCTAACATGTGCCACCATTATCAACCCTGGTGAATATGTACTTCCTGTCCCCAGGTCAAGGCCCCAAAATTCATTGAGGAAAGCTTATAGTGGCGTTATCAGAAGGCTGTCTTACACCTATCTTCCAAAGTGGTGGAAGTCCTAGGATTTAGAGAGTTATTTGGGGTTGTTCCAACATTTTTACCAAGCATTAAAATCCCAGAGCAGGAGCATAGATCTCACACTTTAGGTTTGTACAATTTATAAAAATTGTGATATGGTCCTCTTTGTTCAAGCCTAATATAGTGAGAGTTAAGACTCTCCTTATCATGTGATATATAAATAATCCAGCTTCAGAATACAGTTGATACCAGGAGATGCAAAACTGCATAAAAATAAAATTGAACAGGGAGAGATTTGTGAAACTAAATATATGTAAAAAAAGTTCTGGTTGGGTTTACTTTAGAGATTTAGACAAAAGTAAGAGGGGTGTTTTTTTCAGAACTCCTTTTCCAATTTATCTGCCCTTTACCTTATAATCTCATGGGTATATCCTTGCTCCTCTGTCTCTCACTAATGTGTAGATAGTGCATATGTTTCCCTTTTTAATTGTAAAAATTCATTATTTTTCCACATCAACTGTAAATTGATATATCCTACAATCAAACTGCTGATATAGATAGTAGGAGGGAGAATTCTGAGAATCATCCTTAGACCCTAATTCCATATTAACTATGCTTGTGTTGATTGCTTTATCCTGTTGTTAATTTCTAAAAAAGCTTCATTTTACCTGTATAGCTATAGTACACTGAATTTCTATATCTGTATATTTTGTGTAATAAAGATAATGGATGGGCATAGCCATCAGTCAAAAATAATCCTTAAAATGGGCAACAAGCTCCAAACATAAAAAATAAAATGGCAAGTCAGTCATGCTATAAAAGAATGGCAAGTCAGTTCTATAAAAAGAAGGAAGATTAACATAGCCACCTTGTCATGACAACCAAGACCGGTCTTTGTCATTTAAGGCATTTTCAAGATAGGCATTCCAAGTCCAGTCTCTAATCCATTCTCACACAGGACAATAGTCTTGAGCCAAAGTAAATTATGAGCCTAAAATAAGTGTTGTACACCTTTAGTGTACACTAAGGAAATTAAATTGAATCCTATATTGACAGCCAGAGGTTAGTCCAAATCTAGGTCAATTTAGGTCAACTGCCCACCCCTATATGGCTACTTGCCATCTAAAAAGACACATTCTATTATATAAAGTTTTGCCAAATCAACTAACCAATAGAACCAATTTTTCCTCCTTTTGCAGCAGTCCAAAGAGTTATCAAATAGGGCAGAAACTACACCTGATCTGAGCCAGAGAGTAAACAACAAATCAGCCCACTGTGCTTTATCATTACTGTTCTAATTGACAAAGTTGCTTTGCTCTCAGTAGTTAAAAGATTGTGTGCATTTGTGTGTTGGTGTGGGAGGAGGATAGAGAGAGAGAGGAAGAAAACAGTGCCACATTTTATGCAGCTTTTGCATAATAATAGAGAAATGGGTTCAGCTGGTCTGGCTGAAATGAATTTGAAGGCGAAGAAATTCAAAAGGACTATTATAGTAATATCAGACAGTGGAAGTATCTCTTTGATACTTTTGAGTGTGGAAAAGTATCAGGTTAAGGAATTGATCAGCCAACTTGCAAGGCTACTGGATTGGAGCAAGGTTCGTAAATAGAATCTTACAATACACAATTATCCTTTTAGTTAGAGTTGAAATAGTTAGTGGATACAGAAAAAACTGAGTCATTATCAGTTACCCAGACCTAGGAGACAGGAAGGCTATTTCAAACATTAGGTCCACAACTGAACAGTCTCTCAGGAAGCCCAAAGTTGCTCCAGCATGCCCCTGTAGCTAACATGTTTATAAATACTGTATTTTACATAAATGTTCCTTTAATATTACACAGATTATTCAGTCATTCTATGACCATGTTGACTTTTTAAACAATTTGTTTAACTCAATACTACCTAATAACTCAAACATTCTGCATCTCAGAAACTATGAATTTCTATACAGTTTGAGTAACATTCTGCTGTTTTTCTGTTTTGCAAAAACGGCTTCATAAAAACAACTGCCATCTCATGCAAGCCTAGAGCTTAGCTACGTGGTATGGTTTAGACAATGATGATCCTGCCTTGAGCAAGGGGGTGGACTAAATATCCTCTTATGGCCCCTTCAAAGCCTATTTCATTATGATTCCGTAATTCTACATTTCTCGCTATAAACACTCAAGCATTATGGGCATCCTGTTCCATTTAGCATAAGTACCTTTACAAAAAACCTTCAATAATTTGTAAATACAAATCATAAAACTTAACATTTCTTTTTTATTTCCCATATGCAAAGTGGGGATAACTGTTATTAATGTTCATGATGGCAGTGCATGCTACAGTCCTTGATTCTTTTCAAATATAGAAGTTGCCAGTTTCTTCTTTGAAGAACTTTCATTTTGAAAGACACCATGTGCACATCCCCATATGCAGGGACATGTGTTTGTCCTGGCACAAATAGCAGAGATGCATATTTATGCTTCTGTTTTGTGCCCCAGGTCATGCCTCTGCACATGCACTCTAGCATGCACCAGATATGCTGACCCATAAGGCAATTAGCCTTATCTGGGGTCCAGAGGGGCCTCCTGGGGCATCAGCACTGCTGATCCAGCCACACAAAGTCTGGCAAGCAACCAGAGTGTGGCTCTGGATGGCCAGGTTCCATTTCTGGCAGGGCGTGCTGGTGTCGTGTGCACCACACTTGTTGGGTTTTTTTTCAGGTTTTTTATTTATTTATTTATTTATTTTACACTGGAATCTCCTGGTGTCAAATTTTGGTGCCATACTGCATATTAGCAGTGTGGTGAACAGATGCATGTGCACTGTATATGATTTATGGTGCCTCAAACAACCTTGAGATGCTACAAACTGCATATGTGCACTCCCCTTAAGGGAGAAGCTTATTAAAAACATTGTGGTTTTTAAATCAATAGATTCTAATATGGGACCAAAATTCTAAAATTACCTAGTCAAAATCACACAGTTATGATGACAGCATGAATGGCCTCACAACAGGGAAAACATAAGGTTGCTTGAATAGCTTCTCTGCATTTCTTATGGGAATACGCTTGGATTCCTTGAATTTTCTATTATGCTTAGTAATGAAACAATTCCTATGTCCTTAACTTTTTTTACCCTTAAGTTACTCATACTCTTAGCCATAACTCTGTTAATGTAACTTTTTTTTTCTGCGAACAGATTTCAGAGATTAGTAAATAGCTCAGCTATTTTCCGGTTTGTGTGGCAGGTACTTTAGATATTCTTCATATAATTGTCTAGCATTACAAAAAATAAGAACTCTAATGAAAAACCCAGCTCTAACCTTAAGCACTACATTAGGAGGCAAACATAAATCAAGTCATGTAGTTTGTCAGGAACATGCAGGCCAGTAGGGGTATCTTGATGAACATAAAATCACAAATTGGAAAAGCAGTAGCTGCTTTAAAGACCTTGGTTGTCAAACATATCCAACTTAAAAATAAGAATCTTCAAGTCAAATATTTCTATTTTAGCATAGGGATGTGAAACATTAAAATACAATAAGGCATACATACATAAGTAGATCCAAAAATAAACATTTCAGAAAAAATATTAGGAACTAAATGGAATGAATTTATAACAAATATCACGGATGTAGGATGTAGCCATGTTGGTCTAAGGACATAGACAGACTAGGTTCTTTGAGTAAGTCTGATATCTTTTATTAACGAGCCACTGCGGAGTAAATGTCTTGTGTATCCAAAGTTCTAATGATCTGGCCAATAGCTACAAAAATATTTTAAAATTATTTTTCCTCAGAACTTTGCAATGTATCAGGCAATTATGGTGCACTCATAGACTCACAGGGTTGGAAGGCACCTCACAGGGTTCCTGGATAGTCTATTGAACTGCTTCACTTCTCTCATGGCAAGGATGTTTTTCCCCAACATTGGTCTAACCTATACCTACTTTGCTGCAATTTCTAGCCATTGCTTTGGGTCCCGCCCTTTCCAGCAGGGGAGAAAAGCTGTATTCCCTCTTCCTTGAGGCAGCCTTTCAGATATTTGAAGACTGCTATCATGTCACCCTTAATGTCCTTTTGTGCAAGCTAAACTGGTCTCATTCTCTCAGTCTTTCCTCACATAGCACACTTTCCAACCCCTTTATCATTTGTCACCCACCTCTAGACCCTCTCTAAATGTAGAGCCCCAAATGCACACAATACTCTAGATGAGGATTAACCAGCATCAAGGGCGGTGGCATTCTTACATCTAGCACTCTTGTTGATGAAACCTCCTTTTTTTTACTACTACATCACATTATTGACTAATGTTGAGGCTCTTCTTGGCAATGCAGCCACCCAGCCAATTATTGTACTTCTTCTTCTCTAGGCGTAGCACCTTGTATTTGTCTGCATTGTTGTCTCTAGCCAGCGGCTAACTTGCTTGGAGCTGATTGCTAGATTTGGAGGCTCAAATGGTAAAGAAACCGATTTCATTTTGAGTCCTGTAGAGTTCCAAGCGTAATTACTGGCCCTTAATGATAAAATAAATGGTGTAGGTTCCTTGGTTTACCAGCTCCGAATTGTTTCAATTGTAACTTAATCACTTTTATGTATGGCATCTGCATTATAGATTGCTCCCATGCCTCAAGTTGAGGCATGCTAAATAGGTAGGTAGTATGATAGGTAATCCAGTTCAAGATGGAGTATAGAGGTAAAAGGATGCACATAAAGGAAAGAAAAAGTTTTGAAATGTTAGAATATGTTGCAAAAGTTGGAATGGAATAGAAAACAACTAGTCAAACCTGCCTGAGTGCAAGTGAAAAAGGGGAAAATCAAACCTGGAAAAAAAAGGTGTAAGAAAAAGTGTTGCAAATTACTGTCCACTGGACATGATCAAAACACTACCGAAGAAGCTAAGCAACTAGCAAGCAGGTGTACACATACAATACTGAAATAGCTGGAACAGCAGGGGAAGAAATCCATCTACATTTGTAATGTTAAAAACTCACTGATTCCTTCAGTTTTACTTCAAATTAGTTTAACAGATTTATTGAGAGAAGTAGCTCTGCAGCAATGAACACCTGCTTTTGTAGTTAAATTATCAATATACAAAAGAGAGAAACTAATTTTACAGCTAGACAAAGAAAAGGGGAATCATATTTTAATAAAAAATAAGTAAATAATGTTTTCAAAAGTGTAGTACTGGTTGAAAAATAGCAAAGTCTAAAAGAAGAAAAAGATGTACATTACAACAAATGCCTTTCTTAACAGATGAAAGAAGGGGAATAGTTCCATATTGAAGTATGACTGTGCTATGTGTTCATAAAAGAGCAGAAATAAAATAATTTTAGAAACCATGAGTATGACTTATGATTTAAAGTTTCATTTTTTGTAGCAATTTCACATTGGACTGTAGCTGAAAGGCTACTAGAAGAATATAAGATACTACTCTGCCACAATAAATTTCACATAAATTATAGTATGCTCATAGACATTTGACAGGTCATGTCTGTCTAAAACCATCACAGACAATTTGGTGGTGGAGCTATACTTTTCTCTAGAGCCATTTTAAAGTCTTCTGATCCTTTTACAATGTTGTACCTTTTCTTTTGAAGAGGATGATAGAATTTTGAATCTGTTTATTTTATTTTGTGAAAGACAGTAGGAAGAGTATAGGGCAAGTAAGTGGTGACCGCTACCTGGTGTTTTAACAGAGTTGTTGAAGTGCTGTATCTTTCATCCAGAGTTGTTCTTTGCCTCAGGAACCTATTATTTTAGCCTCCTGTCTGCCTGGTGTTACAGATCCAATTAAACTTTACTGCTAGCCAGTGGTGATGCATAGGGGTGCACATGCACCCCCTGAGACATTGGTGCACCCCTGACGGGCCACACTCCCTGATTAGGCGACAGGCAGGGGGAGCTGGCAGAAGCACCAGTACCACCCCCAAGAATGCCTGCTGGGAAGTGGGAGCGCCACGGCCATATCCAGAGGTGCTGCAGCCACTTCCAGGAGTGCCGTGGCCACTTCTGGAAGCCAGTGAGTGAGATCAGCTACAGGGGAACTTCCCTCCCCTGGTTGGCGAGATAGGCCACAGGGGGACCCCCCTCCAGACGCTGACTGGTTGCTGGGGGGGGGCATGCCCCCCCCAGTAAGGTAGCACTAGTTGCCCATGCTATCAGCAAAGGAATTGAACTTAGGATATGGAAGAGGGACTTCAGAAAAATATATGAAACCACTTTCCATCTTCATTGTTTTTTCTATTTATTGATAGTTTCATAGTTTCATAGTATGTAGGGTCAGAAGGGGCCTAGAGCAGGCCATCTAGTCTGACCCCCCGCCAATGGCAGGAACGAGTGCTGGGGTCACAGGACCTCAGTCAAGTACCTATCCAATCTACTCTTAAAGATGCCCAAGGTAGGAGCAAGAACAACTTCCCTAGGAAGCCAGTTCCACATCCTAGCCACCCTAACTGTGAA
>JAGPOW010003642.1:51016016-51058617 GCA_030014935.1 Caiman crocodilus
CCAACTTACCTGACTTAGTGGCCGAGCATCCTCTCCTCTTTCAGCTGGCCCATCCCCCGGCGAAGCTAGTTTAAAGCCCACCTCACAAGATCAGCCAACATGGAAGAAAGGAAACGCTTACCCATTATTGACTCCAAGATGAACATGAGCCACCAATGCCAGACCGCAGCCAGCAGAGCCAACAACATCTTTGGATGCCTTGTCGTGCATCCAAAGATGCATCTCAAGCCGGTCCAGAGAGGTGATACTCTCCCTCTATGTGACATTGGTCCGGCCTCATTTGGAGTACTGCATCCAGTTCTGGGCACCGCACTTTGAGAAGGATGTGGCCTGCCTTGAGAAGGTCAAGAGGAGGGCCACCCACTTGGTTGGAGGGCAACAGGGCAGGCCCTATGAGGAGAAGCTGAGGGACCTGAATCTGTTCAGCCTCAGCAAACGGAGGGTGAGAGGGGACATGGTGGCTGCCTACAAATTCATTAGAAGAGATCAGCAGCAAATAGGAAGGGCCCTATCCCCCCAGAAGCACCTGGAGTGACGAGGCACAATGGCCAGAAGCTGCTGGAGAATAGGTTCAGCTTAGAGATTAGGAGGCACTATTTCACTGTTAGGTTGGCTAGGATCTGGACCCAACTTCCTAGGGAAGTGGTCCTCGCTCCAATCTTAGGTAAATTAAAAAAGAGTTTGGATGAACACCTGTCTGGGGTCATGTGATCCCAGTGTGTGCTCCTGCCAGTGGCAGGGGGGTTAGACTAGATGATCTGTTCAGGTCCCTTCTGACCCCAAACTACTATGAAACTGAGACTAATGTAAAAATCTAGAGATGGTCTGTAAAGCTCTAGGACCAAGTGCACTTCCATCCTTCTGGGATTCAAGAAGAACTATACTGAGATGTCAACCACAGGCTCTCATAGATTGGAACAACTCAATTTTGGGGGGCCATCAAGCACCAGCTGATCCATTCCAGTCCCATGCTAAGAGGCAGAAGACATCTTCCAAGCCAGTTCTGTCTTCCTCTTCAGTGCTGTTTCCCCCCAGATTGCTGAACCGGTTACCCACATGGATCCATGTATAGAACATACTTCAACCCTGGTTGGGCTTACTTCTACACTGTTGCACTGTTCAGAACTAGATGCCCAATGCTGCTTCTTCCGTCCTCATCCTCACTGGGTATTACCTTGCTAATATGTCCGTTTTACTGCCCTTTGATGCAGCCTCCTTCATATTCTTCTCCCAGGTGATCTTGTCCCAGTCCTTCGGTTTCAGGTGCCACTGTAGTCATCACATAAACATATCTTGTACTGAGGTGCCAGTACTTGACCTGGTGCATTTCAGGGTGGGTCTGTGTACCCTCCTGGACCACATGGCCTTGGGTTTCATCTGTTGACAGTGCATCTGTTTGAAGTCACTTTTTTCCCATTCTTCCAGGATCACATTGATCCTTCTTACCTCCCCTTCATGGGGCACTGTTTCCTTGGGCCACTCAGCATTACAAAAAGAATCAAGAGAATAAACTAGCTCCTCAGACACTATCCTTCTGTCCATCCTTCTGACAGAGGAATCTGGGGCCTTCCTTGATGTGCTCACATTCACAGCATTGGATCACAGCATCTCCCCAGAGGAAATTTGTTGAGATATCCAGAGATGTATATATATAATGGACAGACTATACCAAATAGCCCCTTGAAAAATAATACTTCTTATCAACAAGGCTTTTTATGGCCAGTGCATATAATTTAGAACTCCTCCCCATCAGCCTTGTCAATAGACAAACATCTTCACAAGAAATAAAGAATTCCACCGATGGGCTCCTCTACTCACTCCCACCTGCCTCCTTTTGACTATGGTGGTGGCAGCTAATGAAAAGTCTGGACATGCCAAGTCAGTTCTAATAAATCTGGACCGCTCTGTTAAAGGAACCTAATCCTTGGCAAATTCCAAGTTCTTCATTATGAAATATTTATTGGACCAATACATTTTTGAACTATATGACCAAATATCCAGCTTGACTGATATGATCCCTTCTAATTCTAGACATGTTTCTCTCTCACATATATGGGAGAAATGAATTCAAAATGGCATCTCAAACTGTCTGGGATGGAGTAGGCATGCCTCTGTAGTAATTATGAGAAAGACATCATGGTTAATGGATTTTGGGTTCTGAAGGAGATTTAAACCTTTGTATCAGATCTCTTTTTTGCGGGAACCTAGTTGTTTAGACCTAACATAGACAAGATCCTAAACATTAAAGGTCTCCAGGGCTTCACAATACTCCCTTGGAATCTATCCACCTTCTTGTGGATATAAGTACTACCTCAACAATTTCCAGACCCACAGACACTCTGACGGGTCCATCATTCCTTTCTGCACATGCCCCTCCTGCTTCTTCACCAGTATAAGCCATGGAAGCAGAGGGATAGGTTCCATAGGTACTACCATTCTGGACCTTTCCATTCCAACATACCACTGCAGTCACCCAGGACAGACTAGGCTTTGATGGTATATGAAAAAGCTCTGTAACTCTCATTTTCTCCCTTTCACAACAGCATGTTTGCCTTCATCTTGGTATGGAGAAGTTTATCATAGATGAGATCAAACATGGCTATGTGATTCAGTTGGCTATTCTTTCTCCTCCAAATCTACATTCCTGATACCTTTTCAGGAGCCCTTCTCACAGGATTCTTCAATAGAAGGTGTTGTCATTGTTATTGTGGAGCAGTAGGATATGTGTAACTGAGAGGGAAAAGATTTTAAAGCCTGTGCTTTCATGTTCCAAAAAGAAAAGGAGGGTGGGGATTGATCCTGGTTTGGACAAGCCTAAACAATTGCTTCTGCAAGGTCAAGTTTAAAATGGTCAAACTAGCAGCCATTATTCTGTTTTCATGTCACCATCCACAGGCGGTATCTATGCCTTGCCAGGATTATTATTATCCTTCTGCTGTACTGGCCTAAGAACTTCATGAAAGACCTCATAGTAGTGGCTATGTATTGTTCAACCTCTCAACTACTATAGACTTCCTTTTCATAGGGTCTCATTGTAAATTATTAAAAATCAAAAATAGCCCAGTGTGGCTTCTATGAAGTCCAGATGTTACCTGGGGCACAATGTCAGCAAAGGTATTCCTTCCACCAAAGGACTTGTGCACCATAAGGAGACTGATGTTTGAGTGAGAAGATTTGCCTCATTTTCCTTACCTATAAGGCCAGACCCAACCCTAGGGGTGTGTGGGGCCCAGGGCATATCAGCCTGTGTGGGACCCGTGGCAAGGGGGAACATGGAGGGGAGGTCATGAGTGGCCAAAGTGTGTTGCAGGGGAGGGTGGGGCTGGTGAGCTGCCAGAGTTGGGGGGAGGCAAGCAGCCAGAGAGTGGAGCTGTGGGGGGTGGCATAGCAAGTACCCAGAGCACAGAGCTGGGAATGTGCAGTAGCCGTATGGAATGGTGGTGCTCTTGGGACTGTCCACGAGGCCTGCACAGCACTGTCCATGGGGCCCCCCAAAGTATGGGGCCTGAGGCGGTCACCCTGATTCACACACCCAAGGGACAGTTCTGCATATGGCATCCTTAATGTTTGGGATACCACGTGCCACAGCATACCTCAGAGGCTACAGCTGATCCGTTATTCAGGAAGTTGTTGGTTAGGAATGAAAGTAAATGCTAAGAAGTTGGCCTTATTGGCCAGGTGGAAGGATTCATTCAGTGCCTTCAAGAAGGTACCTTAAAGCCTCTGGCCCATAACCTCACTGGGGATAAACCCCTTCAAACTGATTCAGGAGCATGTATTGGAAATCTGCAACTCCAGGTTATATGTTTGCACCAGGAGATGGTCCTTCACATAAATGTGCTCAAGCTCACTGTGGGGGGATCCCCTTAATTCCAAAAGTCATCATGAAGGTTCATGACCAACCTGAGTCATTCTGATAGCACCAGCCTGGGTCAGACAGGCCTAATTTCATGCCTTTGCTTATTGGTATCTGACTGTATTTTCCTGCTTCTCTTCAATCTGATCTCTCAAGAAATTGGCAGAACATGCCACTCAGCTCTACAACTGCTCCATGTGATCACTTGGATGCTGGAATGTTCCCAAAGCTGAAATGCAGAAGCTCAGTTCCCACTTCAGTCACACATTCAAACCCAATGTTTCTTCCACTCTTCCTCGGAACATTCCTCTGTGAAATTCTGAAGAAACTTTGAGTTGGAGGATAAAGAGTTTTCTGCCCTTTATCTCCTCAATACATGGGGAGAAACTTAAAGGGAGTGATGGGAGTGACCTAGGTGGGTACTGCAGAAAAAAAAGTCTGGTTGAAAATCTTAGGGGTTGACCAACCTGCATGGAGAATGTGTGTGTAGACAGTACATCTTGAAGAACTATAGTTACTGGTAAATAACTTCCTTTTACATATCCATAAATTGCATTAACCCTATTAGTCACTGCACCACACACAATTGTGCTTCCTACACACGTACACAGGTTAGATAAAATGACTTGCCATTTAATTTGTTACGTTATTACTTCTAATTTAAGACTTAGAAATGAATCTGAGATTTGTAGCCCTAGATTGGGCACTTCATAAATAACTGGCCTAGAACTAGATGTTCTCCTTCAGTTCAGAAAAGGGCAAAAGTATCAGCAAGCAGCCAGAGCTGTCAGCTGAAAATCCTCCCAATATATAAAGAGTTTATCAGATGGCAAAAACCAGGATACCCATGTCCTGTCTTCTCACCTCCCTACCTTAGATTCTTGGTGGAAGAAGCAAGGAATGAATGTGTTGTGCTATAAGCTTTAGCTGAAGTATTATATCTTTGGGACTGATACTACTGGGTAGCGTCCCAGAAATTATTAGGCTATTCAGATGGTCATGGTCTGTGACAGGTAGATATTGGGTCAGTGCATTAGGCATGATCCTTCCATGACTTCCAAGGACATTGGTCATCCTGTTCAAGACCAGCACACACCAGCCATTGAACAATTCATTAGCAGGATCCACTATCTGAAAAAAAAAAATCAAGAAAAATCTCAGGGTGGGCTATATGAACAAATTCCCAAAACACAATCTTCGGTGTGAGCTTACACCATATCATCATCACCATATCATCTGCTAGAACTGCCCACGTGCACACTCTTACCTTTCAGTAAAGTAAACATAAGGTATCTTATCCTATTAATGAGGGATAAGCTCTCTCTTAACCTAAGAGAAGTGCAATTACAACAGAGGAGATGCATACACAGCTTAATTTACTATGCAGTAACTAATTCAGAAAGGCGTAAACTTTTGTAACTAGCTAATAGCAACAGCTCACAACAATGACACAAGCTGCTGTTTATGACAGGGCATGCATCTCAAAATTAGACTATAAGATGCCCTACCCTGCCTGTGACCTAACATCAACCTAACATATGATAACTTGTTTACGTTGTCATATCTGAATATCTGTAGGATTTCTCTTGCCCTCTTAACCATATTGTGGTGGATTTTCACTCTATCTTGATAAATGATCCGCTCATAGAAATTATTACATGATACTTCTTAGAATCCATTTTTGGTTTGGACACCTATGCTTGGTTTGGGGAATATGGTATTTCTAAATAACATGGTTAATTTGATTTTTGTGATTTTATATACTTTTAATTTGAGTTTGAACTGAAACTTAATCTTAGCCCAACTAACAAGAACATTGCAAAAACAAGATACAAAAAAAAGAATAGTACAAACAAAGGGTTGTAGTGAATGTGCAGTGTGTGCACATTGTTTTGATATATAGCACTATGTCATTTGGAGGAAGATAGACTTACAAAGAGAACCATGAAGCATAAAATATGTAATATCATTGCTTAACTATTCCATCATCCTCTGTCTCTCGGTGCCACTGACAAGAAATTTCTGTACAGGAGACCACATGAAGCAAAAATATACGGCATATGTTTGAACTCAAAAGCAGAAGGCCAGATTTACAAAGATTTGTCTAAAGATGCAGATAGGCACTTTGTAAACCCTGCTAGGCATTTAGATAAGCTAGGAGCCTAACTCCTGTTGACTTTCAACCCATTAACAGCTTTTGTAAATCCTGTCATATGGCATTCTTAGGTGCCTGAATAATTTTATGAATCTGATGTGGATTAATCCAGAGCAATACATTTGAATATCTGATAAAAGTATAGACAGAAGTTGTCC
This sequence comes from Caiman crocodilus, assembly GCA_030014935.1. Taxonomy (NCBI): domain Eukaryota; kingdom Metazoa; phylum Chordata; order Crocodylia; family Alligatoridae; genus Caiman; species Caiman crocodilus. Next base: position 51,022,186 of record JAGPOW010003642.1, read on the forward strand.
AATGTTTTTCTCTATATTTTGTCAAGTGTCCAACAACCAACATGCCCATTCATGTACAATAAATGCACATTGTAAAAAAGAGGAAATGATTTGGAGTGAGTAATATTCTGAACAAAAATAATCTTTTAGTTAACAAATAAATGCAAGCATATGAAGATTTTCTAAAGTTTAGTTAAGAAAAGCACTTGAAGAAGTCACTGCAATTTTTACATCCTTTGGACAGGTAGAAAATAAACACAAGCACTACATTTTATAAAATCCAGAAATATTTCCTCTGTACCACAAAAGCCTTGCCTAAGGCATCCTTTTTAGAGAACATAAACTGCCACAGGAATTATTCACTGGGTGCACAGTTTAAAATTAATTCATATAAAATATAGTTTCTGGGTGAGGTATTTTTATTGCAAAGAGCATTCCTGGATCTTTGGCCTGTTCATTAATTGCCCCTGCATTAAGGACTTCTGGTAAACGTGGCATCAAGTAATTTCCTGTCCCATATAAAATATATCTATTTCAGTACTCAAGAACCAACTAAAAAAATTGCTTGCTGTGAAGTACTGTGCAAGTAAAGTTATGAGTAAGATAAGGAACAACTGCCTGCTTTGCATGCATCTACCCAGGCACAAGCAGTAGAATTTTGACAGCATCTAATAGTCACCACTGTTGATCACTTACCAACTTTCTGTCAAGGGATCTAGTAGCCTTTGACTCCTGTATGAAATAAGCAGAGTCCAGAGTTTCTTATCTTGGGATCTTTACATTTCATGTGTTTTCCTATACCATCAATCTCTTGTTAGTGGCACTGTGATCCAGAGGGAGCTGGGGGTGTTAAACAGTGATATACATATTTATGTTTCACCATTCATTGTATCAGCCATGTTCAAGAAGGGACTAGATAAAAATGTGGATGATAGCTCTATTAATGGCTATTGAACAGAATGGTTAGAGACCTCTGACATCTGTAAACCAATACTGGTTGCTGCCAAGGAGGGCATTAAATAGGAAATAGATCATACTAGATATATTTGGTTCAATGGTCTCTCTCTAAAGCATCTACTCCTACCACTGTCAGTGATACTGGGCTAAAAGGATCATTGGTCTGACCCAGTATGATGCTCAGTCTTGAGGTAGAGACCCTGGAGACAGACTGTATGCTGGATGTATATATACTAGCAAATTGCCCGTCAAGAATGATGGGAGGAGAGGACGGGCAGGAGCGGAGCACCACAACCCTGTACCACCACCACCTCCCAGGAGTGGGGGGGGGGGGGGAAGCATACACATGGACACTGCTGCAGCGATGCACCGGCATGCTCTGCTGCTGCTCGATGTCCAGCTGCGTGCCACCCAAACCCCCGCTCCATATCTGGCCATGTGCCACCTACCTCCATTGCTCTGAATCTGGCCCCACACCACCCTACCACCACTCTGCATCCAGCCACACTCCCACCCCGCTCTATGTCTGTCCCCACACTGCCCCCTTGCTGCTCCGTGTTTGGTCCTGCACCACTCCCCCTGGTACTCTGCACCCTCTCCCGCTGCTCTGCATCCAGCCCTGCACTACACCACACTGTGCATCCAGCCCTGCACCCCCCAATCCCTTCCCCCTTGTGCTCCACGTCCCCTGGCCCACTCTGCTGGAACCATGCCCCACCCATAATTCTTGATGGGTATTCTTGACACAGGAGTAGCTGGAGCCATGCCCCACTAGGAGTCGCACCCCGCAAGAGCATTACAGACAGACAGACACACAAACAAATACATGGACAAATGGACTAAGCCCTTTTATAGAGAGAGAGAGAGAAAGAAAGCAGGTACAACCCACAGTCTAACTTTCTTTTAGGTCAAGTCCTGACCTTCTAGTTCAACTCTCCCAGAGGCATAAAACAGATGAAGACAGACATACAGACTTTGCATAGAATTTCTAGGCATGCAGCTGCTTTTATTTAACAAATCATAAAATCATAGAGAAGTGGGGCTGAAAGTGACCTCCAGAAGTCGTTTCATCCAACCATCTGCCTGAGGCAGAATCATCCCTATCCAAACCATGCTATATAATCAATATTCTAAACTCTACATTCGCGTACTGTCAGCCCTGATACAACACTGCCCTAACACCCCAACTTGCCAAAGTTAAGGCAATTGAAACATGGCAGCCAATGTCCTGCTTGTATAAATTTTGCTCAAGAAATCCCAGGTAGAGGGATAATGTACAATAAGAATAATGTACAATTGGTCATAGACTAGTAGGAAAACAGTAAACTCTAAACTTATGTTTTTCTTGGAAGTCCCTGAGGGGGCCAGTCTGAACTTAGAAAGTCAGAGTTTTTTTAACCTCATGTGGCCCCTGCTGTAGGATAATAGGATGGCTTCCCCTTCAGCCTGAAAGTGTCCATGAGAAGATGAATGGCTCAGCTCCTGCCCTTGTGTAATCCTCCAGTTCCTGTATCAAATGATTCCCTGATCAGTTGATAACAGGCCCCTACCAGGTGATTGCTATAGAAGTGATTTTTCCAGTTTTTCTCATTAGGAGTTAGTTTGTGTAGGGAGATTATTTTCACTAGTATGGCATTTATGTCAGTGACCTTCTATTTTAGCCCTTTGCCAATGCTCCTTAGTAATTTTAGTCCAAGACAGAGAGAAAAAGACAGTAAAAGGACAAAGGCCAGGTTTACAATCATGATGGAGTTTGAAGTCTGACATATGGAGAGTTCAAAACAGAAGACTCGATAATCTGTGCAGACATTTCCAAAATTGTCAGACCTATGATGCAGAAGAAAAGAACAAGAGGGGATGACAAACTGTTTCTGATACTAATAGATAACAATGGATTAAATGCCAATTTCCAATTGTCATAATAGGTGTTATCACAGTTCTTTAACCATTATATTGATTAAAGATTATAATTATAGTCCAACAGGATTCCACACAGTTTAATCTCCATTTCTTTCACACTTGGCCTGAACCTCTGTATTGTACACATTGACAAATACATTATTGTTATAACAAGTAACAATATAATTATAGAAGTCTTATAAACAAGATGGAGATAGACTATTTTCTGTGGCCAGGTGACAGAGAAGCTGTCATAGGGGATAGGTCTCACAGCAATGGCCTCTAACTATAGCACAGGGCATTTAGATTGGAGATTTGGAATTTTTTAATTATGAGTATTGTTAAGCATTGGAATAGGCCAGCATTTCCCAACCAGTGTGTCGCAGCACAAAAGTGTGTCATTGGAAATGAACCAGTGTGCCGTGGAATTTTTCCATGGCAGTGAGCTACAATGAGCTACAATAGTATGAGGATGGGGAATGCCTTAACAGGTTTGCCGTGGAAAATGTTTATTACTGTAAATATGCCTTGGGTTGGAAAAGGTTGGGAAACACTGGAATAGGCTACCCAGGGAAGGTGTGGAATCACTATCCCTGAACTAGGGTTGGAGCCAATTATACAGACACTTGGTTGGGATGGTTCAGTTAGGGATGATCCTGGCTTGGAGCAGGGGAATGTAGTAGACGATCTCACAGGTTCCCTTCGAGCCCTACTTCCTATGATCCTATAGACAACTGTAGTTATGAATAGCAATTAGTAAGTAACTAATGAGTATCTAGAATGAATAATTATTTATGGAAAAAGAGAAGCAGACAAGGATGGGAAAAGTTTTCCTATAATTTGTATTATGGAAATTCTCTAATAAACATATATGCTATGTATATAGGTCTACAAGCTTCAGCTCGTATCTTTTCTATATCCATTGACCTTTCTGCTGTAACCATCAACATGTATACCAATTCTGAGGGATATTTTCCTGAAATAGGGCCTCTGTACATGTGCTGGTAAAGAAAGGCACAGTGGGATCTAATGCACAAGCCACATAATCACACCTCCTACCATGCCATGTGTGCATGTCAGGAGGACTGATTGTGGGATTACACATTAGATCCCATTGTGCCTTACTGCCAGTGTAGGGGGAGCCAGGGAGCAATAAGCAAGATCCCACAGCTGGGAGCCCTCTCAGCTGAGGAGCTTCCCCTCTGCTCCTATGGTCTCCCAACCCCAGGATTATATCAAACTCCTGAGGATGGAAAATCTCTGCTACGATCTCCCAGCCTCATGGGTGCATCAAACTGGAAGGTTGTAGCTCCCAAACCTGGGGGCTCCAAATGCACATATGTCTGGGAGATCGCAGTCGTGCCCCACAGCTGCTGTAATTCATAATCCACAGCTGCAGGACTCTGGTCCCCATGCTGCCAGAACCCAGAGTCTGAAGCTGCTGGAGCTGAGAGTCCCCCCCGTTGCAGAACACCCAGCTCCAGTTGGGTACAGTGTACCCCTGCAGCTGAGAGCCCCATTCAGCTGCCATGACTCCTAGCCACAAGGGAAACCCTGCTACACATGCAAATTGAAGCTCGATAGCAAGCAGCTATAAAGTTAGTACACATTTTCAAGGTGTAACTTTATAGCTGGTTAGAGCTTTTTATAGCATTATAAGTACTTTGTTCATGGAGCTGGTTTATAGGGCTAGGGACAGATGTTACACATAAATAGGTTTAAGTGATCCAAAACTGGTTTGAACCTGTAACAACAGAACAGATGATCATTGCACATAAACTGGTTTGAAAATGGCTGAAACTGGTTTAAGATGAACCTGGCTGAATATAGTATCAGACTTAACTGATAAGGGTCAAACTGGTTTATAAAATGTTTGTCCCAGACCTCTAGTTGGTTTAAGTTAAACCGAAGTCCCCCAGCATCCCAGCATGCTCTCTGGGTTGGGCAGGGCTCTCTGCTCTACAGCAGGGCTGCCCCCTCCCCTCTGCTTCCTGGCTGCAGCTTTGGCAGAGACTTACAGGCACGAAGTGTCTTCCTGGTTTCCTCCTGCTCTTCCCCTCTCCTCACTACTCCCTGCTAAGCAAAAGTTTCACCATCCCTTCTGCCTTACACAGGCACCCTCAGCATTAGCTAGCAGACCACATGCTGGTTACAGTCCCTGCTGTGGCAGACAGTAGTGTTAGCTTAAGGTTTTTTGGAGCTAATCAACAGCTCAACTGGAGTGTCCCCCCATTCGTTCTTTGTTTAAGAAATGCTTGAACTAATGAGAGAGGCTTTTTGTTTTCTGATAGGGTGATAAATGCTGATAACGGAGCTGCTAAATGTTCTGTTATCAAGGAGAGGGGGGAACCCCTCCCTAATCCTACTGGGGCCTGGCTACATCCCCTTCAGCTCAGGCCTGTTGAAGGGAAGGGAGGACTGCTCTAGTGCCCCTTGACTTCTAGCCTGAGTCACTGCAGGCACGTGTCTGCCTGTCTAGTATGTCTGTGTAGTTACAAAATGATTTAGCTTAACCAAGTTAGACTAACCTGCAAAGATTGAATTAATGCAGGCTCAGGCTTTTTGAATGTCTGTTCCTGGCCCATGTCATTGCACAATTAAGCAGTTAATTACAGAAAAGGAGGCCACACAGACGCATTTTTTTAAAGCAGTGGACTGAGACCAGAATCTAATTTCACACTGAATACTCGGGAAATTTTTTTTTATGATTGCTCACCTAGTTATCGAAGAGACAAAAGGCTTATTTGTAACCCATGAGTAATTCAAATCAATCTGAGAATTATATTAATTTTAGACTTGACATTAAACAATCTGAGAATGTAGTCAAATTAAAAAATTTCCACAGAATTGAAAAATACATCTAGTATGCCAAAATTATTCACTCAAGTTCTTAATTAAGGGAATATAAATTTAAAGTAACCTATTTGGCCCTCTCAGACTAACAAAGAAAAGTATAACAGTTAGAGAGACAGGTATGTGGTATAACTGTTAAAGGGCTGATGTGAGACTATTGTTGGCTCAACATTCAACTAGCTAGCAGACCTTTTCAAGAGAAGTAACTCCTTGTATTGTATACAGAATGTGAAAGACTAGTCAAAGACTACATTTATCTGGGCAGATAATAAATTAGCTGCATACTCCAGGAGTTAGAAATCTTTGTGTTTCTATAACTTTTGTGTTCTTCTTAGCCAATAAAGAAAAAGCGTCAGTTTATCTACTAGCACTACTGGCTCCTCTTATGTACAACAAAACTAATGACAAATGAATGTTTGGATTTCTTAATACAAAATGCAGAGGGATGGAGCACATCCATGATGTGTTCATTGCATGTGTGCACCAGGAACTGATAGAGAACCATAGACCTTTCTGCCTTTGAAAGCATGTTTTTCACAAGACAGACATCTTCAGAATCTCTCATTAATATATTTTATATCTAAAATGTTTGTGTAAATGCTTATACCCAGTGTGTATTTGTGTAGGTTTAAATTATACTTGCCCGTATTCCACATAAGAAGATCATCTCTGATTAAAGTGTTAATGGACATATTCATCAACTAGAAAACAGAATATCTGTTACAATTTTTGGTTTGTGAATAGTGATTAATCTGATAAATAACTGCATGGCATAGCTCCACACAGATGAGGCAGTCTCTCTTCAGCAATACAAAAATATTCAGATAAAAGTAAATTAGGAAAGCAGTATACAATATAGACAAAACAAATATATTCGAATTTCAGTGCCTTATTTTAATCCAAAAATAATATGGTTTTTAGTTCATCTGCATGCTTTTTAGTGTTTTTAAAATGTATTGTATTACTTTGGTTTTTCCAATAATATTTTGAAATGCCTGCAGTTTTAATACAATGTGAGTAAGACTATTATTTATTTATTAGACAATCTTTTCATGTTTATTTTACCAGTATGCTGAAACTATTTTTATATGCTATTGAAGTGGGAATAACAATGAACAAAAAGGAACAAAATGTAAATTTACATAGATTTTTACATTTCTCTAACATGGCAATGCAGACATATAGGGATAATTTTGATAATGTCACAATTTTGAGATATTTCCATTACTGATTATATCTTTTTCTGAAGCTGTAATTCACAATTTTCTAAAAATGTAAAATTAAGATGACGAAATTGCCATATACAGCCTGTAATCAGTTCTAGGATTATCTTATAGGCTTCATAATTTTATTTTGACAATAGTGATATTCTAATGTCTCTATAGGGATGATCATGGCACTTCTTTGCTTAGGCTATATCATTATAATAAATGTTTTTTATCCCTATTTTCTCTCTCTCTTAACTGAGATTAACCTTCACAATTTTAGGAAGATATGGGAAGTAAATTTACGTACCTATCTATATATTTCTTTCTCTAAGGTAATCCACTCATCATTACAATTTGATTTTTCTGCCAAGCATGCAGGCTCCTCTTTATTAAAAATTAAGAACCAGACAAAAGAGTCCTCTGTAGCTTCATAATATACTGCCAGCAGGTGGAGCTGTTCAGATAATAGTTTATAATCTCCAACTCTCCAGACAACAGCAATATCTAAGGAAAACAGACATTTAATTGTAATGAACAAGTAGTATGTAAGATAAACCATCTCTGCACAGAATGCTTGATACATTAACATCTTATACTATATAAAAATGGAAATTATGTTTTATAGCAAAGCTGATTCCAATATGAAGATCTGAGTACTAAGCCAAATCCCATCCAACAGAAATTCCACATTAAATTGATGTCACTGTGCGTGGGGTTGCCTAGAGTCCTAGAAAGATGCGCAGATCCAGAGGGGGCACAGTGGTGCAGATGCAACCACTTATAGTCAATTTCATAGGTGCAGTAGTCAGGGACTTTTTTAAGTCCCAGGAAGAAGTAAGTATTCCCCTCCATGGCACATCCTGTCCCCTCTCTGTAGTCTCCAGTCCCCCCAGTTGGAAGGGGGAATTTAGGAGTGACGTGCAGCTACCCCTGTAGTGCCAGAGGCTACTCCCTTGACCTCCTTTACAAAATCCTGGTTCCATCCACGGTACAAAGTGCCCTCTTTAGGAAGGGAAAAGTATTGGTAGAAAAGTAATTTTTACATTTTTCCTTGTAGACACCTGTAATCCATTACAATAGGCAAGGAACCAGCAGTAAAACATGTCTCCACAAATGGAAAGGAAACTTAAAACATCAGGAAAATGGAATCAAGAGGTAAATAGCTGTTACCTGAGATTCCCCCCGCTTGTTTCTTTGTTTGGGAATTGTTCCTTTTTCTTCTTCCTTCTACTGGCATATGAAGGATAGCACTGAAGAGAAACCAAGAGAAACTGCAGATACTTTCATCTAACAGTTGTATCAGACAAAGATAGTCAATTTCCATTGAAGTGATAAGAAAATAAAAGTACTGGAGACTAGGTAAACATACAACAATATTACATGATTTAAGTACTAGGATATTGTACCAATAAAATAGCCACATACTCCACTGAATGAATATTTTTACTCTTTTTATGTAAATAAGGGGGCTTATTTGTAGCCCCAACGAATCTTATCTACATATTTATGTGTCCCCCCACCGTGCCTCCTCTACACGTTGCCTATGTTCTCTCTTACTCTTCTTCCAGCCTCAAAATTCCTGTTTCTTTTTCCATTGTCCTCCAGGCCCTGGAGGTTTATCTTAGTTGTAGTTCAAATTAACAGACATCACAGCTCTGCAGACTGCCCCCTGTTTCCTCCTGCTCTTACACACATTACATTCACATCACACATTACATTCATATCACATTTTTACTGTAGTTCACACAAATAAGAAGTAAATCCAGAAAAAAAACCTGAGAATTGAGAGAGACTCACTATTTTAACTGCCTGCAACTTTAGAAACTTGTTCTAACAAATCTCCTTCTAACAAACTGATTGGGCTCTGTCTGAGCTTGATCAATAAATACTGTGTGGAAATATTCCGTTTTCTGATTGTATAAAATCTAGGGGTGCACCAATAAACATTTTTGCCCATTACCAATAGCTGATTATTAACTAGCCATATTGGCTGATACTGATCAGATTGCCGATATTTAGTCTGGCACCTTGGAGAGCAGTGTCTAGCCAATAAATCTGTTGGGGGGAAGGGTATGGGGGAGGGATGGGACATGGGGGGTGTAGATTGAGGCCCCCATGGTGAGAGAAGGAATGAGGCTGAGGCAGGGGCAGGCACTGCCCCGCCAGGATGGGGCATGGCATAGGGTAGAGCCACGGACAGTTTATCTGGGGAGAACAGGGCATCAGGAGGGGGGGTAGCTCCCCACTTTTGTACACACCCCAGAGGGAAGCACAAGGGCACATGTTCTCCAGATTTGTGTGGAGGGTGAGGGCAGGCTGCCTACTGCAGGCTCAGGGTCAGGGGCTGTGCTGGCCTCTTCCTAAATCAGGCCGGGCTGGGCCAGACCTGCACTCAGAGCTAGTGGGGACAGGGTGGGCAGTAGCAGCACTGGAAAAGATGGCTACAGGAGAGCTACAATGAATTTTGGGGTGGCTGTTGCCCACGCCATGGGCCCCCTTCCCAGTGCCACTACCACCCACCTTGCCCTACCCCATCCCAAGTGCATCCCCAGCCCAGCCCCCTCCCCCCCTGCACTGAGAGGAAGCTGGCACAGCCCCTCTCCCTGAGCCTGCAGTGGGCAGCCCACCCTTACCCCACACACAAATCTGGGGGGCCTCATGCCCCCATGCCTCCCACAGGGGGGTGTGCAGCAGTGGAAGCCACCCCTCTGGATGTGCTACCCATAGCTCTGCCCCATGTCCTGTCTCACTCTGGCTGGGCAGCATTTGCCCCAACCCCATTCCCTCCCTTACCATGGGAGGCCTCGATCTTTCCCCCATAGCCCCTTCCCCACCACAGACTTACTGACCAGACACTGCTCTTCAAGCTGCTGAGATGCATTTCTGGCCACATGCATGCTGCAGCTGCACTCATGCACGTGGCATTTGTCAGTGACATTGGCTACACTTTCCAAAAAAACCTGATTGCCAATAATCTCAATTTTCCTTTTATCAGTGCCAGTCTTTTATGGACTGATATATCAGCGCACCTCTAATAAAGTCCACTGATAATCAGAAAACTTTTTAGTACACTATAATAAAGTTGTCATTACATAATTTAATGTCATATAAAATAATTGCATTGCCTGGACATCAGATACCCAAATTATTCTTAGAAGAAATAGAAACAGCAAATCTTTCTTTGTGTAACTTAAGTAAAATGAGGATTGCCAGACAAAACCTGAAACAGGCCTAAGAACCTCCTCTGAAAAATAGATGAAGACTCAGAAACATTTGAGCAGTTGAAAAGGTTCAGACTAACAAGGCTGCTATCAATAAGCCACCTGTGTCCTCCTCATTACAGACTAGCCATTAGATTACTTACTATAAGACAGGTGAGTGAACAAGGTGAGTGAGAGTAGCCAGAGGCATTGACTAGAATTGGAAATGGAGCTACAAGTAAGAATCAGTGCAGAGTAGAGTGAAAAGAAATGTTGTAAGATACGAGTAGGACTGATAGCACAAAACAAGCACCTCAAAAATAGTAAAAACAAAAAAAAGTAATTGTTTCTGGTGAAACAGAGTTTTTGATTGTGATTTACAGGTGTGTAGGAAACAAAAGTGACAGACAGGACTTGAAAGATCTGTAGCAAAACTCAGTTGGTCTGATGGAGTTTTTTCTAATTTGATTCAGAAAGCTTGAAAACTTTTATGGACTTGTATTTTGTAAAGAAAAAAGATAATAGCAACTGAAAACAATGTTTCTCCTCTTCCCTGGTTTTGGGGCAGTCCATCAAGTGGCTGCTCCAGACACACAGATCCATGAACATGTTGGTTCCCCTGGAGTCTTTGACATTTGAAGGAGCTGAAGGACTGGGCCAATATCACAAGAATATAAGTCTATCAGTAATCTTTATTAGGTGATGAACTAAGTGTATAGTTTCCAGGTTTTCCAGATGCCTGGCTGTTTCTTGATTTACCTGGCAGGCTCTTCAAGAGCCAAGCAGCACGGGGACTTCTGTTTAATGATGGCTTGCCAAGCAAAATGTGTAGCAGATACTTCGGAGTGATGGGAAGTTAGGTCCCACATTCTCATGAGCCCAACTAGAGTGTTTCCAAAGATGTAGAAGCCTGTGCCTTCCAGCAGCCTATTGGGAAGTAAGACAGGAAAGTAGGCAGATTTCTGATTGAAACCAGTATGGTAGGCAGGTTTTTAAATCCTCACTGGCTTTTTTTCATGATTTGTTGTAATCAAACACCCCCTTGAAGTATGATTTCAACAAATCCATTTCCTAAATTGAAAAAGTGATGAATTTCTGACCTCTCTAGCTAGTGGTCAAGCAAGGTAGCAAATGCTGTACAAACCTGCTTCTGAGAGGAGACAGAAACTCTCTGCAGAACCCTCAGACTGATATAATTGGAAATGGTAGTACATAGCTGCTGTCTTAGTGCTTTTGTTTCAGGGGCAGTTTGTGGAAAGCAGGGACAAGGAGCAGACTGACCTTTGAGAATCAGGGGTGCAGGTTACCAACTTAAAGGAGAAAAAAGGGAAATTAACATATAGAAGAGTTCCTCCTTAGGGAGCCTTTAAAGAACCTCCCATAAGTTTAAGTGGAGACAACCAATTCTCTGAACAACTCCACCTGCTGGCACTACATAAGGAAGTGAGGGAAAGGGATTTTATGTTGGGGGTGGAAAGAAAGAAACAGAAAGTTTCTCTGTGCTGTACTTAGAATCTGATGAGGAACAATTGATTTGAAGCAAAGTAATTGATCACAGAGCACCAAGTGATTATAAAGTGGAATGAAATGTTATTGTTTTTCTTTTTTCTTTAAATTGTAAGCATGACAACTTAGGTAATCAAAGATTTTTGCCCCTTGTTCTTTTATTGTAATCACGGCTTGACTTTCCTTAGTGGTAATCACTCAAATGTCAATGTGTTAAAGAATTACTGTGTTACTCCAGTAACTTTTTACTAAATCCATTGAAATTAGCCAATTTCTTAACTGTTGTGAATTGGTACATCTTCTTTGCTGTGTATCTTGCACTAGAGAGTATAGCAAGAAGCTCCCTAATGATGACTATAAATATTTCACACCGCTTGATACTACTGAATCACAGGTTGATAGTCTTGTCTTGTTTATGGCTGAAAAGTACATCAGTAAATTCTTGCAGTAGAACCATGGAAATGCAGGCATCCCTGTAAACCACTTAAATCTGAAGTGGGAAACTGATCATTTTTCTTAATGAAGTGCAGAGAACTTGGGACTGAACTAGCTCATTTGGCTTTCTTAAAATTGCAGCGATGACCTCAAGGTTAGTGTATATTGCGTGGTTCTAAAAGTGCCAAAGCCGGCAAAACCATATTTTAATGTTTTATCTGAAGGCTGTCATATATCAGTACCTCACGTATTTGGACATTTGTTCAGTAGTACTTAGAAGGAAGAGTGCCTCCCTTAACTGAATTCCTAATATACAATTTTGAAGACTGAATGTTTCACATAACTATTGTGAACAAAATGTGCTTGACCTCAATTAATGCTGGTTCTGGAGATTTAACAATATAATTCACAAAGAGTCATGACTACAGTTAAACAGTAATATGGCTCTAAAAAGAACAGTGTGTGATGAGTTCTCTCACATCATCAACCTCAGGCAATATATTTTCCCTTGTATGGATATTTCCTCAGCTGTCTTTGAGTATGTGCATTAGATTTGTTGTTATGTGATGACTTTTTAATTTTCCTGATGTGTTTTCATTTTTCCTGCCCTCTGCCAACTCTATATTTCTGGACAGTAGTAGAGTTAACTAAAAATAGTTACATTATTTCCACTCTGTATCTTGATGTTGCTTCACTTTGGAATCTGTAGGTTGATAATCTTGTCTCTATAGATTTTATATCAATAGATCTGTGCAGATGTACAAATAATTATACATAGTTACAGTTTTATATAGCCACATTTCAAACAGCGGGCTCATGTGGGAGAATTGGTCTGTAAACATGTCCTAGTTGCTGAGATTTTAAAGGGCAGACATACTCTTTATGTTTCTGTTAGACTGATGGAAATATATATTTAATTAGTACTTAATAGTCACAGAAGATTTAAAAAATCATTTAAATGTGTAATGAGAATTGATTTTATTTTCCTTTTTATTGTGATAATTTTAATGAAATCCTCTTAAAAATAAAGAGGATAATTCAGAATGCTGGAAGTACAAACCAAGATCCTTTGAATCCTAGTAATATATACTGCCAGAATCTATAGTAATATGTTTTCCATTCTCCGTCCAGCCAACCCATTCAGTATAAGTATTTCATACAGCAGATAGCTGAGTCTGCTAGTTTTATGTTGCTGTTCGTTCTTAAAGTACCAATAGCCATGTGTGTATATTGTTTAGGATTAGGTAACTGTCCTCTCAATGCTAATCCAAGCAAGTCCAGTATATTTTCAGGAATGGACTATGTCAGGACAGATCTGGGCTGCTTTTTCATGTCCAACTTTCAATTATTTTTGTGCAAGTATATGAAAAAAGTATGCCTTCTACTTTTTTGGTAGGATCATCCTTACGGCTACGTCCAGTCAAGCAGGGGTATATGCTTGCAGCAGCACAAATTCATGCCACTGCTTTGTGCTGCAGCACATGCCCCTGCATCTGAGCTTTGTTGTGGGTCATGTCCCTCTGTGGGCAAAATGCCTGTGCTGTGCTCTTCCTGCCTTCCAGCCAGGTGCCATGTGCTACAGGGGGAGGGAGGCTAGCTGTGGTACAGGGTGCCTTAGTGTGGGGCTGGCCGGCAGGCATCCCCTGACAGCCACCCTGTGCCCCAGCCAGCCAAGAGGGGAACAACATGTGGAGATAGGGGAGCAGGCAGCCCAGTCTCCATGTGCTGTGGAGCCCCTGAGCTGAGGCACATGGTGTCGCAGCCAACCGAGGAGTAGCCCAAGGCTGCCTGCTCCCCCATCTCATGGCACACTGCACCCTAGCCAGCCTTTCCACAACTGGCTGGGGTGCAGTGTGCCTCAATGCAGAGAGTCTGCAGTGTGCAGGGATAGGAGAGCAGGAAGCCCTCAGTTCCCCATCTCTATATATGTCCATGCTATTTTTGCCTGCTTTGTGCCACATTCTTTTCTGGGAGGGCGGGGTGTTACTGGGTGGTAGCAAATTTTGCTCCTGTGCTGCAAATTAGCAGCACTATGTATGGTTTAATGTGCAATGTGTGTGGTATGTGATAGCGCAGACTGCACGTATCTGTAGGTATGAATGCAGACTCTGGATTTAATTATGGATCTTATTCTTTGTACCAGTAACTGGGTAGTATCATTTAAAAATGAATGTTCTTTGACCAGATCTTACCTGTATTGATAAGTATTGCATAATTAATGGAGATAATATATTCGTGTGTAAGGCTTGAGAATTAATATAGTAACATCGTAAGTGTTGACATGCTAACATACTCTCCTTAAATCCTTTTATAATATAAAGGGGAAAATAGCAAATTAGCATTGGTAGTTTATTTTCAGGAAGCTAAGGTCTTGCATAAGTTGGATATTAATAATGGTGCCTCGGGTGGTCAAGAATCCTTAGTCATGTTTGTAACTGTGACCTGACCCAACTGCAATGGAAGTGAATAGAAAGGTTTTCTTTGATTTTAATTGAAGTTAGATTGGAATTTTAATGATGATGCTAACTTGTCAAATTAGGAGAGATAATAGTAAAGAACAGAAAAGGAAAATTTTCTTACGCCATAGTGAAAACCCTTCTACAAAATGCCTAGCACATTGGTTAAAGTTATGCTTCATGCCAGGTCTCTTAAAGTGTATTGATCTTTTTTTTTCTGTGCATTCCAATAGTTTCTAATCACAAGGAAATTATTTGGCTTTCCTCAGTGACTAACACAAATATGTGTGAGTAAGAGTAAATGGCTATATACAGAAATCAAATTAAGTCACATTTTTAAGTGGCCAGCAAATGAATAAGATACAGTGACCCACTTAAGCAGCTAATATTACAATCTTACAAAAAGTCAATAGGAACCCATTTCTTTTCAAAGTGTAGCCATAGCATTTCTAGTGAACCAAGCATGGATTCTTTTTTTTCTTTTCTTTTCTAGGCATGGGCTGCACCTGATGTGGGGGCATGCTGAGCTATAAATAACACACAGCTTTGTTTTTTTTAATGTTTGTAAGGAGCCCTATATTATATTTATGATGGGTGATATCTATAGTTCTAAAAATAAAATTTGGTGGTATTTATTGTTGTCATGAAGAAAAATCATTACTTTCCTACACTCACTATATGATGGTATTTGTGATACCTGCCATGAGCTGAAAACTATTAAACAACTTTTCTCACAAAACATGATTGCACACCTGACACGCAATGGATTTTTGCATTATGCCTTCCATCAGGATATGTCAACATTCATTCAGTCCTGAATCAGTTCATTGGTTCAACTGAAAAAAAACCTGCTTTTGGGTCAAAATGAAACAGTGTTTTCAGTTTTCCACTGAAACAATCAAAACAAAATATAGGCTTATCTGAAACAAAATGGTTTGTTAGATTTGCAGTTAGATTTTGTTTTGTTTTTGCAAGATTTTTACTTTTTAGGTTTTTAAAACATTGAATTTAGGCAAATCTCTAAGTGAAACAACATTTAAAAAATAAAAAAAATTGTTATGAAATGACAGAACTTAGGAAATAACAGTATATAACATTTCAACTTTTCTGAAATTTTTATACAACTTGACGGATTTAACAGAGAATCATTTATTGTTTTGGTTGACATAAGTACACAGTTTTCTGTGGGGAAAAAAAGTGTCACATGAAAACTTTTACTCTGAGTTAGTTTTGAGACATGGTTATGGCTTACAGAAGAGAAGTGTGCAGACACTGGGCATATCTACACAAGACACTAGAAGAGCAGTACTCCAGTCATGGCAAGAGCCATGCTAATGTGCAGTAGAATTAGTCTACTATGCATTAGGGTTATCTAAAAGATACATATCTGCCAGAGCTACTGCGCAGTTGTGCCAGTTATGGTATACTATTTTAGTACCCGCTATTGTAGCAGACAGCCCCCTTTTCCTCTTGCCTACATTTGCTCTCCCCTCTTTGGGTATGTTTCTCTTTTTCTACCTTTTTTTCCTTCCTCTCTCTTTCACTTTAAGATAAGGAATTGTGTTTTAACATTTGTATGTGTGCATTTTGTATCTCCCCTTGTAGTTTGGTATTTTTATCTATTTGTGTGCCATGGCATTTGTAGCTTTTATTTTATACTCCTCACCTTTCAACTGAATGTGTTTAGTTTCATAAGTAAATTATACATTGTAATATGTTAACAAGGGCAGGAATGAAACTGCCCTTCCCTGTATCAGACTGGCCTCTGAAAGAGCGAATGAATCAGTGATTGAATGTATAACGTGATTGAATGTATAACATGGAAGCAGGCAGCAATTAACACCTGGGAAGCTGCAGATCAACCAACGGAAGAACTCAATAGAAGACAATGTAACAACCAAGAAATCTCTGATCAAGGGCTACAAGTTCAGGCCTGAGTTAATCAATGCCAGGGACCAACTTTTGGGCTGAGTATCTCCAGATCAACTGCTCCCAGAGACCTATTCAAAATTCATCAACAAACTCCCAAACCTGCACATACATACAGACGACCCCTGGGGCTGACAGATGCCGTCCAGTAGCCACCGAGGTGGGGGGGCGGGAAGTCCCACGAGGGTCAATGACTCCTGGATTGGGCAAACCTGGAAACTGGGAAGTCACCAAAGTCTGCCAAGGACAGATAAAAGGCAGTGAAAAGTGACCCTCAGTGGCGCCCTCTTGATCTCCAACTCGACCAGACCTTTCCAGCCAGAAGGACCAGCCGGTGACCCCCTTCTGGAAGATAACACCACGCTGAAAGAAGCCTCAATGACAGACTCCAGCGCTTGCAGGATAGGTATACCTGACTCTGTAGCCTGCTACTGTGTGTGTGTATATGTGTGCATGTATGCATGTGTGGGGAGAGGCAGCCCCAAGGTTTATGATTACAGTGTTTCAGTCCGCTTAATTAGAATTGTAAGGATCCCGAGTTGGACATTTGTAGCCAACACTATTACAGATGCTAAACTTAATGGCTACATCTACACAAGTAGGAGTGTGTGTTTGCAGGAGCACTTTGTGCTGCAGTGCACTTTGTGTACACTTTTACAGTGTACCTTGTGCTGCAGTGCATGCCCCTACTGGTGTGATTTCCAGTAGGACACATTGTCCCACTGCTCCATGTGTTGCAGAGCAGGCTGGCCTCAGAGCAGGGTAGCCAGCAGACAGGCCCCACACTGAGGCAATCTGTGCCCCAGCCAGCAGGAAAGTGGTACATCGAGATGGAGGAGCAGGCAGCTTAAGGCTGGCTGTTCCCCTGTCTCTGTTCACTGTGAAGCCCCTGTCATGTGAGGCACTCCCCAGATGGCTGGGGCACAGTGCCTTGAGATGGGAACCAGGCAGCCCTGGGCTGGCTATTCCCCTATCTCCGCATGCCTTGGCACAGGGACTCTGCTGCCAGCTCAGGGCTGCCTGCTCCCCTGTCTCAAGACACGCTGTGTGCCAGGCAGCTGAGAAGTGGCTGGCTGAGGTGCTGTGTGCCTCCAGATGGGTGCACCATGTGCCTCAGTGCAGGGGCTCCACAGTGGAGAGTCCCCACGATGAGTCATGAAGAGACAGGGGAGCAGCCCGGCTAGGGCTGCCTGTTCCCGTCTTGAGACACATTGTGCCCCAGCCAGCTGGGGAGTGGCTGGATGGGGCACAGGGTGTCTCAGGATGGGGGACCCACAGTAAGTGGAGACAGGGGCTGCCTGCTTTACCCCTGTTCTCCATGTGCCACTCCCCAGCTGGCTGGGGCACAGGGTGTCTCAAGATGGGGGGCCCCACAGTAAGTGGAGACAGGGGCTGCCTGCTCTATCCCACCTTCTCCATGTGCCACTCCCTGTCTGGCTGGGGCACAGGGTGCCTCAGTGCTGGAGTTCAACAGTGTGCACAGACACAGGAGCAGGCAGTCCTGGGTTGCCTGCCCTGACCCTTCATGTTTGTCCCACTACATGGCACTATATGACATGCTTTGCACCCCCCATTTTTTCTGCTTTTTTTTTTCCTACCAGGACATCCTAGTAACAATTTTTTTTCCCCAGTCCTAGAAATTAGCAGCACAGGGCACAGTTTAACATGAAATGTGTGGTTTGTGGCACTGCAAAGAGGTTTTTGATGCCACAAACCACACATGCTTGCAAGTCTGGATCTGGCCAATGTGCCTTAATTACAGCACAGTAATGCATGTATATATATGCTCACTGGGTGCGTCTATATGAGATACTTTACTGTGCTGCAGGCTAATTTGCTGTGCAGTAAAATGTAGCCATCTACATGTGTGTCACAGCTAGAGCACAGTAGACTGATCTGTGCTACTGCTTTGTGTTACAGTGCGTACCCCTGCTGGTTCGGTTTGCAGAGCTAGCTGGCAGACAGAATTGTACTTCAGAAACTAGCCAGCAGACTGAATTGTGCTTCTGGATAGTCCCATCACATACAAGAGGTATGCAGCAGTGTAGTATAAATTACTGTGCTTAAACCAATGTGTAGGTGGTGATGTCTAGATTAGATTACCCTGACTCAAAATGAGCTGGAGTATATTCAGTAGCATTAACTGCAGTAATTGTATGTGTACCCGCTCTATAGGAAGAAGCTTATATATATTTGTATAGGTTCCAATAAAATAGAGCCACAATTTTGACTACACTGGGTGTTATAATAAAAAATAAATTTTTACTTGAGACAGAAATCTCTGGGTAAAATAATGGAGTTGATGCAGAAAATCAGACTAAAGCATCATAATACAATTTTCTGACCTTAAAATGTCTGAAGGTCTATTTACTTTAGTGGCAATGTGCTCATAATTTGCAACTTTTAGAGGTATTGAGCTAAAAGAGAAATGGCAAATTGCAGTATAAGAAAGGTTAAGACTCATAACCAGGGTGGGTCCTTGCAAGTATTCTGGTGTCTATATGAAGTAATATACTTTGCATGTCAAAAGTGTAGGTAGTCTATTAAAAAAATTAGATTTCAAAGATCAGATAAGGAGAGGTTTTCAGTTAGTAAAGTACAATTTGAGAAGAGCAGAGAACACAAGGATTAAAAATAAAAGCAAAGGACACAACACTAAATTAAAAATCATTCATTTTATAATACGTTAGATAGCCTACCACTGTTTCTGGACTACATATATCTTCTTTAAAAAAACAGTCTTGTTTTCTAATATGAGGTTTACCAGCCGGGCTTTACCTTATATTAGCTTCTTTAAAGGGTTATATCTTTAGCTTTGTGCATAGAGAATTGACCACGCAAATCCTATTAATAGTATTAAGAGAAGTATGCCTAATTCTCCATAAACACTTCCAATGACTAAAATACTTTAAACATTAAGCTAACTCTTTAAAACAAACAAACAAACAAATGACATATTCTCCTAGAATTGTCATGTATGCAGTTTCACAAGATTAGAAAAATAAAACAACAATATCAAATACTAGAACCTGATAGTATCAAGATTAGATGTTCCTCATTTTCTTACTTCTAACACCAGAACAAACTAATATAGTTTTACATACAGTGGCATTATCTATATAATCTTTGTAAAGATTTAAAGAAAAAACCCTGGTGTGTAAATAGTAAAACCAGAAGAGCTAGTCCTTCTAATGAATATAGCTTACTTAAATTCAAGCCAGTAGCTGTTACATGTGCAATAGTAATCAAAGGAGAATAAACATTTAAACTTACTCTACCAATATAAAATATCGGTGTTATAGGGTTGGGGGGGTTTTTTGCTTTGAGAGGTTGTTGTTTTGTTTTGTTTTGTTTTGTTTTTTTAATTTACTCTTGTGAAGTCAGTGCTTACCGAATCCAGAAACTGCAGTTATACATTGCTGACATTGTTATTTTTTTCATAGTCTACTTTTGTTTATAGTTCACAATTAAGCAAACATTATCAAAATGAGTTGCCTAATATTAGCCATTGTCTGCACACATTCCCTTGGTCCCCCAGCCCCACACCACATTATGTTTTGCTGTCTACCAAGGTGTGTACAGAAGTTGTTTGGGGGTTTTTTTTGCCATTTAAGCAGTATATTGCCTTGACTTAACAGAACTGCACAGCTTTACAGCACTTTAAAAATGGGTAGTGATTTAAATTAACCTTTGTTAAATGAGGTATTAAATTTGAAGAAATATATTTTACAGCACTTTAGCAACCTATAGCATTTTAAATAACTTCTGTATGCTGGTCAAATCTCTGACCAGTGGAGAAGTCCCAGGAGACTGTGCAGCTCCCCCTGCCACCTAGCTCAGAAAGTGCAGGGAGGCTCAGAGCAACCCCCACCCCAACCAAACAGTGTACTTCTGTCATGTTTAGGAGTTCTGTTACCTTATAGTGCTATAAAAAGTGCTCTAAATTACAGCTCTCTAAAATATGCCTGGAGTACTTCTGTACATTCCCTTAGGTCAGGTACAAACATTACACTTTTACCAGTATAAATGATCAAAAAACAGTCTATACCCATAACAGAATAGAAGTTCAGTTCACAGAGACTGGTTTAAAAATGGCAAAACCTGGACTAGGATTTGTTGTCGCTCCCCACTCCCCACCCCACAAGGGCAAATGTGTGTTCTATTCACTACTGATCTAAACTACATTGCTTACAGGAAACCATGTAACTTAACTTGATTCTGACTCAGGTTTTTGAATGTAAATATCTAGCCCTAATGAGTAAGAGTTATTTCTTCCCAGGGCCCATGCAGCCTATTTAAATGGGAGCTGATGATATGCTCAGCATTTTGAAAAGTAAGCCCTGTATTTGCTTTTAAGTATGAAAAGCAACCTTTAGGACTCATTTTAAAAAATGAGCAGAATTGAGACAGTTCCATGGGTCATATTGTAGACTTCTACCTTTATTTCCAGAAAATTCTCATTGTAAATTTTTTGTTTCAATATGTAAGGATGTATAAATCATCATTGTCAAAATGATACCATTCATCTAAATTTAATCAATTAAACACAGAAGTTAAAAATAGTCTTAGATACAACATGTGCCCGTAGTTCACAAGCCAGTTTTACTTTACATTCACCAGATTATCCTTAGATAGCTGTATTTACTTGGGCCTTGCATACAAATACAACAGAGAAAAATGTAAAAGATAATATTTAAGAAGAATCCTGACACTGCAAATGGACATGAGTATGACAGCTCAGACAAAAGTGAAGCCTAATTGTTTATCCAGGGCAAATAGTGCAACTGATTACTCAGAAAGTCCTATCACATATACAACTTGCACTGAAAACAGAAGAGAAAAAATGTTTTATTGTCATCATCTCTCTCACTTTTACTGTTCCTTGTAGGCACTGTAAATTAACAAATCTAATAGACTAGCAGAAGTATGATTATTAAGGTTACAGCGTCCCTTTAATAGCCAAATCTTATTTCACTATGGCTATGGAAATACTGCATTTATTTCACACCAAAAATATTGTTATAGTTGTGGAAACTGGTAGCAATTGTTGATTCTTAATGGTAGTATCCATATGTGTCCCTAGACCTGGTCTCAAACTTGCCTCCTGCCCTGGGCTAATTCTGGACCATAGGGCTTCTTGTGGCATGGATCCAGCCCAGAGCCATAGGTCATTAAGGCTTTTTCTTGTGAAATGGGAAACCTAGGTTCAAGGACATACTCAGCCAAGGGAGTTTAAAGCCGCATCTCCAAAAAGCAAGAAAATATCCTAACCACCATGTTAGAGGCTAGGCACTGTCAGGATCTCTTACAGGCAGCCCAGACCAAACTACAGAGGCTTGAACTGGCAGCCCCAGCCCAGCTCATGAACCAGACTAGCCACTGTTAGGGAGTTCTGCTGGGCTGATGGGGATAGCAAGTTTCTCATCTCAGTACACCTATGGGCAGCAAACTGGAGACCAGCCAACAGTTCTACTAAAGGCCTTCATAATTATAGAAGCTTTCAAGAGTGCCATGAGGCATGCATTTCTTTGGTTTTGAAGCCACTTTCAACACTTAAGAAAGCAATGTGAGGTACTTTGAGAGAGCTAGGTATGATAAGAACAGGGTATTGACCAGAGCCTGGTGGGCTCATGTCATCTTGTACTCTGACCCCAGGGGTATAAGTGGTAGTGGCACCTTCCCTGGAAGTACATTCATGCTTTATGAGTTACCGGGGCCAACCACAGTTACACTATATACGTGGAGATCAGAACCACTTTGCCTCCTTTAGAAGTGTGCAGTATGTAGGTGGAAAGGCTACATGGCAGAAGTGTGTCACAAAGGCTGAAGGTACAACTTGTGTGGAAAGAAGGTTATGCTATTAGGTCATACCCCTGATCCTAAGCCAACTGAGCCAAAAGCCTTGAGGCATATGGAAAACCAATGAAGCCAATAGGAGCACAAAGAACCAGAGGAGGAGTACAGGAAGCCAGAAGAATAGTCAAAGGAACCAGACAGAGTGTCCCAGGAGCAGGAGGGAGAGTCTGAAATACCAGAATGACTCTATGGCTCCTTCTGTTCTCCTTCTGGAGAAGGATCCAAAGGAACCAGCAGGGAGGAAGGTGCCTCTGGGGATGGAGGAAAAATGGCAGATGAAGAATTAAAGAAGGAAGCCAAGGAAATCATGGAGAAGGAAACAGGCCAGATGGTGAGAATTCAGGAAGAGGAGGAGGAGGTGAAAAGCACCAGGGATACAGAGGAGCCAGATACACAGAAGACAGGTGAAGAGGAAGGGTCATGGGACACAGTTGGGGCCCAGAAATGATGAAAAGAAGAGGATATCTACATAGAACCAAGCATAAAACAGAAGAGTGAACAATAGTGAGGCAGGGGGATAAAGGGAGGAAAGGGTAATCAAAGGATCGGGACAGTAGATGTGGGAGGACCTGTCCTTGGCTGCAGACAGCACATAATTGGGCCCCACTTCTCCAAAGCCCTGAATGTCCTAAAGGGTGTTTGAAACCCGGTACTTTTGGTTGGTAGACCTCCTTGAGAAAATAGGTTCCGGATGGCTTTGTGCAAGCTACATAGTTGAAGGCAGGAGAGGGAAAGGAGGGAAGAGAAGAAAGTAGTTCAGAGAGAATGTAAGTAGAAAGGCACAAAAGACTGATCTGTAATCAGTGTTGCAGGTCATGGTTATGAAGTTAAGTAGGAAGAGGTAGGATCTCACTGAGGCTTCCATTGCAAAGCAATGGATGGACATTGTGTGTCTTCAAGAATGTGGCATTCCTCACAGCCAAGACTAAGAAATGTATAAAAAGCTGTGTTTTGAATCACTATCCTGTTTTGTTTTGGCCATATCTGTTTCGAACAGGCTGCAGGGGAAGCTTCGCACAGCCCTACCCAGGTAGGTGGGGCTTGGGGCTCAGGGCCAGGGGCTGCAGGGCCTGAACTGGGAGCTGGATAGAGCCATGGGTGGCTTGTTTGGAGGATGTGGAGAGCTCCTGCCCTCTGTGCAGGTGAGGAGACCCTGTGCCAATATCTGATCCCTGTTATGCTGGGTTGTGGGGCAGGGAAGGAACTCAGAGCAATGCAGAGCAGCGAGTAAGCCTGCTGGTCCCTTCCACATGACTCAGCTCCACAAGGAACAGAGATCTAAGCCAAGCTCTCCTTGCCACCACTGCCCACCCTGTGCTGCCCTAGTGATTTGGGGTTGTGTGGACTGGGCAGCAGTGGCAGACTACCCAAGTGCAGATCACTGCTCCCTGCAGAGCCAGGTCATGTGGCAGGGATTGTCCGACCCCCGGTTTGATTCCCAAGCCCCTAGTTAGAATCCCCATCCCTGATTTGATGCTCCCAGTTCAATTTCCCAGCTCTCTGATCATTCCCACAGCTCTTCCTGTGGGGTGCAGGCCCCCAGATCTGTGTGCTGGGTTTCAGCAGGCTGCCTCTGCAGACTGGATCCAATGGGAGCATGGCAGTCTTCTTAGCACAGGCTGCACCAACTGGCCCCAGCCTTCAGAGGCAGCCTGCTGAAACTCCCCACACAGATTGGGGTCCCACACCCCACAGGAGGAGCTGGAGAAAAGATCAGAGACCTGGGGGGGAGCTAGATGTAAATATCAGAGCAGCCCTACCCCTTGTCCCCTCCCTCTTCTTAGTCTTTGTTTCCCTGCAAGCCTGGCTCTGAGACTCCAAAATTCTCTGAAACATTTCTGAAATGCTTCAGAGCCTTCTGATTCATTTCAGAGATGTTTTGGAGCCTTCCATTTCAATTCGGATTCTGTTTCAGGATGCCGAAATGGCTCAGATACCTCTGAAATGAAACAGATGCTGAAATTTCACACAGCCCAGTTTGGTATCCTCAGTCTGGTTGGGCACAAACAACAGTAGAGTAGCAGGAGTATCAGTTCTGTTCAAAAAATGCACAAGTAAGCTTTGTGAAATACCAGGAGGTGATATGTGCTTGGCTGCTTTGGGGAATATGCAGAGGAGGAGGGGAGGAGTTTGTTGTGTTCAGTGTATACACTTCAGCTAATAGGTAGACCTATTGCTGGCCTTTCAAACAGCTAACCTTGTGTGTGCTGGGGCATGGCCCAAAATTGTAGCAGGCACATTAATGTATATTGGCTGCAGGAGACAGGATGGGGGAGGGGAAAGTTGAGGTCTAGACAGCTCATCCTGGCTTCTTGGAACTGAGTGAACATGGCAGAAAGATGTATGGCCTCACACCAAAGGCTGACAGGGAGGGCTCACACAGGTAGGGAGGTATAGATCTCATATTAATTTTGTGTTCCTTTTATCTCATTGAGCAGTGCCTAAGAAAATGATTGATCCTGTTTTCCTCTTAGACTGCTCACTCTTGCAGGAGGTGATGGGGAGAGGAGCAAAAATGGCTGGTGAGTGTAGGTTGTGAAAGCTAAACACCTTGCTGTGGGAGGGTAGAGAGATTTGCCAGAGGTATAGAAGGATGTATGAAGGATAGCAGTAATTGAAAGAGCTTTACAAAACCAAACAAGCATGATGTGAAACAGTAAAAAAGCACTCAAGGGAGTTCTTCCAGACATAGGGTAGAAGGAAGGCTAAGCAAGAGAATCGAGAATTTGCCTGGTTACAGCGACTGCAACAGTTGTATCATTTATCAGGCCATGGTTTTGAGGTGGCTGAGGAGATGTGAGAAGTCGAGGGTGAGCAGGAAGAGTGGCTCCATAGACTAGCCAACTGTAAGATCCTTCTGGCAAAGACATCCCAGGTGAAAGAATTGGGGTGAAGCATTTACTTTGAAGCACAAGTCAAGGCAGGGAAGAGAACCCTGAAAGCAGTAGCCATTAGAGATGCATTGTTATTTTGTCAACAGAGAAAATTGACAGTCACATTCTTAATCTGAATTTTGAGAATGCCTATGATTGGGTAGCCTACGTGTTTTTGTTTTCTGTATTGCAAGCAATGGTGTTTCTGGAACAATTCATAGGCTGGATGTGAGGTATGTACTGGAGGGAGATGAGAGCAGTTTCCTAGTCAGTGGATACCTATGTCAACCTTTTCAATCTTTTCTAAGTGCGACAGGGATGCCCTTTGTCCATGACACTCTTTGTCTGCTATGGAGCTGCTAGTGCAGTGGCTGTGGAAGGAAAAAATGATGTGCTCTGTATATGGATGATATTAATGTGGCAGTAAAGGTCTCACTGCAGAGGATTTCGAGGCACATGGGTAATATGGGGAAACAGCAAGCACATGCTTGAACAAAGAGAAGGGTGCTTATATGGTATAATATGGGGAAGATGAATGGCTATGGGTGGCAGTCACCAGCATGGAGATGAATGTACTGAAAATAAACATTGATTCAGGACCCGCAAGAGAGAAAGCATGGGAAAGTACCATTAAAGTATTGTGCAGATCCTGGGGTCGCAGCTGAGCTGTAGCCTGTCAACAAGGAGGAATAGCTGAAGGCTATGAAGGTGATTCTTTTGCCTCTAATCCACATGGGGTGGTCTTTTTGCCATCACTGTGGCAACCATTTTGATTACACGTGACAATCTGTACCTTTTTTTGGAAGTCCAAAAGGGAAAGCTTAGCTCAGACTAAACTGTCTAAAATGAGAGAGCATGGCGATAAGGACTACCAGATGTATATGTATTTATTTATGTGAAAATGGTGGCTGCATGCTGCCAGGCAAAGTTGGCTCGGGAAATAAAGGTCAGGCTTTTCACACAGTACTTCATTGGAACTATGTTGCAAGAATGGAAGATATACAGGGGATCGGTTTCATGCCCACAGATATAACATATTCCACCCTTGTACAGAAGGATGGAGGCCTTTTTGACAAATATAGTCTGAAAGAAATGGAGGTGGGGTCTTGATGGACCTCAGAAAGATGATCTGGAAGGTGATGGCAGGACATGTGTTGGCACCAGTGCAACATCCTATGAGCTATCCAAGGAGATATGAACCAGCATCACTGAGCAGATGATGGAAGTGGATCAAGTCTACCTGAATTGGCTCATAGAACAACTAATTTTCCTGGTACAGGCAATTCAATATACATGGTACCTCAGGAGGACAGTGTGGTATCAAAGGGAGCTGTGTAAACAGGAAGAAACTAAGCCATACCTGTTTTGGGGGTACTCCTTTGCAAAAAACATATGGGACAAGGTCAGATGATTAATCTAGCAAGTAGATGGGAGACAGTGGTTGTTGCCTTTAACATTTTTAGGTAATATGGCATACTGTACTGTATCTTGGGTTTTAATGACCAAGGTTTTAAGGTCTAAGTTTGAGACAGCTAAAAAAGTATCATGGCCAGGACTGTATAGACTATTGGCAAGAGAAGGTGGATAAAGCCTGGGAAAGAAGTGACAGGATCATTTGTATAGAAGCAGCAGATCAGAGACCCAACAGACAGCCAGGAATGAGGAGAAGGGAGATGTTTTCCTTCTGTTTTTTGACAATAGTTTTTGTTTACCAGTAGGGGAGGGGTGGGAACATGGTAGGCCTAAAACTAGGCTGGGGTAAGTTAAAAGGAAGGTTTTACCCTGATACATACAATTGTTGAGGTCAGGTAAAGCCTATGAATGTGATGTTTAAGTTATGTTATGTTATAATTATTGTAATTATTATTCAGCCAAAGAAAGGAGAATATACTAGGAATCAGTGTTTTGATTGGGATGGAATGAGATGGATGGTTAATGCTTATTGTTTTTGCAGAAATGTAATCTCGAATAGTGGAAGGGATTTAGTGTGCTTCTACTTGTTAAGCTTGTAAGTTTGTGATACTTTTGTAGTTTAAAATAAAGCCTCTCTGGATCTTGAGCTGTTTGGTGTTGTGGCTTCTGACCCTGCTCAATTTGGCTTCTGGACTCCGGCTTTTGGGAATTCCACTCTGCTTTGGTAACTTAGCCCTTGACTCCATAACCCTGACTCAATCTGTGACTTGGACTCTACCTCTAACTCCCCCTTGATTTGGTAACTTATACCCTAGCTCCTTTGCTCTGTGTGATGCTTGGCCCCCAAGTTTCAGTCTCCATCTCTCCCCGATGGCCTACCCACTAGGCAAGACCACCTAATATCCAATCCTTACAGGTTTAGTGGTCAGTTTCAGTATCCCATTTTCTGAAGCTGTCCATTGGAGTGACAGGGTGAGAAGGAGAGGCTGCACAGTAGAGCCTGATTCAGATGCCTAGGGAAGAGGGCACTCTCCTGGGAAGAAGGGAATCACGGGGTCTGGAAGCTGATCCCAGTACTATTGTATATTATATTATATTAGTCTATAGATAAAAAGTATAAACAGCGGAACATAAGCGTCCTTTGTTCCCAAAGGATTACTTAGGTCTCTGGGCTACATACTTGGGCACCATATTATATGCTCTTGCTCCTCAACTAGGACTCCTACATTCTTTTCCATCCAATTAAGTCAGCCTCAGGACCACCCTTGTGAGGGAAGACATTTTTGGGTAAGTTGCTACAAAGTCTTAGTAAGATTAAGTCCTAAATTTTGAAACTTTCTTATTACAAATAATTATTTTTCAAGTTCTACCAGCTACTTAAACAGTGTCAAAAGCACAGTTGAACCCAGAACCAAAGAACAAGCAAATACTATCATTTATCAGCCTGTCACTAGGTACCAGCAGAGTTTAAGCATAATTTCTATTAGGTACTATCATCATTTCTGTTGTGAAACTGGCACTTATATACTGGTACCCATATATACATTTACTATCTTTTTAATAAAGATATTTTTTGAAAAATACATTAAAATTATATATGGATTCTTCAGTTTCTAATAATATCCAGATTCTTTAGTTTCTTGGAAGATGATTGTAGAATAGATGTACTGTATTTAATAATGCATTGTAAATGGAAATGCAAAGTAAAGTTTCACATATAATTATTGCAGTTTTACTAGTATCCTCCTGAGTACATTAAAATTTAATGCATGCTGTACAAAAGAACAAGATTAACATAAAATGTATTTTACACTCTGGAGTACTGAAACTTAATCGGGTGCATACAGCTGTTTACATAGAGCTTGATCCAAAGCCCATTGAAATTAATGGATAGTCTCACATTGACTTCACTGTGTGTTGGATCAATCCCATTCTCCATTAGACCTGAACAACAAAGAACATTAAGTTTTAAAAATACAAAGTTTCTTGACTGCACAAATGGGCTAATCTCTTTTCAAATGGATAATCAGAGCTCATTTAATTTAACAACTAATTTAATAAATACTATTTATAATTTAAACAATATAAAGATGATATTTTGTGGTTAAGAGAATATGAGGCTGAAATTTCATGGTCGTTGTCCTATTATAAAAGGAAAAAGTGTATTGAGTAAGAGAACGTATTGAACATGTCTCAAGAAAAGTAATCTATATTTCTTTTGAGGATCCAAAGTATGACCATTATTTATTAGGTATAATAAATATATTACAGATTTCACTGATCTTGCACTACATTTGGTTTCTAGTAATTAATACTTACATGAATTGTTTTACATTAATATGTTCATTCAAGGAAACATCACTGTTTAGGATCATATGTTTAAATCCGAGTGAAACCTAAATTGGTGTTTTAAGTTAAGACACATTTAAATAAGGTTGTTAGTATGGATGTACTTCAGTTTGTGCTTACTCTGTTTCTGAACTGGGGCTTTAAATGTTGTGAATATGATTTAGGCAACTCAGTGGGAACTCAGTGAGACGCTTCCTGTCTTGAACTGTGCTCACACCTTTTTCTGAAGTTCTGTTAATTTTCTTAGCTCCTTACCTTGCAATCTGCCGTACACAGGCCCTCTTTTGCTGCAACTGTTGTTCCTCCCTGAAAAAGGAGATTTTGCTTGTTTTTCTCTCTTAATAGGAATCCTCCCAGGGGAAACCCCCACAACCTCTTCTCTCCATTCTTTTCGAAAATATTCTAATTGGTATAGGGAGAGTGGCTGATGTACCCACACCCATCTATTGCTGGTAGGCAGGAGTAGAGTTTAAGAAGTCTGAGTTCAAAAGCACTCCTATTGATGAGCGAAAAATGTGTAACTTCCAATGAAGAGCTCTTATTGCAGGTGACAGGAAGCTTAGTTTTCTCAAGGTATGCTGTTCCAGGTATGGTGAGTATATCCCTAGTACTGGCAGGAACATAGGCACAGTTTTGTTGGATCTGGAGCTGAATCCTTCCAGTGCCTCATAGTTTGGTGTAGAGCTATGTGGTATCTGTATTATAATTTTCCAAACTCATCCTTGTAATGAAAATACTAATGCTAAATAGTGAAAGCAAGAAAATGCATCCTTGTTTGACATCCAAATTTATTCTGAAATATTTACCCAAGTTTAGAATTACTTTTTAACTCTGTAAGTTGCACCTTGATATAAAGCTTTGATAACACGGATATGGGAAAGATACCCACAAAGAGCACACCCAGATGAACACACACATGTGGTATGTGGCACTACCGGCCCACATATGCAACCATTCCCTGGACTACTAATTTTGCAGTGGGGGGCAAGGTTGGACACCAGGAGATCCATGACCAAAAATGCAGGGCAGTGCACATAGCATGCACTACCCAAAAATGGAGCCTAGCTGGCCAGAGCCACACTCCAGCTGCCAACCAGGCTTCCTGCTGCAGGATCATTGGGGCTGAAGCTCCCGGAGTCCCCCAGAACCTCAGGTAAGGCTGCTAGAGCCAGCCCAGGCGCTGGCCTGCCCAAGGTAATGTGCCACGTGCCAGCGCACATGTGCACAGGGGTTTCCTGGGGACAAGTAGCAGTGGCACGTATTGTGCTGATGCTGTTTGTCCCTAGGGAAATGCATGTTCCTGCTTGTGGGGACCCACCCAAAAGGTCTAAAAAGGATCTGAATTTAGAGCAGGGGTTAGCTGAAGTGATCTCCCTCTTCAAATATTTTAAAGTTTTCCAAAACTGCCTACAGTGCAATGCAGTAGCATGAATGTCAGTATGGTGTTGAAGTTGATTTATTTTCTGACTCAAGAAAGCCTACTTATAGTACCAGGAACCCATATAATTAAAACAATTACAGGGAACATAGGAGAGGAAAGAGCCTCCTTTGCCATTAAGTCCAGTACCCTGCATTCACAGACATTTAAGAAAAGGATTTTAAAAATACTAAGATGCTAAAAGAATCTCTTCACAAGGAAAAAAATTAAAAGAATCTAAAATTGCTATCTTACTGTGAAAAATTATACCTGCTTCTGATATATAATAAGCACTGCAAAAAAAAAAAAACAGGTTGTTTTTCAGTTTTGGCTCTGATATAGAGCTTTAAATAGGAAGGTTGAAGGGATATATAGAACTCCCAGCCATTTTCCAATGTATCAGAAAAAGAGGCAGCTTGTCACAGTAGACAAGTGTGGAACACTATTCTTTGTAAGCTTGTCAAGAAAAGGAAGTGTTTTCACATGCATCTAGACCATGACTAGAGCAATGGTGATCTAACTCTCCATTCTGTGCATTGATTGTGCATCAAATATTCAGTCGAATTCGAGGTGTTGGCCCTTATTTTCAAGGTGCTTTGTTGGCTGAGCCCAAGGCATTTTCAAGGCCATGTAAAGTTTTGAGATGAGGGCCATGCTGGAAAATTCTGCTGCTAGAGGAACATTCTACCACAATTAAGCTTGTCTGTTCAGACATTTCCTTAGGGACCATTCAAGATAGTAAAACAAAAACCTACAGGAATTAAGGATGCTAATACAATCCTATTTTCCATTCCCAAAACAAGATGCACTTCTTTGACCTTAATATATAATCATTTCACAGAAGCACATAATAACAAAAGCCCCATCAAAAATCAAACAAACAAAATCTTACTGTGCACACATTTTCCCCTGAGGAGAGGATAAGAGAGAGAAAACTGAACATGGTAAATAATAGTCATATAAATTAAGGTACTGATGAAAAGTGCATCTGAAATACCATGGAACAAAAGAGATCTTAACTGATATCTTTGAGTATTATCATACTAAATGAAATTATTATAGAGAATTGCATTCCAACCCTCTGAGTTAGGGGTTGGTGTAAATTCCTGGGTTGTTAATTTTTTTCATTCTACAAAACAAAAACTTAATAAAAAACAGATAAGGAAGTTGCATGCAGTATGCTAAAGAAGAATAAATATTTGTGTAATGCACTAAAGAAACTTTTTTAGTATATTTTATCCTTTTAATTTGATTAGCTATCTAATAATGCCATATCACAGAGGTAGGCTAGATAGGGCTGAATTAAATCAGAAACCCCCCAATATTTGATTAAAAATTAAATAATAAAAATAATAAAAAGTTAAAAAAACTTCATGTGTTTCCAGTTTTTTCTACTTAGGAGGCTATAAGGTCATTCAAATGAGATTAGATTGATAATCATGAGACTCAGGTTTTATTCCTGTCTCTAACACTGCCTCACATTGTGACCTTAGATGTATAACTTAACTGCTTGATACTTCAATTTTCCATCTTTAAAAAATGAGGATAATTATACCAAAGTGCTTTGTAAAGCAGTCTGATATATACAGATGAAAGCCACTGCAAAAGCACTAAATGTTAAGTATTGTTAGGTCTATTGCATGAAATTGGACTAATGCAAGGGCAAAAGTATACTCTGAGTGTTGCTCAAAATGTTGGCATGATGAAATCTGTAAGTGGTGGAGGCACTGACTTGGAGGTGGGGGAAGGTGGGAGTGCAAAAGTAGCAGTGCCACCACAACCCACAGCCAAGCATTGCTTCTGCCCCATGCACCACTGATAAAGTGCCCAGTTATACCATGAGATGAGCTGCTAGGATGCTAAAAAGGCAAGGGGTAGGGAGTTCCTTCTTTTCCTTGGCCAGTATGAGCAAAGGATAACTAAGTCTTCACTGAGTGGACCTACATATGCAATTAATGTGACTGAATAATCTCTGGCACAATTTGAACCGGAATAAACTAATCCTGACATCACCATCTACATGTTTGTTTAAGCATAGTAATTTACTCCGCCATCAGATAGTATCTCTGTCTGACAGGACTATTCAGTTGTGCTGGTAAATTAGTCTATACTGGCCTGATTGCCACGCTGTGTAGATGGTAACAGTTTACTGAGAAGTAAATTAATCCACTGCAGAATAAACTGCATATGTATGTGTGTGCACTGAGTCTGTGAAAGTTGTGAAGGAAACTTAAAACCTATTTTACTGTTTCTACAGCATTAAAAAATGTCATGATGGAATTTGAAAAAAGAATTCTCAAATTGCATAAATATTTATTATCCCAGAGGACAGTAGATAATTTAGTAATTTGTCTGTTTTAAAATCCTTTAACACAGACACATAGATTAATGAAAAACACTTGAAGATGCAACTTAACTTGACACATGCATTTGGAAGCTGAACTACAAACACATTATTAGGCCCGGCCTTTTTTTAAAAGTCAAATTCTCAACTCAAGCATATTATGTAAATCAGATCAATTCTTTCCAAGCACTGAAAATGTAATGTCAGAAAATACATATTTTATCATAAATTATTTAGTGAAAAGTTCAGTTCATTTGTGGCAGTGTGCCTGAAGCATTAAAATATGAGCATATTTCTGGCCATTGTGAAAGCATATGCCATAGGAAATTTCAGTTGCTCATGGTCACTAATTTAACAATTTTAGCCAGTTAGCCCCTAATTTTTGTGTCACAACTTTCCCCATTACATTTTCTTCTCCCTGCAGCATTGTTAACACAATGTAGCATGTGACTCCATGGCTAAGTAAGCTGATGCTTACATTTCAGATTCTTCAAGGACTATAAAATCAACAGTTGGAGCACTGGATATCATCAAATAGGGCTAAAAGGAGTTATCTGTCCTTTCCGCTGTACCATGAACAGGAAATAAACATATTGCAATAAGACCAAATTTTTGATTTCATAAGATTACATCTATTGAATGAAAAGATATAGCTGTTTAGATAGATTATTTTTTTGTTATAACTGTAATGTGTGTGATGTACAACTGGCAGAATTACAAACCAAAAGTACACTTTATTATTTTTTTAATTTTTAACCCATTCTTATTTCCCCCCTGTTACCTCCCAAACTCGTACAAATGAGAAGAAAAGAAAATCAAAATTCCAATTTCAGGGCACTTTATGATGCCCTTTGGAACTCTTCTAGTGCTCCTGAAATACTCCTGGAACATAGTATGGATTTTTCCCATTAGGAAAACTTTCCTCCTTTTATTATTATGAGGAATTATATACCATCACTCAAGGAATTTGATCATGATCAGGGTGTGGTTGTTTTAGATGCCACACAAACAAACTTAGATCTGGGTCAAGGAATTCATAATCTCTTGTTAATATAATTCATAGGTGGTAGTACAGCAAATCCTTTCCACGTTCATACTTTCCAATTGGACTAGGAGTTTGGAATTCTGTGCACTAATACTTTACTGTTTGTTCTTTTCTGTTGCATGATCTCAATATGTTTTAGAAAATTAATCTGCAAAATCTGAAAAAACTAAAAAAATGCATAAGGCAGTGAATTCATATTGAGACTCATTTAAAAACTCATTTGAAGAGATGCAATGTCATGATGTCATGACATCTAAGTGTGAAGAAGTAACAGACCTAGCTGAATAATAATAACATATTTGAGTTCTTTTTTATTGTTAAAATCTAGAAAGGTTTTGAAACTTTCTTTTGAACTGGATTCATATTTTTCTGATTATTAAATTAACTTTTATAGTTGAAGCAGGTTAACTTTAATTTTATCTATACATGTTAGAGTCTATCAAGGCAATTGTAGTTAAACTATAAAACCACTGAAGTGGAAATAATGCAGTATTTAGAATTGTAAATACCTTTCACCACTAAAAACTGAATAAAGTGAATGATAACAAACCACCCAGCAGATTTTAGTGGACTAAAACTGTATAGCATAAAACTGCATATCTGTAAAATGATGATAAAATGTAGTTAGAAATTCAGTTCTAAAAATATATATAGTATGATATTAATATTTATATTGAATTTAGGGGAACAAAAGATTCCCCAAGAAAAATTCCTGCTTAAATTTTTGTCATACAGTACCTCCTTCAAGGTAGGATATCAGGCTGTATTCTGTCTACACACTTAATGAGATTAAATGGAACAGAATAAATTATGTTCATCTGTAAAAAATATAGAAAATTAGAAAATATAAGTTGCTCTCTTGATAGTAAAAATTGGGAGTAACTCCACTGAGAGTAGGAATCACTCTCTCTGAGTGTGAAAACTAGAGCGAGAGCAGAATTAGGAAACTCATTCGATTTTTTTTTTTAATTATTATTATTTTTACTATGGTAATCTTTCTACTGTATCTTTTTATACAAAAACAGAGAGATTTTACTTTTTATATTTATTAAATAAATTAAATATTATAAAACTTAAATAAAATAGATTGAACATTTGAAGATGCCAGTCCCTTCCTGCACTTGCTCTTGTCCAGTGGGCTGGAGGCGGAAATGCCCATGCTGCCACCTGTGTGCCTCTTTGCTGGGCAAAGGCAAGGGCAGGTGAGCTCTGCAACTTGCAACAGCTACCCACACCCTGGGGTTTCCTCCACACTGACCTCGGGCACTTCCTTTCCTGCTTGGGGCTGGGGATGGAGCCACCACTGCTTGTGTATTGCCTCATGCCTCTGCCCTGCTCCCACTTTTCCTCAGCTGGCCCCTCCTGCTACCCTTCCCACCATGCTAGGCTTACCCTGGGCACCTCCTTTCCTGCTCAGGGCTCAGGATGAGGCCTTTGCTGCTCACCTACTGCCTTGTGCTTTTGCCAGCTATCGTTTTTCCTCAGCTGGCCCCTTCCTCTTTCCTCCCCACCACATCAGGCACGCCTCAGGTGCCTCCTTCCCTGCTTGGGGCTCAGGACAGGGCCATTGCTGCTTACCCATTGCCTTGTGCTTCTGCTCAGCTCCCACTTTTCCTCAGCTGGCCCCTTTCTCTGCCCTCCCCAATTTGCTGGGCTGGTGTCCTCCCAGGAGCAGCTCAGTAGAAATAGCCCTGGCCCCTGACTTTTTTCCCAATTCTAGAAGTTGGGATCATCCTGACATGGTCACTAAACAAATGCTATGGTTTAGCAAAGACACAAATGTTCTTGTTCTTACAGTTTTCAAGCTATTTGCATTTAAAGAGCTTTGTGGATGGGCAAACACACAGACAGATGGACTAAGCCTTTTATATGTATAGATTGTATTTCTTGAATTAGAATGTAATTTTAACAAAGGCAAAAAAAAGCTCAAAATGGGTTGGGGTTTTTTTTTGCTGTTTATAGAAAGATTCCAAAAGGGCTTTACACACTGCATTTAGATGAAGGAATTCCTTCACCAAACATGGAAGTACAACAGTTTTTTGAGTAAAAGTGGCACATTGTAAAGTGTACAGAAACACTAGACAATACTTTGAGGGCACAATATGAAAGATACAGTGTTTGAATTAAATAGGGAGAAAATGATGAGAACATGCTTACTCTTAGAAAAGCTACTACAAGAGTTTTATTAACATGATTTAGAGAAAATATTCTTAGAATGTTTTTCCATTGCATGTTCACATACACTCTTTGAGCATAATTATGTTCTTGGTGACACTAGTATAATTAGGAGACTCTACAGCAAAGTCAGTGACTATTAAACAAGCGTGAGATCAAAATTCAATGCATATCAAAGTTTAAAAACAGCACAATGAATTCTCAATTTTCAAGCAATCTTGCAAGGCTGAATATGCTAAAACCACGTAAAAGTATGTGTGGATGTATGTATATATGTATGTGTGTACACACACACACATACACACACTTAAATCTAGTAGTTTCAGAGCAATTCTGAACCTCAGTAGATGGAGTTTTATGAAGGAATACAGATCTAATGACTCAGAATTGGAGCTAGGTAAATTGAAATGAGAAATACATCCCTATTTATTAATTGAAGGTGTGACGGCGCCGGGCCGTCCCTAGGGACCCGAGAGGGACCCCGGGGGGTGAAGGAAGAGGCAGGAGACTCACCGGGGACGGGAGAACCGGACGGCGA
>JAGPOW010003642.1:51058717-51084737 GCA_030014935.1 Caiman crocodilus
TTGATATTGCGAAACATCAAAGTCGTGGCGGGCGAGAAAAAGGGGTAAAGGAACGTCTCGGGAACTACCCACGACCCAGGGGCCCATAGGGGTCACAGAAGGTAACTAAAGATTGGAAAACTGTACCAAATAAAATAGTAAATTCATTTTCATAGAATCATAGAAGTAGGGTCAGAAGGGACCTTATAGATCTTCAAGTCTGACCCCCTGCGTGGGCAGGAGGGAAACTGGGCTCAAGTGACCCCAGCCAGGTAGGCATCGAACCTTTCCTTAAAGACCCCTAGTGTAGGAACCAGCACCACTTCCCTTGGAAGTTGGTTCTGGATCCTAGCCGCCCGAACTGTGAAGTAGTTCCTACGGATGTCTAATCTGAACCTACTCTCCAACAACTTGTGACCGTTATTTCTTGTTATCCTGGGGGGCGCTGGGGGAAACAAGGTCTTCTCCAAACACTTCTGGTCCTCCCTAATGAGATTATAGACAGTTACAAGGTCCCCCCTTAGCCTTCTCTTGTGAAGGCTGAACAGGTTCAGGTCCCGTAGGCTCTCATTGTAGGGTCTGCCCTGCTGTCCCGGGATCATGCAGGTGGCCCTTCTCTGGACCCTCTCAATGTTGTCCACATCCCTCTTGAAGTGCGGTGCCCAGAACTGGATATAGTTTTAATTTTAGTTCTCAGGCTTTAAATAGGACACATTCCTAAAATAATATTCCAATTCAGTTCCATCTCCTATGCTGTACTTAGTGTTTGCTTACATCTCAGATTATTTCCCTCTGCTGTAGGAAATATTGAGTGAAAATGAAGGTATAGGCTAGGGAGAGTTCACTACATCATTGAAGCAAATGCATAGCTCA
This sequence comes from Caiman crocodilus, assembly GCA_030014935.1. Taxonomy (NCBI): domain Eukaryota; kingdom Metazoa; phylum Chordata; order Crocodylia; family Alligatoridae; genus Caiman; species Caiman crocodilus. Next base: position 51,059,570 of record JAGPOW010003642.1, read on the forward strand.
ATGTAGTGTTGATAGGAAGGCTCCCATTCTTGGGATGGTGTTCTAAAAAAGAGAAGGACTGTACAAAGATAGGATTTATCTGATAGACATTGAGAAGAATTACTTCAGACATCATCTAGCTAACTTGGTGAAGATTTTTAAATTAGGTTCTATGGAGGATGTAAAGAAAACTAAAGGCCATGATACATTCAGTACTGAGGGATGTAGGCCAAGAGTCCTATTTCTAAAGAAGGATAGCCAAAAGAGATGCAAGATGAAAACTAATGGGGAAGATGGAAAAGTATCTTTGATGTGTATATACAAACATCAAGAGTATATAGAACAAGCAGAATGAATCGGAAGTCACATGTCAAGAAGGCTATGACTTTACAGAACCTTGATGTGATACCTCCTATAATATATTTAAGGATAAAGGCATCCAGAAGAACTGACAGCCTTTATAAAGCATAATAGAGGTGGCTCAACAAAATACTAATCTTACAAGTGGAAAGATGAGAAAAAAGAGCTTCCCAGCTACCTTATAATCAGAAGGGAAACATGGTCAATGCAAGATAAAGGAGTTACTGAAGCCCCTGGCAGATGGTACATTTATTGTGAGGTTAATTTGTTCATCTTGAGATAAATTGTAACATGCCTTGTGTTCAGGCAACTTATTGTGTAGTAAAAATGGTGAACCAGTTGCAAAAATGGTGAACCAGACTCAAAGGTGTTACTCATTACATGTGTAACATCATGGGTCATTTGTATCATACTATAATTTGAACATGTGGCAAGTTCCACACCATGTGATGGAGCTTTTCTGGGTTCTTCAGCACTCAAGGTGTACTACTCCCTCTCTCCTACCCCTTACCAGTCCCAAAGGTGCAATATGGAATATAAACCATGTCCTGGAGCTGCCTGAAACTGGAGGTGGGGAGGGGGACTGGGCATTCTTTCTGCCCCTCATATCTGTTGGTAAACTGGGCATTTGTACTGGGTAAACTGGGCAAGATGCTCAAGGGAAGTTGTGGAATCTCCTTTACTGGAGGTTTTCAAGAAGGTGTTAAATAAGCATGTGTCAGGGATGCTACAGAAATAGTGCATCGTGTATTCATACAAGGGGGTGAACTAGGTGACCCCTGAGGTCTCTGAATCCTGTGATTCTGTTGTGCTATAAAATGATGTGTCCTATGTTATATAAACATATCAGAATAGATGACTGACTACACTGGATCTCTTTTGCTCTTAAAATTTATATCTATGAATCTCCTAAAATACTGAGAGGAAACTAAAACCTGGAAGCAAGAATTCTGGATGATACCTTTTATTGCACCAACTGTATGGTTGGGGTAGACAGAAAAATGCTTTCAGGTGTCACAGTACCCTTTCTTAGGCCTCTAGGGAAGAAGTAGACACAGCAAAGCTAAGTAGCAATTTCTGCAACTCTTAAGCAAGTAATTACACATACCTCTGTGAGTAAGTAAGGATTGCAAACAATGGCTGATAACCATCAAAAATCTCTTTTGAGCAATGGCAGTATTAACTTAAAAGTTATTAGAAAATATTGCTGATATTAACATTGAATTATACTAAACATTCGTAATTAACTCTAGAAGTATAAGAATAATGTCTGCAGAATTAATTAGGACAAAATTAAAATAGGAAACATTTTTTCCTTGCTCTGATTTGTTTGGTTTAAGAAATCAGTATATTTATTTTTGCTATTTAGATTTTTTTCTTTCTTTAATTAAGCTTTGTGGCAATGCTAGATACTATGAAAAGTTCATTTTTGAGCCACTCTTCTTTTTCTTTTTTTTTCCAATTTGGAGTCAAACAGATATTATGATTGTACAGAAAGATTTATTCTTCTCTTTAATAAAAAATTCTTCTAGTCTTTCAATAAATGTCCCTTAATCTGTCCTGTGTGAGATAAAAACCATTTAGGGTCTTGGCAAGCCAAACTAACTTTTCAGCTGTTCTGTTGGCCTATTTCACTGGAGACAAATGCAGTTAGGCATTATCTCATTTACCTCTAGTGGATATAGATGGTGTCAAGATGTCACCTTTATTTGGCCATTTTTATGCCAAGTTTTACTTTTTCCCCCTCCCCTTCACTATTGACTTTTCTATGATATGCTACAAAGCCTTAGCTATTGAGCCAGAATTTTCACAAAACTTTTAATAAAGGAGTAGGAAAGGCAGGCGTTTCTGGCCTTAATGGGAAGAGTTTAATTGGCATTGGCCCAGATCCTCATCTGCATTTAAAGAGATCATAGGTTATTTGGATATGAATGTATGCGAGAAGACTAAGTCAGTTTTATGCTCTCCTGGGCGAGGGACAGAAGTTACACAGAAACTGGTTTAATTGATCAGAGAGTAGTTTAAAGCTGTAACAGAACACAAGTTCAGTGCACGTAAACCAGCTTCAAAGTGGCTGAAACTGGTTTAAGATAAACCTGGCTGAATGTAGTATCAGACTTAACTGATTCAGGTCAAACTGGTTTATGAAACTTCTGTCCCAAACCCCTTTCTGGTTTAAGTTGAATCAGAGTCCCCCAATATCTGGGCTATGCTTTCTGCTGCAAAGAGCAAAGCTGGCTCCTCCCCTCTGCTCTCTAGCTGGGGCAGTGAGGACTAGCTGACGAGGAATGATTAGATATTGCCTCAAAAAGATAAGCTCCTTTTCTCTTTTTTAAGGGAGCAGCCGTTATGTTTGATCTAGTAACATATAAAAATGTTTTACATTTATTAAAATCTTAATGGATGATATAAACTAAAGCCATTTCTACATAGCAAACTTTCCACTGAAATGTGCTGCTGATCTATTTGGGATTCCTCCTGACCTGGAAGGAGAGTAGTGGTATCTGCATGGCTATTCAGCATAGGGTAAGTAAATTGGAACTGTTATTCATCAGTACTAATTAGCCTACCCAAATCATCACCTAGATGCAGCTATGCTACTTCACTTCAGGAGGCAACCTATACATATTCAACATTCCTGCTACCTGGCCTGATTGGTTTGCCTATAATTTACCTGATCTTTACTTCATAGATTTCATAGACATTAGGGCTGTAAGGAACCACGTAAGATCACTGGGTCCAGCCTCCTGCCCAAAGGGCAGGAAGCCAACTAGGGTCAAAGGATCCCATCAAGATAGGCATCAAAGTGTTTTTTTAAAAGTGTCCAGGGTAGGTGCTTGAACCACATCTAGGGGAAGTCTGTTCCAGGCCTCGGGGGCTCGGACAGTAAAGAAGTTTTTCCTTATGTCTAGCCTAAAACAGTCTTGCAGGAATTTGTGGCCATTGGACCTTGTCATCCCATGAGGTGCTCTGGTGAACAGGTCCTGATGCACATCTTCTTTCAAGCTTCTCCATGCCTTTCCTCAATTGTGGAGCCCAGAACTGGATGCTGTACTCCAGCTGCAGCTTCACTAAGGCTGAGTACAATGGGAGGATGACATCTTGGGTCTTGCTCAAGATGCATTGGTAGATGAATCCAGAGTTTTGTTTGCTTTGCCAGCTGCAGTATTGCATTGGTGGCTCATGCTTATCTTCTGGTCATTCATGACCCCCAAGTCTCTTTTGGTCATGGTGCTAGTGAGTGTAGCATTGCCAAGCCTTTAAGTGTGATGCAGGATTTTTTTCCCTAAGGTGGAGCATCTTACATTTCTCTGTATTGAATGCCATCAGGTTTTCATCTGCCCACCTTACAAGCCTATTGAGATCAGCCTGGATAACCAGCCTATCCTCAAGTGTGGACACTCTTCCCCAAAGTTTGGTATCATCAGTGAACTTAGCCAGTCTGCTTCTGACACCAGTGTACAGATCATTTATGTAGACATTAAAATGTACAGGTCCAAGAACAGAGCCTTGAGAGGACACCACTAGTCACCAAGTGCCATGTTGATTCAGTTCCGTCAACCACCACTCTCTGGGTCTGACCTCAGAGCCAGTTCCCCAGCCATCAGACTGTGGAGTAGTTGAGGCCACAGTTGCCCATTTTTTCCATGAGGATGTCATGGGACACCAGATCAAAGGCTTTTTTTAAAGTCCAAATATATGATATCAACCTCTTCCCTTTTATCCAGGTGATATGTCACCTGCTTATAGAAGGAAATGAGATTTGTCAGGCAAGACCTACCCACAACAAACCCATTTTGGCTATCCCTCAGAATGTTGCCTTCTGTTAGCCTGTCAAGAATGGCTTTGATAATTTTTTCCAAAATGTTCCTGGAGATTGAGATCAAACTGATTGACCTGTAGTTTCCTGGGTCTTCTTTCCTCCTTTCTTGAAGATGGGCACCACATTGTTCTTCTTTCAGTCTTCAGATACTTCACCTGAGCACCATAAGTTCTCAAATATCCTTGGCAGTAGCTGCACTATGATGTCTGCCAGGTCCTTTAGCAGTCTGGGGTGCAATCTATCTGAACCAGCTCATTTGTGGTCTTCTAGTCTCTCAAAATGGTCCCTCACAAGATCCACACCAATGGTGGGCATATCTTCATCCTCACCCTGGTCTTCCCACATCATGTTAGACAGGGTGGTCCCTTTGGGCTGGTGAAAACTGGTGCAAAGTTAATCATTAAGTAGACTGGCTTTTTCCTGGGTGTTGGTAATCAGCTTCCCCAGGTGGTTTAGCGGGGGTCCAATGTTGTCCTTGTTTTTCTTTCAACTCCCCACATATCTGAAGAAGGACTTTTTAATTGTCGTTAATTCATAGAGCCAGTTGGAATTCAGTTGCAGCCTTGGCTTTCCTACTTCACTCCCTGAAGATGCAGACATGTGCGGAATACTCCTCCTTAGTGATGTTTCCTGCCTTCCATCCTTTATAAGCCTCTCTTTTCAGATGTAGGAAGTCCATGAGTTCCCTGTTGAGCCAACGGGGTTGCTGAGTCCTTTTACCACCTTTCCTATGGGTTGGGACGAACTCCCCTTGTGCTTCTAGGCTTGCTTCCTTAAGGAGCAACCACTCATCTTGAACTCCCTTCCCTGTCAAGTGCCATGGCCTCCTAGGGCCTCAAGAACAAGCTTCCTGAGCTTATGAAAGTCAGCTTTCCTAAAGTCAGGGACTACTGCATTGCTAGCTGACTTGCCAGCTTTGTGACGGATAGTGAAATGATCAACTCATGGTCACTGTCACCCAGCTTCCCTTTGATTCTTAGGTCACTGATTAGATCATCCCCTTTTACCAGTACCAGGTCCAGCAGCACCTTACCTCTACTTGGCCCATAAACTTCTTGAGACAGGTAGAGCTCATCCACACATGTAAGGAAGCATTGAGACCAATTGGATTTGGCTGACTGCTGTTCCCATGAGATGTCTAGGTAGTTGAAGTCTCCCATGACAACCATGCACCAAGAGCGGTCAGCCTTGGCCAGTTCCCTGGCGAATTCTTGGTCAAGCTCTTGTTCCTGATTTGGATGTCTGTAGTAGAATCCTGCTATTGTATCCCCTTCACTACATTCCCCTCATACTCTAACCCAAAGGGTCTCCAGTTGTCTTCCTTGGGTGTCAATCTCAGTTTATAGGGACATGTAGCTCTCCACATAGAGAGCTGCATACCCTGCCCCTTTTTTCAGCACAATTTCTCCTGTACACGGTATTTATACCCATAGCCCAGTCATAAGAGGAGTCCTTCCAGATGTCCATTATACCTATGAGATTGTAGTCATTTTTGTTTAGCAGGACCAGTTGCTCCTGTTTATTCCCCAAACTCCCTAGCATTACTGTACAGGCAAGTAAGTAGGCAGCTGGTGGCCCTAGGCTTCCTTGTGCTCATGAAGAAGCTCTGTTCCTGGGGTAGAAGTGGGTTCCCTTGAACCCACTCCTGATTTTGCAGTTGATGCTTGATGAGCTTGCTCTGGTGATTGTCTGCCCACCCTCCAGTGAGCTTAGTTTAAATCCTGGTTGAGCAGCTCAACCATTTTGGCTGAGAAGAGCTTCGTCCCCAGTGGAGTGAGGTGGAGGCTGTATCTTCTCAACAGACCACTGCCTCTCTCTCCAAAAAGCAGACTGTGGTCATAAAAGCCAAAGCCTTCACAATGGCACCAGTCCGCAGTCTTCTGTTTACTGCCTTGAATTGTCTCTCCCTCCTCAGCCTGTAACCCGTAACTGGAAGGATTGAGGAAAAAAAACACCTGCACTCCCAATCCCTCATAGCCCTGCTCCCAGAGCCTAGTAGTGACCCAACTTGGATTGCTCCAAGCCATGTTATTTGTGCCCACATAGATAAGGAGCATGGGGTAGTGACTGGAGGGCTGGATAAGTTTGGAGATCCTCTCAGTCACATTCTGGATATGTGCTTGCAGGTGGCAGCAGACCTCCCTGGCTAAGAGGTCGGGGAGACAGATTGGTCCCTCTGTCCCCCTCAGGGGGGAGTCTCCCACAACGACTACTCTGCATTTCATCTTAGGGATGATAACTGGTCACATTTCTTCCTCACTTGCAGTAGCTGGCAGCTCTGCAGGTTTTACTGGTACTGTAAGAGGTTCGTACCTGTTGTAGAGATCCAGGGAGCTGGTGACCCTGGTACAATGAGCCTTAGTGCTGGACACAACCCTTGTCCAACCCCCTGGCTGGACAATATGGGAGTACCTCTTGGCCTCCCTGGTCCTGGCAGGTGACCTAAGTCTTCCTTGTTCTTTCCTGGAATAAAGGTTCTGGCAGTAGGACTCCTATTCACCATCCCTTAATATCTATGTAGCACATGGGTCCTACAGCAGCCTTTAGCTTGCAAAATTGATCTGGCCGAAAAACACTGCCAACCCCTGGCCTAGCAGGTTCTGGAAGGAAATTGCTTGGAATATTATGGAAGAGTTTCAGCATTGCAGTAACTTGGAAGTTTGAAAATTTAAATTCTTCTCATTCCTCAGTATCAAAATTGCAAAGAGGTTCGCTGTATTCTATTAGCATAATTAATGGAAAATGGGACCAGAATAATGTCTGAGTAAAATGAAACCTATATACCTCTTGACAATTGAAACAAGGAATAAAGTGTGCAAAAGTGTCTAAAATATATATAAACCACTTTTTCTGTGAACATGAAATGTCACCTCATTTCATAATAATTACTTTTATTTTAAAACTTTAAATAATGGATGTGTCCTGTATTTATTCTTCTTTCCCTTATGCCTTTTACTTTTTATTCTGCCTATATTTCTTTCATTTTTTAAAAATCTTTTACAGATTTCTTAGTTGTTCTACTTTGTCTAACTCTTTTCTTCTCATCTCCTTTTGTTTTCTCCTTATGTTTTCTTTTCATTTGATTATTACTTTTTTTCTCTCCTCAATTGTCTTTTATTCATTTGAACTTTCTTTTTTCAGTGTGTATTGCCTTTAATTTACTTAAATCATTTTCCTTCTGTTCTGGTACTAAACTTTCTCCAGTGCTCTGTGTGTCACATGAACCTCTCCCTCCCTTTTACCTTCAAAGACATGAAACTTTGCTCCATCCTCTCAACTTCACTTCTGCTCCTTTTCTAGATTCTTCAATCTTTCCTTTAATCTGTCTTTCAGTTCCACCCAAATACACTCATGTCCTACATTTGTCTCCACTACATGTAAATTCCCATCCTCTCCAGAGATCCTAGATTACCCCTCCCATGCTGCTTCCAACATCCATATCCTCTTTGTTCTGTTCTCTCTGTGCTATAGATTTCCCTAGACCTGTGCAGTTTCTATAAACCCCATGTGCTGTTTCTTGTTCATGTTTGTTAGGTTCCATCCTGATGCTGCTCCTTGTACCTCTCTTCAGACCAATAGAAAGATTCTAGGCAGGCCCACTCTGGCTGCTATTGAGAACTGTTGTATCTTCCCCACTCTTCCTTTTAACATTACATACCATAGAGGCAGCAGACTATGCTGCTAAAGATATGGGCAGCCTTTTCTTTTATAGCACTACAAAAGCCCTTGTAGGGCTACAAAATGTGGCATGCAGTTGGTCTGTAGTGCTACAAACATAACCCAAGCACCACAGAAAAGTACCTACTTGATATAGGAACTTCTCTGGTGGTTTCATACCACCACCTATAAGATCTGTTTAGTTACACATAATGCTGCAGGGGTCTTTAAGATGCCCAGCATCCCATACTTCTCCAGTCTTCCCTCCCCCATCTTCAAAGGGGGCAGAAGGGAGGAAGGGAGAGTACCTGGTTTCCTGATAGCCCTCCCAGCTGGTAAGCTGTCAGAGAGCTCTTCTTGCTGGGATCGTTCTACCTCTGCCATGCCTGCTAGAGCACTAGGTCTTTTGGGTTGTTTAGTAGCAATGGTAATGTAAGGGGAGCAGCTGCCACCACTGTCAGAGCCCCAGTTTTTCCTGGGATCTGGCAGTGGCAACAGTGCCAGAACCTAAGTTCCCATCGCTGCTGCCAGAGCCCCAACAAGAGCCAGAACTCTGAGTGCCAACAGCACCATGGGAGCTCCCTTCACAGGCAAAACCTGGAACTGTGTCACCTGTGATGACATAGGAGCAAAAGCCAGTGTTTCCACCATGACAGCAGGCCTACAAGGGAACATAGTTCTCCTTACCACTGTAGGCAATGGAAGGATATCTTTAGCCTTTCAGCAACTTCCACCTAAACATTGGCATTCTATCCCTTCCCTATTAGGGGAGAGAGCAGCCTATCAGTGATAAGTCTCTCCTTGGGATAGGGGAGCTAAGAGCAGCCCCATATTACCTTCTGACTGGAGAGTATGCCTTTGAGGTGACTCCAACCCAAAGACTGGAAAACCTCTGTGCCTCCACAATACTACACTTCTGTAGTGCTACTAAGTGCTGATGTAATTTGTAGCACTACAAATGCACAGCTGTCCGTAACCTGAGGGTTTCCAAACCACCACCCAGAAGGCAGAGAACACAAGAGTGCAGAAAATGGTGGCTTCCATTTAGAAATCCATAAGATGTCAGAAAATAAGGATCTTGGAAGTGGGAAAAGAGGAGATACTTGTGTGGTTTGAGAGAAGTCTGGACAGGTAGTGCTATTTACAGGGTAAGTTTACAATTCATAATTTTTTAAAACATGATTCCTTTTTTTGCTAGAGAGAGATTTAGGATTCTAGCTGTCATCAGTCACTTCTGATTATTATTAATGGAGAACATTATGTTGTACATTCAAAAAATGCTTTCTTCCACAATTCTGTTTTTAACCAAAGCACATATGTTAATGGTGAAAGTACAAAGTGAAGGAGCACTGGGCCAGGTAAAGGGATGGTGGTGTTTTATGCTATCTTTTAAAGCCATCTTTGATAGCAGCAACTATTGAACAAAGAGCATCAGATTTACAAGCACCATTGGTCTGATATAACATAGCACTTCATACATCCCCATCACTCCCTGTGTTACAAGTTCCTCAGCAGTGGTCTACTGGTTCTGTGCTGCTTGAAGTTATTTATTTATTTAGTCTGCAAAAGCCTGATACTTGATGACCCTAAAGCTACATGTTTAAAAAGAAAGCAGTTTAGTTATATATCAACAGGACAGCTCAAACATTTTAGGTCAAGTAATACCACAGTCAAAAGAATAGCATAACTGATGAATTTGGATTAGTATGATATTTAAAAGTTATGTCTGATTGAAAACCTTGGACTAGGTTTTCAGTTCTCTTGTGATCTCAATATTTACCAAAAAACATCTTATGGATTCTTCATATATTAACACAGCATTAATTGAATTTCTAAGCTTTACATTTGTAGCAATTTTCCTAAGCCTTTAGTGTCAGTGAGTTACAAGTCCCTTTTACTAATCTAACCTTTCCATTCTCCCACACAAAGTTGAAATAGCTTTAATGGTAATCTTCTGAAGTGAACAAAAATTTCTTCTAATTTAGAAGGTAATTTTGAACACATGGAATTCTTCCGAATAGAAACTGCACTGACTATTTAGTTTGAGTCTTGAAATTTCCAGCATTTGTTAAGACTTTCCCAATTTAAAAATTTGTGGCATTTGGATCCGCTGAAAATAAATTCTTGTGACTTTTCAAGTCTATTTTGGGAAAACTAATTGCATATGGAGTTTAAAAGAAAACAACAGATATTCTTCAAACAAAAAAAAATCTTAGTGGTACCTAATTCTTACTGAGAAAAATAGTTTGGGTTATTCATAAACACATTATGGCAGATGCAGCATTCAGCAAGGATTCCTGTAAATAGCTCTTAATATATTTACCTATAAGCTTTTTTAGGTTCTTCTTTTAACACAGTGTAAAGATTTATAGGTTAATTATTCTGCATCATATCAGTGTATGCTCGTTCATTCTTTCAGACTGTTCTCCAAACAGTCTGAAAGGTCTTTGATAGGAATAATAGAAGAAAGTATAAGATTATATTAAGGGCTAACTCATGTTTCACATTTTTTGTGGTCTCCAGTTCCTTCTCTTTAGTACTGCTGCCTGGACAGTTATTCTCTACTTTGCATTTGATTTTTCTTTCATAAGTTTAATATTTTATACTTGCCTTTATTGAATTTCTTCCTCAGGTTTTCCTTTTTTCTCCCTTTTTTAAACATGGATACTGCTTGGTTTTCTTCAGTCCTCTGAGATCTCCCCTATTCTCCATCAGTTTTCAAACTTGTCAGTTTCCAAAATATCTTAGAGATTACTTCAGCTAGTTTCTTAGATGCTCAAGGGTGAATTTCATCAGGCTCTGCAACTCAGATACTTATCTCACTATTCCTTAAACAGATCTTTCCCCATTCTACACATGTTCCTACCTGCTTGTTGTTAATTTAAATTGTGTTAAGCATCTGGTCACAATTCATCTTTTTTGTAAAGACTGAAGCCAAAAGGGTTTGAACATGCATATCCTCTCTGTGCCATCTGCTATTTGTTCACCTTCCCCATTAACCAACGGCCCTTCTTTTAGAACTAATGTACTTAAAGAGACTAGAAGTGTTTGTAGAAATTTGTGGCGTATCCAGAAGCTTGTGTCATTCTTTTATTCCTAATCTGACCTGTGATCATTTTTCCATTTTTTAAAAAATTTTCATTTTAAGGTAATTAAAGGTCTTTAATTCAGTTATATTACTCTCCCTATACTTTCTATCTTTCCTCTGTTTCAGGATATTTAATATGGTCTGTTTTTATATTTTAATATTGCCAGTCACTTGCCTTCCTTTTTTTCTCTAGAAGTATGTCCTATCAGACCCTATGTGTAAGTTTTCTGAATTTTGAAAGCTGTTTTTTTCAAGACCATCATGGTTATTCTTCTATGCTCCTACCTTCCTTTCCTTACACTCAGATATGTTATCATTTTGTCATCAGTTTTATTAAAATTGCTTTTCACCTTCAGATTCTTAACCAGTCTATCATTATTAACCAGACTTGCATCTAAAGTATGTCTTTGCTTAGTAGATGCCCTCATCTCCAAAACAAACAGTTACTGTTGCATCCTTTGGATGCTCCCACTATATGTTAAAAAATGTCATCACATCCTCTTCCTTTTTCAGTGCTTCATAGTTGACACACACCATGCTGTCACACCTGTTTTTCCTACTTTTTATGTTTACCCAAAGGCTTTCAAAAGTACTGCCTCTCGCCTCGTTCTAGACATGAGGGAGAGAATACCTTCCTACATTAGAAGTGGAAATGTAGACTTATTGTATTATGTACTCATTCTCCTATAGGGACCAGACTCCCCAGCTGGGCATCATATTCTAGTGCAGACAATGCCCATGAACTTCTTATGTACTTCCTCCTTTCCACAACATCTCTGAATGCAGTTGAGGTAACTTTCTCAAGGGAGATGGAGTCTACCAACGCAGTCCAGCCTTTAGAGAGGAGGAGCAGGACGTGCTTGAACAGCTCCTTACTTGGCAGTTGGCACTCGATTAGAGTGTTGGGGTTTTCAGATTAAATATCTGGATTTGTAACTTTTTTTTACCCCAAAACCTCAAAATAACAATTGTCTGCAGGGTTGAGAGAAACCTTTTCTAACGAGTTCTAGTTACGCTAGTATATTTTCATGGCAACGATGGTACCTTTGGTATACTGATGGGGTTTTTTATTAGCCATTGCTATTTACTTGTATTATTATTTATTATAGTAAGTGTTTAGGTACGTCTGTCAAAGGTCAAAACTAGACTTAATACAGACAGTTACTAAGAAGAGTGTCCATTCCACAAAATGCTGAGTTTTCAGGAGTCAGGCAAGTTTGTCAAACAGTTCTCCCTTTGGAAGTTTGTTATGAGAAAAACAGAGAATAGGAAAAAATCCACAACAGGTACCTATTGCTATTGAAATAGTCTAAAATGGTGGTAAGGTGGGAAGAGTAGTTATGAGATATTTTTAGAAGGTTTTTAGTCTCCTACTGCCAAACACAGACAACATGACTCATGTCATCAATTTGTGTATATACTAGCTGAAGAGAAATTTACAGAAAGGAGGAGATCATAGTTTGAAAACAGCATATTCAGAGAAACCTCTAAAGATTAAGGTACTTCTCAGTTTTGTATAAGACTACTTTTAATTTAAAAAAAAATATGGTTTGAATTTTTATTCAGCTATTAGTTTTCTCATTTTATTCTATATCAGTTCTTACAGCATGCTCATCAACTTAGTGTCTGCATATCTTCTAGTAGTACATTAACCCCTGCAACTAACATCCCTCTCAGGTTTGCTCTCTCTTCTACTGCTCTTGAATTTTTTTTTTTTTGACAGATGCTTATAAATGATTATTCTGATAGAGAAGGTGCAGTCAAGGCTAAGTACAGACATTCAAAAATCCTGAGGCAGAACTGACCTAAGTTATGTAGGTTTTTGTAAGAGGCCTAGGTTAGATTGGTAGTGAACAGAACACACCTTTGCCCTTTTGTGGGGCATGCAGTCTGTCTGCACTGGTCAAAGTCAGCAGGTTGGGGGCACTCCTGCACACCTCCCAGTGGGCTCCCTTGGGCTGCCAAAGACTGCAAGTGCCTCTGAGCAGCTGGACCACTCTTGACTGGCTGCCAGTCAAGGGCAAGCATTCCTCCCTCACCTTGCCACAAGCATCCGTCAGCTGCAGACAGGCAAGAATGACTGTCCATGCCTGGCAGGCCCATCAGACTCCATGGGGCTGCACCCACTCATGGGGGTTCTCCTGGGCACAGTGTCAGGTCTGTGTGTATATCATGGGGTGCTTCGTGACAGAGTCTGTGCAGGGACACAGACACCTGCCTTCATGAACGACTGGTGCTTCCCGAGACTGGGAGGAGGGCACAATTTGTGGGCGACTTTTTCCGGCTACCTTTCTATCAACTGGTTTTACCTACAGTATTCTGAAGTGTCATGGCGGGGGAAGAAAAACAGGTTTGTGAATGGGATTTATTATAAGTGAAAAATGAAGCAAAATTGTTTTGTGTCAGCATTAAAGCTCTTTGTTAATCTTTTAATAGATTGGCATACACAACATTGTATTAAACTCAGTTATAAAATAAGCAGCATAAAAATTATACCTTACCAAAGGACAAGAAATAATCAATATAATAGTGCCTGAGTTGTAGATTGTGGAAACAGCTGTGTTTAAAAGTACTTGAACATTGTCCTTGAAAAAGAATGGTGGTAGATGAGGCTCATATATAAAATAAGAGACTTGATTTGTTATGAATTGGATGCATTATCGTCATCAGCATCAGTTAGTAGTCACCATTAGCAAATATTATTTTTGACATTTCCAAAACTAAAATCATATCAGTGAGGGTTGAAAAGACCTTGTTCTTTATTGCCATCTGAAGAATAAATTATCAAAGTAAAACTATGTATGAAAAGTGACTTAAACAAATGAATCACTTAACTGAAATGCACTTCCAGTCAAACTAAGAATTAAACACCCAATGTTGCAATTAACCTAATGAGTATAGAGGTGTTCTGATGTCCAGATTCACTAGCCACATCCACATTACCGTGGATGTTTGGTTCTCTGGGGAGCGCCTTGGGCCGCTGCTAGTTGTCCATGGGGAACACACATACCACGCACACTTTGGTGCGTGGCAAGTTATCCCAGGTAGGGTAGGGGAGGCTGGGGCTAGCACTGTGCTGGCCCCAGCAGCCTTACTTGGGGGCCTCCCGGGGCTGCAGGAGCGGTAAGTCTGCCATGTGGAACCTGGCCAGCAGCCGCAACATGGCTCTGGACAGCCTAGCTCTGCTTTTGAGCAGCACGCATTGCTCGTGCATGCAGTGCTTCACTTTTTTTTCTGCAGGGTTTTTTGACTCCGGGATAGCCAAAGCATGTGTTGTTCTCCTGGGACAAAAAAAACTGTTGGGGAAAAAAGCAGGAAAAAATAGCCCTGCATGCATGGACAGTACTCCCTTAGAACGGAGAGAACACCTGAATGTACAGTATGTTGTGCCACAGATGTGTTTGCAGTGCCACGTACTGCACAGCCATGCTTGTCTGGATGTGACCATTATTTCAGATCTTCTGGTTTCCACCCCTAAAAACATGTAGTCAATTTGAGAGGTTTTATTTTTTTCTTTTTGATATTTAAAATCTTTTCTATACCAACAGTTAATTATTTCAATAAGAATATCCTCTAGTTCATTATTTTGTATCTTCAACAAAGTTTAACTTTAAGAAAAAATTGAGATTACTGTCTTTATTGGTAGGTTAACAAAACTCACAGAACTGTTCACAATTGGTGCCAAAATGTTGAAATGTAAAAAGGAAATGCAAAGGGAAACCCTAAATGTACAATTATGTGTGCTCTGCCACTCAGATAAAAAAATATATGATCTGCAGTTTCAATACTATTGTTCCATCAAGAAGTAATTGAGTAACTTGACTGTTAAACTGAACTAAAACTGGAAATTCCTCTGTGTGCATGTGTGGGTGTGTGGGCACATGCCTGTACACACACACACTTTTTTTTAACCACATCTCTTTAAAAGCAGGCAACTTGTATTTTCATAAGATAAACAAAGACTGAGCCCACAGACAGGCATTCTTTTCTGCTGCTTCAAACTTTTCTGAAATGTGCAGAAGTGGAAATCTTCCTAAGAGAGGGAGCATAAGGTGCTCAAGCCTACAGACATCCCCCTCTGCCCTGCTCCCAATGCCTTCTCCGGGGTCACTCCTAGTCTGGAGAAGACTGGGAAGGTAGCAGTGGCTGGACTTCTGAGCATGGGAGAAGTCCAGGTGTTAGGTAGTGCCTCTTACATTTCCCAGTTTAGAGTGCCCACAAGTGGAAAGGTTGTAGAGGAAGCTGCAGCTTGATCGCCCTGTGCTTGGGAGGAATCCAGCATATCTTTCTCCCCAAATCTTCCTTACATTGGTATCCCCCCTGGTCTCAGGAAAGCTGAGGTTAGGTGGGGAGGAGAGTAATAGGAGCCAGCCATTGTTTGTAGAGTTGAGCTATATAGAGCCCAGAATGAGTATTCCTTTTAGGTATAAATCTTAATCTTTCCTTGCCATACATGGCTTTTTTTCCCCCCCAACAGATAGAATTCATGAGTCTCTGTTGGAGGTTTCCCCCTCTCTAGAAATGCATCTAAATCTCTGCCTCTCCCCACTGTAAGGCCTCTCTCACCCTTCTCACATCATCATAGTTCCATGATAAGTTCCTGTGAAAGAAACAGGAAAAAGGGAATCATGAACTTTGGTGAAAATATGAGACAGAAGCTGACAGACTGCAATATAAGAATTCCCTACAATACTGCTCAGCAGAATTTGTAGAAGCAAAGAGGACTCACTTCCTCTTTCATTACAGTCATCATATTATGACCAGCAGAACATATCGTAGTGGTAAATTGCCACTTTGACATCAATTGCCTTCACATTTCACATAATGGTACTTCATGCACTTTTTTCAGGATGTCACAACTTACTTTCAGAAATGTCAATTGACTCATTTTTATTCGTCATCCACTCTGGTCCTACTCATTCAGCATACCAGGCAAACAATAGTAATAATAGAAGATTAAAGATTTTATCGTGCCCTGGGGGGAGGGAGGGAGGGGGAATCAAGCTGCTCCTTCCTGCCCATGTAAAAATAATTTTGAAAAATATCAACATAAAAATGTAGACTAAACCCACTAAAGTGTGTAACATAGGGCATTCAAGAAATGTTCCCCCTATCTTTACCTTTGCAACATTTCCTTCCCCTGCCCCCAGCACGCAAAAAGATTTTGTTTACTAAAAGGTCAGTCTAACCTTCAGCAAATACAGTCACATTACTTCAAAGCAGACACTTGAACACAATTAGCTTCTCTCTGTTATGATATATTATTTGGAAAACCCAGTTCCTAGCATATGCCAAATATGAATCTCCATATGAAGACTAACCAGTTAATGCCTTGTATCACGGTAGATTTGCAAGCTTGCTGGTGGTATCTTTGCATATTCTGAATGCATCTCCACATGAAGAACATTTAAAAATATCTTAATGGGCAATTATCTTTGTGTACCTATTGGCCCCATCCACAGCATAGCCTGTTCACACAGCTTAAAGTCTTTTTTGCAGTTCTTATGGATTAAATATGATGGTATGAATATATCGCATCATCATCAGATGTTCATACAGAGAATAAAGATCTGGATCACAGACTTATGCAAAGTGTTGTTTTGTAAATATAAACTGCAAGAATTGCATACATCTCAGTAGACAGTTGTATCAAAGATTCCCATAATGTAGATGCCAGAAGCCTCCATCAAGATATCACACCCAAGAGGCACAGTTGGAACTTACTGACATATGGTGGAGCATATGATGAAACAAGGAAAATTTTAAATAAATAAAATGATAAAAAATAAATAAATGAAGCCACTCTTAGACGTGAAAGAAAATGTAATCTTTCTTTCAACCTAAGTAAGATGGATAGCATAATGAAGCATAAAACAGAAAGTGTACAAGTGAAAATTAAAGCAGAGGATTTTGTGGACTAGTAACAACTTATGGTTTCTCTCTCTCTCTCTCTTTTAACATTCCTTTGTTTGATTTTTTTATCTCTGCTGCCAATCTTAACACTTCACTAAATGTGAAGTGTGCCCATTCACAGTATACACAGTTCAAAGGAAAAAGTAGATATCCTCCTATTCTAGAAGAAGCTTCATAAGATCCACTACACACTAGATTTATAAGATATGCAGAAATACTGCAAAACAGAAAAAAATTTAAAATATTATACAGTGAAAAACTGGCTTGGGCCACACATCTTATGGGCTAGCTAGAGGCCCAATTGTTTCTACTTTGCATCAGTGTACTACAGCAAAACTTTAATGAAGTCTACTAAGTCTTCTTCCTAATGCTTTCCTGGCTTGGGGAACCTGTCCTGATGACAACCCTCCCAACCCCCTCATTTCCCAGCATGTATGGACCAAGACTGAAATAAAGAGGCTGTGTGCCAAAGCGTGGCAGTATTCTAGATGACCAACGGAGCTCACACAACTTAGAACAATAGTGAGCCTGTGCTAAATTGCTCGTGAATACCATGTCAGTATCTTGGATTTTAAAAATTAAGAAATTATGAATATACCTTTAAATCACCTTCGTCCAATCTCAGCCTCTTGTTATTTGTGTTGGCCTATAAATTAGTCCAGTATCTTTTTATCCCACGGTCAGTCATCAGGAAAGAGAAGAGAGGGCACAATGCATATTCCTGCATACACGCACACCCCCTCCCCAAATAGCTGCAGAGTTCAGAGTCCTTTTCTTTACTCACTGTCCAACTAGGCCTTTTCTTTTCTTTTCTTTTCTTTTATTTCCACTTCCTGGGAAGGGATTGAAATGAGTGATTTCAACTGTGCACAGTAAGAATGCTGAACTGCTTTTTAAACTGGTTGAACGGTAAGAATTCTCACACTACAGTATCTTTCACCTTTTTGTTTCTTGCATCCTCCTGCCTATTCTTCCTTTTTTTAAATTTTTGTTTTCCTTTTTGTCATGGCAACTCACTGGCTATCATCCTTAACAGTGGTCCATTTGATAAGTCTGTAGTGTCATGTGTTGGTGTAAGCACATGAATCAGGTTGTTCCACAGGGCTGGAGACATTTATTGTTTCTCCTAAGTTCATTACCATTTTCAAGTAGCTCCAATTTTCCTAAATCCATATAATAAATATTTGGACAAATTTTCAAGTAAAAACTAGATTAAATGCATCACTATGAGCATGCCCAGACAAGTGGAACCACGCACTTCAAAACACCTCATAGTCTGTAAAATGTGCATGGCACACATGAACAGACGCTCCACACTGTATATTTGCAGTGCAGGGCAAATCCCAGTATCTAAAAAAATGCTTTAAAAAAAACATGGCAGTGCATGTAGCTGCAGAGCCACGTTCTCACTGCCAGCTATGCTCCAGGTGCCCGGACTGCAACCTCTGCAGCCCCAGGAGTGCCCCAAGGCCCCAGGTAAGGCTGTTGGAGCCAGCCCAGGTGCTGGCCTTAGCCTTCCCTACCCAACCTGGGTCAATTTGCGGCATGCCAGAGCACATGTGCAGAGCCATTTCCCAGATACAAATAGCTGCAGCACATAGTTGTGCAGCACATGGGGATGCACCCTATATCTCAGTTTTCAGTTATTAACACAGCATATAGTATCATAGTAGCTACATGCACTGCCATGCTTTTTTTAAAGCATTTTTTAGATACTGGGATTTGCCCTGCACTGCAAATATACAGTGTGGAGCATCTGTTCATGTGTGCCATGCACATTTTACAGACTATGAGGTGCTTTGAAGTGCATGGTCCAGCTCTTCCCCTTGGTTGGGTGGTCTGTAGTAGACACCCACCGTAATGTCCCTTTTACCATGTCCCCCTTGTAGTTTGACCCATAGTGTCTCTGCCCAACCCTTCTTTAACCCAAAGCTAACCCTTGATGATGTGAGGTGCTCTTTGACATAGAATGCAACCCCCCCCCCAACCTTTCCTCTCTGTCCTGTCTCTTCTATATAGGGTGTATCCCCAAATGCCTGCTGCCCAGTCATAGGTAGGGTCCCACCAGGTTTCTGTGACCCCCTACTAAGTCTGGGTTCTTGCTTGCAATCAGGATGCACAGTTCCTCCTGCTTACTCCCCATTCTACGAACATTAGTGTAGAGGCATCTGAGGCCTCCTGAGGGTGTACGTGCCTCCATCCCACTCCCAGGACAGTTGTGGTCCCCTACTCTCAGGACATTGATCCTTACCTGGGTTTCCCTTCCTCTTGTCACCCTGCATGCTGGTGAAGCATCCTCTCTACTCAAAGTGGCCCCTTCCCCTGACAAAGCTAGTTTAAAGCCCACATGATCTAGATTAAGTTGGAGACAGTTAGATAAAATAAAACAGCATATCAGTGTTACAGTAAAATATAGTTGTAGTGGTGAATAGATGGTGCATCTACATATGCTGTTAATGTGACGGAATTCAGTGTAGTTAATGCCAGAGTTAACTGCTCCTCGGTGCAGTGTCTACACATGCACCTGAAATAGCAGCATTTGGAACTGGAGGGGAACAGCCCCAGGCTGGTGATGGGTTTCTGGGGGGTCAACCCTATGCTCTGAGTGGCAGCATCAAACAGTGGAGGGGCTAGCTGGGGCACTAAGAGTACTAAAGTACAGTGCTGTCTGGCAGGCAGCCCCCACAGTATAGCACTCTCATGCCCCAGCCAGCCTGTGTACCCATCTACACAAGTGTTTCATTGCACTTAATTACTCTGCTGTAAAATAGTACTGTTGGGAGCAATTAATTTACTGTACCCTAATACCAGCTCATGTGTAGGCAGTGAAACTTTACGGTGGAGCTAATTAGTCAGCTCCACAATAAAGTGCACATGTAGATGCACCCACTATGTATAAATGATTCAGTAGAATGTTCCTGTGGCCATGTAAATCATTTGGTCAGTGTCTTCTCCCATAATCTGGAATACTATGAGTAGGTAAAGGGCCATTCTGGTATTCCAAACAAGAGTCCTTTATTCAGATCACCCTACTGGAATCACATAAATCTGAGTTCTATACTAGTACCCTGTTTTCAGAAGTTTATTCAAGCCACCTATATGTCTGTGTCAGCATAGACTCTCAAGAATACACTTCTTAGAGCCAAGGGTATAAAAATCCAGGTAAGACTTGTGTTCCCTTTTCCCATGAGGCAGCAACACCCTCCTTTTCTTCCATCCTTTTTTCTCCCTCTTTTGCCTCTAAGACAGGGATTTTTAAACTGAGGTACACTTACCCCTAGGGCTATGCAACATTTGACAAAGTGTATGTGCCTAAATTTTAATAATGGTGGTAGAGAGTCTGAGTGGTGAAAGCACAGTAGGAAATGGTATTACCAGACACTGGCATCAGTGAACACTTGGATGCATCAGGCGTAGGGATATGAGAGCAATATTTTGCAAACAAAGTAGTATGTGGTCAAAAAAGTTTGAACACCACTGGTCCTTACCATAAAATATGCTTTATTTGTAACATAAATATCTTCTGTAACCCTGTTTCTCTTCCTTTGGCTGCTGCCTTTTTCTGTTCAGGAACTATTACATTTCAGTGGTACATGTGGGGGATGCATCCTCTCAGACTCTTTCCACATTTCTGCCTAAGATGGTCAAACATTTTCCAGAACAGATATTATTTTCAAGCTCTGATCTGTTTGATGAAAAATCAAGTCAGGATTCCAGCCTCTCCAGGTGATTTTTATACATCAACTCATCTTAATCCAGTCAGGGACCTCCTGATCTAGTAGGCTCAAATTTCTAAAGTGCTTAAATCCTGTGTTTTGGTTGGAAACCATTTCAAAGAGTTTGAAATTCCTTCCTTTCTGTGGGAGCAAACTGTTTGGAGGATGTAGAGCAGCAGCTAGAAGAGTTCTATCAAGGAGAATTTTTTAAAATTTCTTTCCCTTCTGGGTTGATCAAAGAGTATGTCCCAGATGTACTGTAAGGCTTGGAAAAAGATTCCAGGCCAGCTGTCAGTACAAGTTTCCAGTTGCTGTTTATTTCTAAGCAACACAGAGCAACAGTGCTCTGAGAACTGTTTAATCTTCTTTTGGTTGCATGTCAGATAAAGGGTTAAGAAAGTAAACTTTGCTACTTTAGATTGATCTCACTTCCCCTTTCCCCTTTCAGATATTATTTTTATATAAAAATTACTCTTTCATGGATCCAGGGCAAAGAAAAGATAAGTGCCTTGGAAATTAGAGAATGAATTTAAAATAATCCACAATTAACTTCTTATTTAATTAAAGCAATGTACCAAATACTTAAAAGTAATTAGATTCACAGAAATAATCTTACTATATTGTTAAAATTAGTTAAATGTGTGTTTGGAATGAAAAATAATTCCATGTTTTCAAGGTTGAGATGTTGTTACAGTAAAATAATGAAACACTGAAAATTTGCATATACTTGCTTCCATGATTAACTTCCAATACAAGGGAAGCACATGTACTTAATGCTCACCGCATGTTTGCAGGATCAACAGAAAGTACAGCTGGAAGGAACCTTACAAAGTTATATAGCCCAGCCCCTTGGTTAATGCAGGATCATTCCTGACTAAACCATCCCAGCCAAGTGTATGTCTAACCTGCTTTTGAAATCTTCTATTGATAGAGATTCTACAACTTCTCTAAGTAGCCCAGGGGTGGGCAGTTATTTCAGTTGGAGAGCTGCTTAATGAGTTTTGGTGAAGCATTGAGGGCCACAAGTGTAGCCCCACCCCTTGGCAGATGCCCGACCCTCTGGTTGCCATCTTGTGACTGGAAGTCTTGCCTCCTAGCCAGTGACCTTTGGTGCTGGGAGTCTCTCCCCTTCCCAGGAAGTAATCCTTTTTGGGGTGTGGAGGGGTAGGGGTGTGTAGTTGGAGGGGATATGTGGGGTGTGGGTATGGTGCAGGTGCAGTGTATGGGAGCATAGGAGGTGTGCATGTGCTGTGAGAGATATGTGTGGGTGTGGTTGAGATGTGGGGTATGTGGGACTTCTGTGTGTAGGGGTATGATGCAGGTGGGGTGTGTTTGGGGTATCACATGGATGTCTGTGGGACTGTTGGATGTGTGTATGATGAGGGGTAGGGTGTATGAGGGGGTGTGGGTGCATGTGTGGGGAAGTGTAGGTGTGGGATGTGTGTATGGTTGAGATGGGTGTGTTGGTAGGGTGTGGGTATGGTGGGGGTCAGGGTGTGGGTGTATATGTGTGGGATGTGTATAGTGGGGTATGTAGGACAGTGTTTTATGTGTGTGCATGTGTGTATGTGTGTCTGTGTGTATGGAGGGGATGGAGTTTGTGGGGGTGTGTGAGTGCATGTGTGTAGTGTGGATGGGTTGGGTGTGCAGGTGTGGGGGCTCCCCCTTGCCTGCTTTTTGCAATGCATGAGCAGGACCAGAGTGAGCTGCCGGCAGAGCTCACCCCGCTCCCCTCAACACTGCAGCTTCCCCTCCTTACCTGCTGCCTGGAGCGCCACAGCAGGGACAGGAGGAGTTGCTGGAGGCTGGGGAACCCCAGCAGTTCCCTGGGTAGTGGCAGCAGCAGGAGGCCTGCTCAGACGCTGTGCCTGCTGGTCGGGGAGACTGGGACCATAGCACATATTGCTTCAGTCGAGACTCAGCTCTAGGCAGAGCGTAGCAGGGGCAGTCGTGGGTGGTGCTGAATACAATTAATTGGTGGCTACCTACTTGTGGACCAGATCCAATCATTTGGCAGGTTGGATTTGGCCCATGGGCTGTATCTTGCCCACCCCTAAAGTAGCCTGTTCTAATGCTCAACCATCCTCATAGTCATAAAGTTCCATCTAATTTCCAACCTACATTTTCTTTCCTGTAACTTTATGCCATTTCTCCTAGTCCTGTCTCCTATGACTAGAGAATAACTCATCTCCATCCTCTCTATCATCACCCTCCAGGCATTGGAAGATTCATCAAATCCTACCCTGCCTTCTACCTCCTCCACCCAGTCTTTTCTTCTGCGGACAAAATGACCCTAGCCTTTGCTTATAAGTCACACTTTCCAAGCCTCTAATATTTTTTTGTCATTCTCTGCTGGAGTCTTTCTAATCTGTCTATATCTCTTTTGACATGTTAGGCTCAAAACTGGACACAGTATTCTAGGTTAGGCCTCAGTGCTGAATAGAGAATTGCCTCACTTGATTTGCAGGTAGCACTCGTATTTGCACATCCCAGTATGCTTTGGCTTTTTTGTAGCAAGAGCAGTCTGCTGGCTCATATTCAGTTTATGGTCTACTGTAATCCCCAAGTCTTTTCCTGATGTACTGAAGTTTAGCTAGTCATTCCCCTGTCTGTATTTGTTCATGTATTTATTCTCAGAAAGGATAACCAATGTCTCCAAAATTACTTCAGCCAATTCCTTCAGTATTCTGGAGTTCATCCCATCCAGCCCTGCCAAGTTGAAAGCAGACTAAGAGCTGGCTCTGAATGAGAGTTTAACCTCAGTAAATAAAAAGACTTGATTTTAAGACTCAATCTTAAATGAATAAAACCAAGTCAATTTTGAATAATTTTTAATACAAAATATATTGTATGTTATAAATGACCATACTACAATTATATTAACAATCATAGTTTTATCTTCTTTTCCTATACTTTTAAAAGTTAATATAACATAAAATCCTATTTTCAAAAGTGATTAGAAAAGTAGCTGACAGGGTTTTCTGGTGGAAGGCTAGAATAGCTGCAGACTGGATCCAATGGTTCCATGGGTCGGATGAAGCCCCCAGGCTATAGATAGGCAACCTCTGGATTTCTGTAGAAAGAAAAGCATGTAATAAGTAGAGGTGCACCAATACACTGGTTTGATATCAGCTCAGCACCAATAAAAAGAAAATTGGCTGTATCAGAAATCAATCAGTGTGATGTGGCTGATACTGTAACCAACAAATGGCCAGTGTATGCTCACAGCTGCAGTGAAGCATGTAGGAGGTGAGAAGCACAGCTCAGCAGCTGGAGAGCTGTGTGCAGCTGATAAGTCTGTTGTGATAGAAGGGGATGGGGAGGGAAGAGGTGTGGAGGGGGGTGCAGATAAAGGGCCCTGTGATGAGGGATGGAATAAGGCTGAGGCAGGTGCTGCCCAGCTGGAGCAGGGCAGGGTGAGGTGGGACAGAGTTGCAGGTCATCTGGGGAGTGCGAAGAAGGCAGCTCCCACCACTGAATGCACTCCAGGAGAGCATGGGGGGGGCATGTGTCCCCAGATCTGTGTGGGGCAGGGCCAAGTGGGCCAGGGCTGGGGCCAGGGCTGCACAGGCCTCTTCCCAGCAGGGGAGGCTGGGCTGCACTCAGGGTGGGTGGCAGCAGAGCAGGGAGGGAGGAGTTGGGGCTACAGCAAATTTTGGAGTGGCTGCAGCCTCCCCATAGCTCCCTCCCAGCACCAGTGCCTCCCACCCCAAGCTCAACCTGGATGAGCCCCCTCTACTGGGAAGAGCCCAGTGCAGCCCCACCCAATTCACAGTGGCAGCCTGCCCCACTCAGATCCAGGGGCACACGCCCCCCCTTGTGCACTCCTAGGATGCCCGCAGTGGTAGGAGTCACTCCACCCTCCCCACATCCCCTGGACAAGCCACAGCTCCATTCCATGCCCCACTCCATCCCAGCTGGGCAGCACCTGCACCTGCCTCAGTCATTGTCCTTGCCCCAGCCCCACTCCCTCTCTCACAGCAGGGGTCTTGATCTGCACACCTACCTCTTCCCTCCCCTTCCACCACAATGGACTCACCAGCTGCACGTATCTGTCCATGCTGTATTAGAAATCAGATCCGTATTGGCCAATATGCCTTTTTAAAAATCAGCTATCAGTATGAGCCCCCAAAATCTCTATTGGTGCACCCCTAGCAATAAGTAATTGATGGTTAGATTCACAGATTCATAGATGTTAGGGTTGGAAGGGACCTCAATAGATCATCAAGTCCGACCCCCTGCATAGGCAGGAAAGAGTGCTGGGTCTAGTTTATCCAACCTTCTCTTGAAGACCTCCAGGGTAGGGAAGAGCACCACCTCTCTTAAGCGCCCATTCCAGACCTTGGCCACTCTAACTGTGAAGAAATTCTTCCTAATGTCCAGTCTAAATCTGCTCTCTGCAGCTCTGTCCCACCTCACCCTACCCTGCCCCAGCTGAGGGGGGACCTGGTGGCAGCCTATACACTGCTGAGGGGAGATCAGCAGGAAATAGGGCAAGCTCTTTTTTCCCGGGCACCACCAGGGGTAACTAGAACCAACGGTCACAAGTTACTGGAGAGCAGGTTTAGGTTGGACATTAGGAAACACTACTTCACAGTTAGGGTGGCTAGGATGTGGAACCAGCTTCCTAGG
>JAGPOW010003642.1:51084837-51100501 GCA_030014935.1 Caiman crocodilus
GTCATAAAAAGAGACTAGATTAGTCAGGCATGATCTGCCTGCTACGAACCCGTGCTGGTTTCCCCTCAGCATAATTTGTCCTGCCGGGCTCTCGCAAATATGAGCCTTGATAATTTTTTCAAAGAGTTTGCCAAGGATGGAGGTGAGACTGACTGGCCTATACTTGCCTGGGTCCTCCTTCCTCCCCTTCTTGAAAATGGGGACCCTTCTTGAAAATGGGATTAGATTTGTCTTTAATTCATGACAATGTGTCATTAAGAGAGGGCTACTTAGTGGTCTGACAAATGGGAAGGGCCATGAATGGCGGGGGTTTGGAGAAATCAAGGGGGGCTAGCAGAGTCTGTAGGAGGGGTTCGAGGGATCAGGGTGGGCTCTATAGAGTAGCTGGTGGGTCCAGGAGGGTTTGATAAAAGTGTGAGGATGGGGATAATGGAGTCCATGGTGGGGTTGGAGAGGCTGGCAGAATTAGAGAGGCTGTCTGATCCTGCTAAATACTTCCCCAGATCCTTGCAGCCCCACCTCTGATACCATTGGGCTGCCCCCAACCCTGCAAACTGGTCACAGGTGTTTTTTACCAATGTTCACTGGTTCCTGGAGCCTGATTGAAGTAAGTTGGGGTGAGGGATGTGCAGATCAGGGGTGCTGGCTGCTCCATAGGGCAGATTTGGTGGGATTGGGGGGAGCTCTGTCTCCCCCAGGACGAAGGACTATTTTTAGACCTTTGACTGTCCCCGCCCCCAGGCAATAAAACCCCCTGGTGAACAACCCCCCCTCAATTCTACCCACCCTTCACCTCACTCCAACTTACTTCCATCAGGCTTGTTTGATCAGAGGGGTTGACATGCTCAGTGGGTGGGTTTAGTGGTTTGAAGAGAAGGTCTGTCCATCTGGGGATGGGAGGAGGGGTTGCAGGAGCTAAAAATAACCCCATACTGGGGATGGTAGAAAAGGCACAGCCTCTGGGTCTGCACTGGGAACATGTACAGAAGTTCACTTAAATTGGTTTTACTGTACCTAATCTAAATTAGACTGGAAGCATCTTTATGTGCATTAATGTGATTTTCCTAATGCACATTACATTTAGTACCTGCAATATGAGGTACTACAAAAATGTGCATTAGGCTGTGCTAATGTGCAGTAGTGCAAGCAGATGCTTTTTAGGTGATACTTGATGCACAGCAGCCTATTCTACTGTGAGCATATGAGCATTTTTTTTACATACCACTTTAATGCTCAGTACAATAAGCTACTGCACATTAAAGTGCAGGTGTAGATGCACCCACTGTCTGCCAGATAAGTCAATTTAGATCAGGTTGGCTATTTTTTAGACCAGTCTAACTTTCCTGAACTTTTGTACAGTTCATATTTAGATAGATCTAATTAGGGATCTAAATCTAAGGTTCACACCGAGGGTGAGCTAAGTTTGAGCAGGTGGCCATTTTTAATGTGATCTAGCCTCCCCCTAACCTCCACAGAGAAGAGGGGTGTGGCCACAAGATAAGAAAGTAGATTGTTTTAAAATTAGACTACATGTATCATGCACAACAACCATGTATATAGTAGTTAGTATAAAATGTGCATATTCTGCGATTCATAATTATATCATATTCTATAACTAGGTAACTGGTTTTATAAAATGGACATGCACAGGAAGATAGTGGCAGGCAATAAAATGTTGTGATATGTTCATTAAAACCTTAAATTACCTTCTCACATATTTTTACTCCTGTCTTTTTCTTATTCTTTCCTTAGTCAATATGTGATAAAGATCTTTTACAACACCAATATGGAGTCCTCCTAATATATAAAAATATATATTACCTAAGATCCTTATGCTCAAGGTGTTAGGATTATAGTTAGGGTAAACATTTCCTAGAAGAGAGAGAAAAAAAGATTAATCTCATTCTACTTGGATTTTAATAAAAGTAGATAATTTTGTTCATTAAAAATTTTTCAATACATTTCCTTCCTAAATGACTTGGGTTTTGGCTGATAGTTTTTAATTCTTCAACTTCTGCTAGGAATGCTAATAAACATCAGCTGCTTCTTTACAGAGGTGAAATGTTCAAGTCTAGATCCATCTGAACCTCCTGGATCTTGAACTTTTCCGTCCTTTTTAAGGGACATTTGTTATCTGTTTTTCATCAAGATCTGTTCATTCCATTTCTAATAGGCTGATGATAATCTTCTGAAAGGAATAGTATAGATATATAAAATAATTATGATGGATTGGTACTTAAATATCACAACAGTCGAACAAATGAATTGTATCTATCAAATTTGAACAGGTGTGCAATATGCAAACCCCTTCTAATATGCTCTGTTGTCATAAATTTGTTATGTATCCTTAATCACATAATTTTTTGGCCTCACTCCTGAATACTTAATTTTTACAATCTGACTGATTTGAATGAGTGTTTTTTGTGTGTAAAGATTTCTAAGTTGCGCTCTTTCTGTAGTGTGCTTACTATTTTTAACTAGGCATAATTATGCTTGCAGAGATGCTGTTATACCTGTTTTTAAAGTGCTTTGAGATCCATGGCCAACAGGTGCTACTGAAATATAAAATGTCATTTGTTTGTTGTGGTTAGTGGATTATTCTGTTTAAAACTATGTATCTTTAAAACTTCTGTAAGGCCTGGGCATTTTGAAGAATGATAGGCTAACAGGCTTTAATTAAGGGACTTCTCTAATGTACTGTGTACCTGCCTCGCTTCAAATATCTATTCATGCACTGCCTTAGTGCTTGCGCCTGGTGGTGGGTGCAGTGAGGGTTCATGTGGCCACTGAGAGGGACCTTGATCACCCCAGAGAAAGCCCCTAAACTCACCATGACTTTGAATGTATTTCCAGTGAAGGGGTCTTCCTCTGTAGGTCCCTCGGGGTTGGTCACTCCTCCCAGCAGTTATTCATGGGGCTCCACCTCCCCTCTACCCCTTCCTCATGCCAAACTCTGGCAGGCCACTTGATGTTAATGCAGCTGTCCCTCTTGTTTAGATGACCTTTGATCTGCACGCCCTCCTCGGGATTGGTTATTAACTTCATTTCTTTGATAGGCTTTGGGCTTACTGGATAAGCTCATCTTGTCTATCTTCTCTGTCATCAATGGCTACTTGCTGAGCCTCATGATCACCCTGGTGGTATGGTGATGGCCAGCTCCCCCTCAAGACAGACCTAACCACTGAGGCACCCAAGGACTAACCCCCACCCAAAAAAAACAGACCACTACCGCCACACAGAAGACTAAATAAAGCCCAATAGCAACTAAGGAGAATAAAGGATTTTTCAAAAAAAGGATAAGAGGACAGACAGAATGGAACGAGATCAGGATCCACTTCTACTTCCATTCTTCCACCCTAGAGCTTGAGCCAGGTGACATCCTCCGGCACTGCTCCGCTCTGCGTTCTTGCTGGGGTATCTTCTGCCTTTCCCCAGGTCAGCCTCCCTCCATAGCTTCATACCTGTGAGAACTCAAAGTAGGAAGCCTCTGCTGTATCTGGGTCTGCTATGGCTCCTTCAGGAGTGAGGTCATCCCCTGGACACCAGTGCTGCTCGTAACTGGCACAAGGTTTATTCTCTGCCGCTCAGGGTACCTCTCCTCAAGTAGTGTAATCTGCCCCCTTGTACCAGGGCTGTTTGTTGCCAAGGCAGAGGGCCTCCGCTGCTGCTTTGTGGTCCAGATTCTTTCCTTCATGCCAGCGCTGTCTGTCACCAGTGTGAAGAGCCTCCACAACCTCTGCTTCCTCTCCTGCTCTCCCTGTTTCTGTTCCAGCACTCCCTTTTATCTTTGATGACCGGTGATTGCTCCTGATGTCACCTGCCAGCTCCAGCTGTATATAGGTACAGGTCATGAACCGTGCAGGCTTCACTCTTTGTTCTTGTGGTGTCTGGTGTCCTATGGTCAATAAGTAGTTTTCTTTTTGGGGGTTTTTCCTATGGGGTGTGTCGCTCCCATCCCAGGGTCCCCCAAGGGAAGGGTCTCCAGCTTCCCCATGGTTGTGCCCCTGGGACATACTGCTTTTGTGTTACTGAGTTGAAATGCAAAATTGTGCAATACAAAGAACTTGAGCATAATTTTGGTTGTATAAATGGAAGTTCATCCTGCATATGTCTGGGACTTCTGTATTTTGTAAAGAACAGTTAATTTCTTGTGAGTATATTTGCATTGTATCACCCAGAACCACACATTTGAGCCATCCCATCAGAGATTCAATATAACCTTTTTTGTTATTATGTATGCTTATAAGTTTAGCACTCTGCTATCTTTTGTTTGTGAACAGTTAAACTTAGAGTTGATACATGAATATAAAATAAATCTACTATATATAATGTACAATCACATGTACATAAACATATTGTACATAATTAGAAAATTAAAAATGATTGTAACATTTATAAATGTGAAACATAATTGTAGCAATATAAATTACATTTAATTTATATCTCTGTAGCAATATGCATGTATTTATAAATGTTTCTCTATTTATCTATTCTGGATTTTTATTTCCAAAACATCAGATGTTTTTCAGACAATATTTAAAATGGCTGACAGCATTTTTTTGTCTAAAAATGTATAAACTAGGTTTCTTCTTAAACATGGTCTTAGCCATGCATTTGAAGTTCATATGCCAATTTGCCTTCTCAAATCAATGTTGAAAGTAGAGGTTGATAAGGGAGATATTTCTTGGCCTGTAAATGTAATATAGGAGTCCTAATGCTGTGACCCGCACATTTCCTTTTCCAAGTAGAAGAGACATACATGAAGAAAATTATCTCAGTCTATTCCTATATTTTGAAATGAAGAGCAAATACTCATGTTTTAAAACATGTAGACTTAAGAAATGGAAACAAAAAACAAGAAATAGTATGTCTAATTTTTCTCCAGGATTCAATTTCCTCTTCAAACCTGTCATAGTTTATTTAAATTAATATAAATCATTCCACATTTAATGATACCAGACTTACCTTGCCTGAGTTAAATCACCTGCAATATAGGTGAATTTCTAATGCATTCTAGAACAGTTTAAATTGTGGGGCCATTTTTAGCATCAGTGGTCAGATATTTGATTTGTCTCCCCGGTGAAGGAAAAAATCATCATTGAGATCTGTTGGGGATCAAAAAAGAAAATACTAAAAATTGCTGTCTACCATGACTGATGAATGTTAAAAGTTGCTCAGACTCATAATAAAGCTCAGGAGGTAACCAAAGCATTTGTGATAGGTTTGTTTAAGTAGACCTCAAGTAAAATTATGTCCCATCTGGCTTCTTTTTGAGGCTGAAAATACCTCATTCTGAAGAAAAAAAGAGGTTGAAAACAATAAAAGGTCTTAAACAATTTAAGTTCTTCCAGTAGGAGTAGTTTACAATCATTTTTTTTTAATTTTTTCAGTATCTCATGGCAATTGTGAGAATCTAAAATCAGTCCAAAATATTGACCATAGTGTAAAGTCTATTGACTTCAAGAGTCTAGACTCTTGAATTTCTTGTCTGCTTTTAAAGTAATCAACTACATTTCTAGCAAGCCACACTGTAATATATAACATTTTTTTCAGGACAGTCTTTCTATTTGAGCAAGGATTTGCATTAGAAGTCTAGGGAAAAATATTTAATATATAAGGATTAAAAATATCTGATAATATGTAAGGAATGTCTTTCTCATTGACACTTAAATGACCAGAGACCTTCCTACATTTTTTTTATATTGGAGGCTAATATTATATTAAATCTGTAACTGCAAGCCTTGTACTATGAATATTAGGGCTGTATGAAATTTCAGCAGCCGTTTCATTTCGGAGGTGTTTCAGGCCCTTTTGGCATCTGAGACACCAAATCTGAATCGAAACAAAAGGCTCAGAAGCATCTCTGAAATGAAACAAGGCATCCAAAATGTTTCAGAAAAATTCGGAGTTTCAGAGCGGGGCTTGCAGGCAAATAGCTGTACACTGCTGCCCTGCCAAGTGACTCAACTCTACGGGAAGCTGGGATCCGCACCGGAGGTCTCCTCATGGCTGTTGTCTGCCCTGTGTTGCACAGGGCAGGCAGCAGCAGCAAGGAGATCCTGGCATGAATCTATACTCCCTGAGGAGACAGGTCACGTGGAAGGGCAGTGCTGATGCCTGCCACATGCCCTGGCTCTGCAGGGAGCAGAGATCTGTGGCTGCATGAGGTGGGCAGCAGCGGGAAGGAGACTCCAGCATGAATCTCTGCTCCCCGCAGAGCCAGGTCACATGGCAGAGCAGTGCTGGTCCCTGCCACACAACCTAGCTCTGCAGGGAGCAGAAATCCAATGTGAGGTCTTCCTGCCATCACTGCTCATCCTGCACAGCCCTACATTACCGCAGCAGTGCAGGGTGGGCAGTGGCAGTGAGGAGACCCCCGATATGGATCTCTGCACCCTCCAGAGCTGAGCTGCGTGGCAGGGACCAGTAGGTTTGCTTGCTGCTCTGCACTGCTTTGCTGCCCTGTGACCCAGCATGACAGGGATCAGAGATCTATGTGGGGGTCTTTTTACGTTCACAGAGGGCAGCAGCCTGCCCCTGGATGAGAAACCCACAGCCCAATCCTGCTCCCCGCTGGGGCCCTGAAGTCCCAAGCTCCACCGGCTAGGCAGGACTGTATGAAGCTTCCCTTGCAGCTTGTTTGAAGCAGATTGCCTGAAACAAGACAGGACAGTGATCCAAAACACCAAAATGAATCACTGTGCTCTGAAACTGAAACTGAATCAAAACACAGCCATTTCACACAGCCCTAATAAATATATACTGCCATTTGCTTCCTAATAGTTTTTTTTTGGGGGGGTGGGGGAGAATTCCATTTTATGAAAAATGTTCCTGACATTTTAGAAATGAATTCAGCTTTTCTCTGCTTTTTGCTTCTCAAGATTCCCTTGCTTAGACTTGAGGAAAAGAAGGAAAGTCCATGTCTTTAATAGGTGATGGTTAACTTTGAACTTGAACAGACCTCCATCTTATTTCATGACCTTGGCAGTTGCTGAATTGCATCAAAACTTTTTTTAGACATTCATACAGGCTTTTGTTTTGTTTCAGCTGCTTGTGCTCTGGATTAAAATTTTATACAATTCATCTTAGTTCCATGCCAAACCATGATTTTTTTTCCTTGGTGTTTAATTGTACAGGTTTATATATACGATATATACGTGTGTGTGTGTGAGAGAGAGAGAGAGAGATAAGGCTTGTATCTAAATAAGATAGTTTACATCATGGTAAACAGTTGATGTCATTTGTTATCTCTATATGACAGACTATAGAACCCTCATGAACATTTATTAACCCAAACCCACATGAGCTTTCTTGCAAAGAGAATCATTTGGGAATATGTACACTTTTTTCTATACCTGTTCAATAACATGTTAATGCCGCTTCTCAGTTTCATTCTACAATGTCTGTGCAACAACTGTTTTACAAGTGTGATAGAATAGTGTGTCTCAGGGACTAGGGAAATCAGCAGGGTTGTCTGGTGTAAGATAACTGAGTAGTTGGCATTAAATTTCAGTTCCAGGGGAAATGCAAACTTGATTTCTCCATTATTTCTGAGCTGACATTAAATAAGGGGGCATGTCACTGGAATTATTCTGGATCAGAAGGAAGTATCAGCATTTGCATTAGCTAGGAAGTTCCTTTTTAAGTTATACAGAAGAACCTCACTGGTCAAAATCTAGGATTACATTAGAGGCATTGAAAAATCATGAGATTCTTGGCTTAGATATTGTGAGAGGTTTTATTTTGTTTCACTTTATTTTTAATCAAACATATGAAGTCCTTTTGCCTTCTGGGTTCTGACCTTCAGGAGATCAGGAAAGGTTCATTCTGTAGCTGGAGGGATTATCATATTCTTAATGATAGTCAAGATTCTCTCCTATTCAGGTGTATCCAAGAGTGGTAATTTTAAGAAAAGCAACAACAATTGTACAAATGTTACGAAACTAAGAATTGACAATACTGGGAATGTGTTAGGAGAGGAGCTGTGTTGGAGCTCTAAAGTCTATTCAAGTCTCAAAAGCTACAGTCAGTCTGGAGATCAAATGTACCAGCGGTATGTCCTAATCTTGAAAAACTTTTTATCCTAGAAGCCTAATGAAGGCCTGCACTATGCTGAAAAGCATTCTTTTTTAGCTTGGACTAAGGCTTTTTTTAAAATGACATTTTTTACTTGAGCTGATAATTAGGGGTACTTATAGACATAGAAGAAAAAACAAAACAGTGCTTTACTTTCTGCTTGGCATACCCCTGTGCTGAACACAGTGCATGTCCAGAAGAGGAATCACGTCAGTTTGACCTGGCTCACCCAGCATCTGTATAGCACACATGCTTCAGCAGGGTTTTTTGGCATATTTATCTAATAGCTAATTGAATCAGCTATTAGATAAAAGCACCAAAAAGCACTGATTGAATCGGCTATTAGATAAAAGTGACAAGAAGCCCCACTGAGCAGTGCAAGCTATACAGGCACTGGGGAGCCAAGACAAACTGACGTGATTCCTTCTCCAGTAAAGCGCTGGGGCTTGGGGGGGCTTTTTTTCCATGCCTGTTGGTACCCTGTGTTGTTCTGATTTGCTATGGGAATCTTTGTAACCTAAATTATTTCAGGTTTAGTTATGGCTTTACATTTTAACTTGCAGCATCATATCAATAATCAGCCATATGGGAAAAATGGTATTCCTAAGATTTGCTTCCATGTTCCTTTTAACAATTCTTTATTTTACTAATGAAACTTAGAATATTGGAGTTTTTGGTCCTGTACCATAGTATGAGGTGCACTTTTTATATTGCCAAATCTGAAATAGTATAGCGACCATTGCTATACTCCATGGGTGCGTCCATACACGCAAGGACATGTACTTGTAGCAGCTCAAATAGAATTGGTGCAAATTTAAGCCGGGGATTTTTGCTTCAGCGCACATGCTCAGACATGCACTTTGGTGTAGAGAAAATTGTGCCATTTGGGGCTAAATAACCCTGCTTGGCTCCTCCTGGATCTTCAGCCAGAGCACCTGGATCAGCACCTGTGCTGTCCCCAGCAGTATAAAAAGCTGCCCTGTTCTGGCCCCAGCAGTATAAAAAGCCACCCTGGCAAGTAGTTCAGGGCTGCTCGCTCTCAGGGCTTCTGCAGCCCAGCCAATTGGTACTTGGGGACACTACCCTTTGTGCCAGCTTGACTGCTGAAGCAGCCCTAAGAGTTCCCTGCACCCTCTACCCACTACAGCAGTCTGGAAGTGGGGGCTACTGTCTACCTGTGACCTCCTGTGCATTTGCCAGACCCAGATGGGAACTGCACAGCCAGTAGAGGCATCCGCCTCTCTGGGCCAGCTGCCAATGAACTATGGTTACAGGGTTGGCCTTAGTGCAGCACTACTGCCATGTGTGCCCCCTGCCCAGCCATCTGGGCAGCTATCACCCAGAAGATGTTCTGGGTGTTGTGGGCTGCTTTGAACTGTCAAAGCATGTCCTCCTGGCCCCATTTGGCAAGGAGGTCAGCCACAGCCAGCTGGGTCCAAATTGCTAGCTCTGAGCAGGCAGGATCCTGCCACTGGTCTCCCTAGCAGGAATGCTGGTGTTCTCTATTGGAAAACTGAAAAATCCCTGATAAAAAAATCCCAAAGTCACTCTGTAAGATACCCCCAAATCCATGTTCCTCCACAAGTAAAACAAAAGACCACTGTAAAAAGAAAGATAGAGAAAAAGCGAGACAGAGATAGCGATCAGTTGGACAATGTTTTATTGATATATGTTATGGTGTTAAAGCAAATCTCTTATCATAATAATAAAGTGAACTCTAAATACATGTTTCATGAATTCATGAATACATATTTTGCTGGGGGCGATGGCCCCCACACAGGGGTTATGGCCCGCCAGTAAGGGGTTTGGCCCCGCAACAGGGGGTTCGGCCCTCACACAAGAGATATGGCCCCCCAACAGGGGCCAAATGGCTCCCACAAGGGCTGCCACCCCCCTGCAAGGCCCACATGCTCCACCTGGCCCCATCTTCCACCAGCTGCTGCAGCCCCTCTGATGGTTGCCACATCAAACCCCACTCCCCAATGGCTGCCACACCCAGCCTCACCCCTCAATTTGCACCCCGCCAGGACAGCATGGCTGTGGCTGATGGGGCTGTCACATGTCCTGCACTATGCAGGTGGGGTCCCATTCAGCCGGACGGCAGCCAGACTGCTGGTAAGTGCCCGGGTGGGGGGCAGGGATCGGGGAGGTTGGGATGTTGGGAGGACGAGGACACACAGAGCAGGGGTCAGGGACCTGCAGGGGGGTCTGGCAGGATCAGGAACAGGACAGAAAAGTGATTGGTGGCCTCAGGGTGGCTGGTGGAGACAGGGGCCAGCCAGCACAGGGGTCAGGGGCCTCAAGGGAGCTGGCAGGGGTAGGTGCTGGCTAGGGCAGCAGTTAGGGGCCTCGGGGAGGTGGCAGGGGGAGAGACCAGCCAGGGCAGGAGTTGGGGTCCTTGCGGGGGCTGACCAGGGAGGGGCTGGCCAAGGCAGGGGAAGGAAGGGATGAGGGAGTGTGTGGGGCCATTGGAGGTCCCCACCATGGTCCCCTTCCTGCTTCTCCAGGCAGCCAGAGCATCTCTGTGGAGCACCCAGCCTCTGGTTGCCTACTCTGCTTTTTTAAACTTCAATTTTTTTAGACCCCTGCATATCCAGGGGTATAATTTTCTCCCCATGCTGCAAGTATGCAGTGTGTAGAACATTTTTTCTTTCCCACACATGCCTGTTGCCTCACATCAAAGGGATATGAATCAGGGCAAGAGGCACATGCGTGCTCATCTGGATGTGGCTCATGAGTTTCACTGGAATGTAATATCTCACTGCAGCATGTGCTAATTGACAACCTCCAAGATTTATTTGACTTTGTACTGTCATGTGTAAGAATTTTTCAGTTATCCCATTGGTACTTGTATATGATCTTCTGCTATGAGTGAAAGGATTAAAAAATCACCTAGATCAAAGCTTGTAACTTGCAATATTCAGTCATGGGCAGTTGGCAAGAAGCTGGGAGACTAATAACTAGTATATGGCTCAAAACTTCAAAGAATCCTAGAAACAAATATGGTGTAAGGAAGTAGAGATTCCTGGATATAAATAAATATAAAGATTACTGTCTCATCCTGACAGCTTGTTAAATTGTCAGAGCTTGATTATACATCATTCAGATTATAATTTCACTTTTTTCCCATAGTTCTTGTGTGTCATGATTTAAGCAATACATGTAATGAAAGGAGTGAGAGTTGGAAATCGCTACTTTTATACCATCTAGAAGCTTGAAATCTCACCCATCAGAATGTATTAATCCTTTTACTGGTGCTAACCTGATCCATGGCTAGGAACCTACCTAATTTGTAGTAAGAGAAAGCAGTGTTCTTGGCCTGCTCACAGCATGCAGAGCCAATTTTTATGGCACGTTGCCCTGCCCCTCAATGCTGACTGATAGAGAGGAACAAGGGGTGGCCACCATCTTGGCTGCTGTCCATTGTGCTGCACCACCAGCCAGTTCCTTCCCCTCCTAAGCAGACTATGAGACCAGGCTGCAGTGGCAGTGAGGACTCCTGGCTCTCACTGGGGAGCTAGCTTTATTTTTATTAAGTTTGGTTGTTTTCGTTGATTTCCTGAGAACTTGCAGTCAATGCCATTTTTCAGTGATTGCAGAGATCTTTTTTTTCCACTGTTTCCATGAAATTGTGGAACCTCAACTTAAGTAGATCCCTATTCATGGCTTTAAGCAAGTCACTTAACCTACTACTTCTACCATCTGAAAAACATGGATAGCAACTTTACAGGAATGTTGAGAAAACTGATTAATTAGTCAACTGTAAAGGGAAAACATCAGCCTTCTTTTCCCCCTAGCAACATAATCATTATGTGGGAGAAACAGAAATTGCATTATTCAACTAAACTTACAGGATAAATTTAGATAAGCAGCTGTTACTGTGTCAGAATTTGATCAAGACACTATGGCTAAATCATATTTATACACTATTTTTCAGTAGAATTTTAATTAAGGATCCTGTGGTTTTATTTTGGCCTGATTTTATTTTCCCTCTACATATTGCTAGTGAATTGACTTGTTATTAAATCTGAATCTACAAAAAGCATTAATACCAATTGATGTATAATTTTTTTCTCTTCAAGTTCCACATTCTAGTCTGGATCACCTCTCAGCCTGCTGAGGTCTCTTTTTTTCTTTATCTCCCAATGAGTTAACAGAGAGTGAAGAAAGCAAAGAAAGACACAAAATGCAGATCTTTTTTCTCTCTTTCAGTCAATCTATCTTCTATCTTAACTTTGTTATTAAGGCGTAGCAGTATAATTTTAGTTTTCATGCAGTTTTATGCAGTTAGCCTCCATGGGGTATTTTATTACTGAAGTTAAATTAGGGTATTTTTAAATTAGCTAGCTGATGTTTTACTCTTCTGAATATCTTGCTGAATAAGAAATCTTTGAGAGAAATACAGAATGGTAAATCAATAATGAACACAGTTTTATTACTGTTCCTTTTTTAATCAGGATATATACTTTTGCAGTGTGTGTTACTGCATATAATAATCTGCTCTTTTATATTCCACCATTGTGGTCTTTTATTTCTTGAAAGAATTCTAAGAAATGCATTTGTCCCATGAATTGGAAAAGTTACCATATTTAGGAAAAGTGTACAAAAATGTGCATGTTGAGTAGAGAAGGTTGAGACACTTTGGGTAGAGTGCTAATTGTATAAATATGGAAAATTAGTGCTAATTATGAGATGGCCAAGATATGTCTATTATTTTTTAAATTTGTAAATTCATTTTTATGGCAGTATTTACAAAGAGAAAATCTGAATTTATTTGCCAAAAATCACACAAACTCTATCAAGAATTCTATTTAAGTGGAGCTAAATAGATGTGCTTAAAACTTCATCTGAACTGAGTAGTCTTGGTTTTCTTCTATTCAAATTTTAAATGTGGATAAAATTTGCTCTTTCTAGGACCAATGCCAAAATTTTATCCGTGAGTTCTTTTAAATTCCCCTTCTCCACCTGTAGTGTGTCTCTGCACATTATAATACAAAGAAAGTTCCCTTCCTCTTTTTCTTTTCTTTTAAGATTTCTGATGCCTGCAACATTGCACACTGGAACAATACAAGCTGTCAAAGACTAGATAACCAATTTACTTGGAAAGTGAATTAATGCTTTTCTCATCTGACATTAATTTTGTTGGAATTGTGTCTCAAGTAGAAAATGTTGGCTTTTAGTGCAGAATAGTAAGGCTTACTT
This sequence comes from Caiman crocodilus, assembly GCA_030014935.1. Lineage (NCBI taxonomy): Eukaryota > Metazoa > Chordata > Crocodylia > Alligatoridae > Caiman > Caiman crocodilus. Next base: position 51,098,116 of record JAGPOW010003642.1, read on the forward strand.
CTTTAGGCTCAACTGGCTGAAATGCCAAGTTTGAGAAGCCATGTCTCCAATGTGGCTGGAATATCAAGTGACAAGTCTAACAGGTTCTGTTACATGCATGGTTCAGTCCTGTGTAGGAAATAATAAGCACATTGAGCAGGCATTAACATTTGTGCTGCATTAACAAAAAATAATGTTGGAGGCATGCGTATTTACATATATTTGTATAATATTTTATAAAGGCCAAAAACATATTTATCAGATTGTCACTAATATTTTCTGGTAGGTCCTCAATTTGCATATGATTCATTAGGACCTTCTCTGATTCTTGAATAAACTGTTTAGGTTGACCTCTACCTATCTTTGCAATTTCACTAGCCTAACCAGTTGCCCTGAAGACTTATCTGTGTCCTGTGATGGGCCTGAACAGAAGCAGAAGGAACCTCAAGAGGTCATCTAGTCAAGCTCCCTGTTCAAGGAAGGTCACTCCTGTTTAAACTATCCTAAGCAAATGTTTGTCCAACCTGAGCTTAATAACTCCCAGTGATGGAGAGTCCACAACCTCCCTAAGTAATAATTTCTAATATTTACCTAAACCCTTAGTTAGAAAGTTCTTCTTAATATCTAAGGTACATTTCCCATCTTTCAAATTAAGACCTTAATATTTTGTCCTATCCCTGGGGACACAGAGAAAAATTGACTGCCATCTTCAAAGGCATAGCAATGCAGCTTTATACCCTGGGTAGCCTCAACGAATGTGCTGGCTGCCACCATGCAGAATGTGGCAGTGCAACCAGATACCACTGTGGTGGTGGCCATTTTTGCACCATTTCATAAAGTTAGCCTCTAGGGTTCCTGTCTTTTCTCCTCAGTTACATAATTGTCTATAGTCTTTATCATAGACAAGTAAGACTGGAAAGGACCTCAAAAGATCACCTAGTCCAACCAAGGATTGAACCTATGACCTTGGTGTTATTAGCACCATGCTCTTCTACAGACCCTTTTTGTATTTGTAGATGGTTACCAAATTCTCACTAGTTCTTTTCTTTTTTAAACCACATTTTTTCAGACTTTCCTCATATATCATGCTTTCTAGGCCTGTAATCATATTCGCTATTCTACTTTAGACTCTTTACATTTTTTCTTGATAAGCAATACTGGACATAGTGCTCCAGCTGAGGCCTCAAAAGATCTGAGTTAAGGGGAATAATCATTTCCTATGACTTGCTTACAACACTCCTGTTAAGACATCTCACTATGCTGTTGGCTTTTTTGCACCAATATTACAGTGTTGACTCAAATTCAGCTTACTATCCACTGAAACACCAAGGTTATTTTGGTTGTATTTCACTCTAGTCAGTTGTTCCTTATTTTATATTCATGTGTTATATAAAATGTACTTCCTAAATGCAGTACTTTGCATTCATCTTTGTTAAATTACATCCAATTTATTTCAGATTTTTTTTTTTCAATTTAGGATATTTTAGTCCCGATCTTGTTCTCTAAAGCGTCTGGTATCCCATCCAGCTTGTATCCCATGGATTTATTAAGTGTATTTTCAACCCTATCCTCCAAGTCATTAATAAAGACACTGAACAATGTTGAATTCAGAATAGACTCTTTTGCCAGTTTGATATTGAGTTATAACTACTTTTAAGCATGTTTATCTACCCAGCTATATACTCTCTGTTTTTCATTAACGTACTTATGAAAATTCATGTTATGTTTAATAGTGTATATAGCTGAATCTTGAACCACTAGGCGTTTTAGTTTCTACAGGCCAGTTACATTTTCTTTTAATATCAGCTTCATCACCATGCTTGCAAGTTTACGTTATCAGGAGGCTGAGGCTTTTTTTAATACCACATTCTATTTATAGTTGTAGTTTCCTATTTTTTTGTTTGAACCTGGATGATAGCACTGCTATATCAAGGTGGATTTTGTATTAAGGGGAATTTTTCCTCACAAGTGAGGCAGTTTGGAGATAAAACAGTTCTTGATATCACAAGGCAGCAAAGGTCGCTAGTAGAGATATATTAGATCTCGGATTTTTAACATCATCTAATTCTCTCTATCCAAGCAGAACAACCAGATGAACAATCCAGCCCTGAAAAGTGTTGAGCATATTGTTTTAATCCTTCAGTTTCTACTGACTCCATTGTGTGCTGGATGAACTCTCTATCAGGTATTTATGACCTACTTATAAAGATGGCCTAGGCATAAGAGGCCATAGGCAGTCTACAAGGTTGTATTAGCTTGGATGTCGGAAATAGCCATGAGACTGTCAGAAGAACCTTCAGTTAAACTGTAAGGGGAAAGGGACTTAACGGTGGGAGTCTATTATAGACCTCCCAACCAGGGAGAAGAGATCGACCAGGACTTCTTAAGTCAGCTCGCAGAGGTAGTG
>JAGPOW010003642.1:51100601-51140659 GCA_030014935.1 Caiman crocodilus
GTGCTCTTTCCTGCCAAGGCAGGGGGTCGGACTAGATGATCTGCCCAGGTCCCTTCCGACTCTAGACACTATGATACTATGATACTATGATACTATGTAGTAATTTCAATCTGAAGTTCAACAACTTGAAAATTCTTCTCAGCAAATAGCTTATTCACCAAAAAAGAAAACTGTAGTTACAGTTACTCTGAAACTATTTGTGAATCTGAATCAAAATCACTGATGGATTTAGAAATTTTCAGGGCTCAAGTCACAATATTATGGAACTAGCATAGACCCTTTTGGTATTTTGATTAGCCATTCATATTGAATAAAGGAGATCCAGTTTCAGTCCTTCTTTCCCCTCTGCCCCTGCTCCCTCCCCACACCCTACTACTTGAAGGGATTTAAAGCTAAGTTCCATGTCCCAGGAGATTCTCAGACCAACATACTGTAGGATATCTTGAGGTGACATGTTTTCAATCTCTTCTATGGATGCTGCTGTACTTTATTTTACAAGGTTAAGACAAATAATGACTGAGTCAGTACTCCCTGCTGAACAAAGTGGGTCTGAATTTTAGTTTTCCAACTTCCAGTTGAAAAACTTAACTACCTAGCAATGTGGTATTCTAAAATGAAACTTCTTCAGTCATCAGTATAGAGACATGGCTGAGCACCTGGGGCACAGTGGAAGTAGTGGTTTTGAATTGGCACTGTGATTTTGCAAATGTGAACATGTGGTTGCTGGCAGCAGCCACTTTTGTTTTTTCTACGCCCCTCCCCAAGTCAGCCCCTGTAGGCCTCACCCCCAAGTTATACCACTGCTTTCAGTCTCTTCTGTAGAAGCTGTTATACTATAAAATGCTTAAATTCATGGAATCAGTGACTAGGCCCCAGGTGTCCCACTTCTTAGGTGAGTGCTCTGACCAATGAGCTATAGAGTCATACTCATTTATGCTCTCTGGCTCAGTCAATATTTAATTGAACCATGCAAAATGAAACAGCTTCAACATGAGATCCTGAGCTATTCTCTATAATACTGGACCCTCTTTGCTGTAGCAGAACAACTTCAACAGCTGCAACAAGCACAGGAGGCCAAAAATTGCAGCTGAGGATCAGTGGCTATGAACAAAAGTCACATTTTTTTTCCAGGAGGAACCATTTTTATCCTGGGATAATGTATAGTTGTTCAGTTATCCATGTCTTCCTCAGGACAGCCCTAAAAAGGTTCATAGAGAAGAAATGCTAATGCTTTGTCTGAGAACATAGCAAAGTGTATCTGAACACTTGTCCTGGGATTTCATCATTTAATCAATGGCAAAAAAGCAACAGTGCATTCAATTGCTCACTAAATTATGAGTGGAAGAGCAATGTATGTACCCTCTGATCCCAGAACTTTTCTCTTCTGAGACAGACACAGACACAAATTGTCCCTGGACAAATACATCTGGTTCTACCCATTATAGTACATATATGCCATGTGCTTTCTTTATTTTATTTCTTTTCAGGCCTAAGTGCAGACATTAGAGAGGTTAGGAGGAGGTTAGATTCTGTTCAAAATGGCCACCTGATCTAAGGTAAGTCAGGATGGGGAGGCTAGCAGGGAAGATTTGAAGGAATGGGGGTGAAAACATGCTCAGGAAGGATCCATGGAATCTCCTCAGAAGAGATCGGTGAGGCAGGCAGCACCTGCAAGAGTGATGGGTGGGATCAGGAATACAGGCAATGTCCGCAGGGAATGGTGGGGGAGGGACAGGCAGGATCAATGGGAGGGATTGGAGGATCAGGGGTGTGGATGTTATCCATGGGAAGGGTTGTGGGGATAGGACATGCAGCATCTGGAAGAGCGGGGAATTGCTAGGCTCCCAGGTGGGTCTGGCAGGATCAGGGGGACTTGCAAGGTTCACAGGCAGGCTTGGGATGGGGGAGAATGACAAGAGGCTATTTTTAGCCCTTCCACTCCCCCTGTTGAACCTACAGCACCATCTCTCTTGCACTTGCCTCCACATACTTGTTCAGCTCTGGGCAGCAGCAAACACTGATAAAACTAGCAGCACCCAGAGTGGTTTGTGGGATAGGGCATTCGGGAGGGGGTAGGGCTGGATGGTCCACAAGGGGGAAGGGAGCGGTGAAGTGGTCTACAAATAGCCTAGTGCCAGATGGGGGTGGGAGGTGAGGTGAAAGGTGGAGTCCCAAGTCTGGGGCCAGAAGCTAGCCTTTCCCAGTTCTAGGGCTATGCTGGCAAGTGTACTGAAGTTCCATTCCCTGGTCTAACTTAGACTGAATATATCTGATATTACATCAACTCCCAGATTCCACCATTTGTAGACCAGTTTTTGTGCACAGAACTTCTGTACAGTTAGATGGTTAGATTGATTTCCAATTGCTGAGACCAGTCTGAGTGTAAGGTCCAGCACCATAGTAGACTAAGTGGATCAGGTACCTATTTTCTACCCTGTCAAAACTCCTAAACGTGCCCCCCCACCCTGCCTGAATGTCCGCACTTAACCAAGAAGTCTAAATGGCACAAAATATCCTTCATCTGGTTTCTTCCATCTGGGGATCACTCCAACACTGATGGCTTGCACTGTTTAGTAAGTTTGTAAAGTTTGTTAATGCTTTGCTGTATTAAATAAATGTCAAGACAAAATTTACGGGATTACTAAACCCATGACAGGAGTTCATAAATCCATATTTGGAAAGTCTTAATTAGGGAGGAGAATCCAATTATTTCTAATTTGCCTGGTTTATTATGACCATTTAAATACAAATATTTGCTCAGTTACTGTTTCTCTGAATAGAAGATGTAAGTATTTTTCTTTGCTCTTCTGCCACAGATTTCTTTACTTATTTGCATATTGTTTTCTCATTGTTTTCCTTCACTCTTACATATGATGTTTGATAGTCAACATTTCTAGTGGTTCTGCTTTACCTGCTTGTTACTAATTCTCAACAAAATAATGGTAGTTATCCTCTTTCTTCCTTCCTTGTTTTTTTGTTTGTTTGTTTGTTTACAATCACTCCTATGTGTTTAAAAGAAATCCATGAATGTTAATTGACTGGTAAACAAAATCTTTAGTGAACCAAGGTAAGATCAAGTATATGGTGCTGTTTGCACTAGCACTCACGTGCTTCTTGAAATATTGAAACTTTTTTTCCTTTAATATTGTTGGAATTCCATTTTATACATTAGCTGCTTAAGTTTCACTTAAATATCATTTTCAGTGTTAATATATCACTGACCTTCACCAAACATACCATTTTAATACCTATGACATCAAAATGACGTTCACAATTTTGTTTATATTTTTTTTATTCCATAGAGATTGTCAACAAAGAATGATAGAATATTAAGAATATTGCTTTGAAGCAGTACAAATTTCAGTAAACTGCTCTATTACTATCTCTCAGCTATGTCCTTGAAAGCCATTGGTATGATTAAGAAAATAGTTCTCCCTGCCAATAAAATTATTGCACTTCCTACATAGACCTCTAATATGGGCAGAAATTTAAAATTTTTATAGTGACATGGACTCAGATGATCTCTGAGTCCATTATCTCAGATGGTAAAGATTTTGGTCTCATTTAGAAAAGTGCAAAGGCACGTGCTTAACTTTAAACACAAGCATCAGCAACTTAATGAATTGGGACCCTCTTCATTAATGATTCAAGCCAGATCTGAATCTGCCATCTGGAAGTGGAAGGTAACATACATATTACCTGTTTTTTGAGGGGTTTGGGGTTTTTTTTCATTAAAGGGACACATTCTTCACTCACTCACATGCACATAAGACCCAGTAATGGGAAATGAACATGAATACACAGGTAAAAATAAGGGCAGAATTTGGCCTAAATTACAATCAATGTTTGTTTGTTTGTTTTAAGTATGAGTGATAATAGTATCTGGACTGCTTCATATCATGTTCTTTTCCTTTACAAATGCTCTACTCCTGCACTGGTCACCCATGTTACTACACAATTACTTATGAGGCCAGATCTTCTTAAACAGACCACTGAAGTATTATTTATTAAATTATTATTTTAAAGTATTCCATAATAAAATGAACCTTGTAAATAAAAGTTAACAAACATAATTTAACTATTAGCAAGGAAACAGGATGTTATAGTAGTTAGAGACTCAGTGGATGTGTCTACATGTTTCATTAGGGGGCAGCAATAAACTGCCCCTAATTGCTCTGGAGTTTATTGTTCCTGGGAAGCTCCTGGGCATGCATTTGCATGTTCACCTAGACTTCAGGACATTGAACTGGATCACAGCAGCCTTGGCTGGCAGAAGGTCCAGGGAGGCACAGCTTGCCAACCCAGGGCTGCTTCGACTTGGCTCAATGTACTGTGAAGAGGCTGGCTGGGGCACAAGTGTGCTTCACCTGTGCAGTAAACATCTCGTGTACATGCACCTTATAGAACTAGTTTCAGTTCTCTGTCCCTCTATATACTTTCACTGGATCACGCAACAAACCAGGTTAGGCTTACTTCATCTACTAAGATAGGCATGTTCACATTTGCTCTCACTCCTTCCATGGCCCTAAGAAACAAGGTAAATTTAGCCTTTGGTGGGTTCTGTACTGCTGCAGACCTACTTCTGGTACCCCAGCCAGTGCATTTTAATTTAGTTGCATATCTTTCTTTATACTGCATTGCAAATGACAATATAGACTAGGATTCACAAAGAGAAACTAGGATCCGCAAAAGCTAAAACACTTAGCTATGTAAGCTGGTCAATGGGATATGCTAAGGAGAGAAGTGAAAAGTGGTAGTTAGGGATCATTTCTGCACAGGATTCTCAGCCAGAAAGTTCTTCCTGAGTTATTTGCCTAAGCCAAGACAGGCATTTCTTTGGAAAGAGTAAGCAGACCTACCTTATTATAACCAATAGCTAGAGCCCTCACTTAGGAAGTCTTTTTTCAGATTTTTTTCTTCTTATTTTTTGGAAAGTGTTTCCCATAAGAATGCCTTGAGTCCCTAACTAGCCAGACAGTTGAATATTCTGGGACAGTCTTTTTCCCTTTGCTGTTGTTCCTCTGTCTTGGGATTTGAACCTGAGCCTAATGCACCCCACTTAAATATCCTGACACTTGGGACAGAGAGTTGATATCTCACTTTCTTCTCTCTTTCTAGCCTAATTATTTGATAATGTATGCATGGTACATAACAACATGCACATAACAGGATATGTACCATTTTAACTACACCACTACAATGCAAGCAGTACTAATGTTGTGGGTAGACCAGAACTAAACATTTACAGGATTATCTCTGATTAAGAATGCATTGCATTGAAAATCTTATCTGAATCTATCCTAACCATGCAGTTGGTCCAATAAAAGAGATCTCCCACAAAAATATGCCTCTTGCATATTTCATGGACCATCATGGCTACAACATCACCACAAAACTACAAGATCCTCTATTATTTAGTTGCAAATTATTTGTAAATTAACTTATTTTGTATACTCAAGGTAGTCTCTCTAGTCAGGGTTTGAAAAACATTTGTGGAATAGTTTATGCTTCTTCTGTTCATAGTGCAATTTTCTTCTGATAAATAACAAGACTTTACCACCAAAGAATGTCAATTCAGCAATTTTCCATGATATAAAAGAGCAAAAAATATTGAGCCTGCTAACATTAACTTCATTCCTTCAAGATATATTATTTAATTTTCAATCTTTTCTTATAGATAAGAATGCTGAAAGATATATTGATACCATACAAACAATTAACAAGAAGTTTGTGGTACTACATAAGCTTATTATTTAAACTTATTATTAGTTCTGCACAATGAGCATTTGCAAACACATCATTTAGTACACATTTATTTGCTGGGTGTTTGCAAATGTAGCATATTAAAGGATGTATTTTCCTCAAGATACAGGTTTGGCTGTACCACAATTTAAGTTGTACTATATGCAAATCAAGAACAGAGTAAACTCTTAGGTTGTGCATTATGTACAAAGGTATACTCTTTGGCTTATTAAATAATAACAAGTGAACGTCTTGTAATGACTGGTCTACTGAATAAATAATAATGGTGAGAGAGAACATACTCAAATGAGTCATTTTTGTTCACACCAGAAGTCTGAGAAGAGAAATTCACTTCTTCATAAATCTAAAATGTTAACCCAGTTATTGATAATGCATTTAATCTGCAAGAGAATTTGTAGCTGAATGTGCTTGATAAAATCAGTTTTCTAATAACGAAAAATTAAGGTAAGTAAAAAAAAAACAGTGGATACAAACATGAGGTAATTATATCTGATGAGATAAGGAAGACCTTTATAATAGGATAATGGGAATAATTATATACAGCTTATGTATAAAAAAAAGTTTCCAGGAAATCTTTACTGTGTTAAGTGGTCCATGAAGTTAAGAAAAATTTTAAGTTAATTAAAATACTAAATTCTAAAATGACTAAGGGCTCTGAGTGCCAGAACCTCATCCTATGTATAGAAAGCAACTGAGAGAATGCGGCATTGTGCACCATTCTTCTACAGCACCATTAACAAGGTGAAGAGGCAAAGATCAGTAATTCACAATTTCATAATTTAGATCAGCAGTCAGTAACCTTTCCAAGCCAGAGCATGAAAAACACAGTTCTGGTCCAACCACAGGCCAGGGGCTTCCACAGTGTTTCAGTAGTTGGGGAAGCTTTCCCTGAACCTGAGCCAGGTCTAGAGCTAGGAGCTGCACCCATGCTGCTACCACTTCTGTACCACAGCTGGGAAGCAGGGTAGGAGGAAGAAGAGAGGGGAAAGCAAAGGCAGCATGAACTCAGCTCCCAGATACCAGTCCCTGGCACAGTTTCCCACTACCTGGAAGCTGTGCCCTTTCCCCAGCTAAAGGTAGGCTAAGTGTGGGTGGAAGAAATAAGGCAGTGGCTTTCAGCTCTGTGGCATCTAGAAATCGTCCAGCCTCAGGACAGCTCCTCACAGCATAGTTCTGGTGTAGGTTGAGCACCAGAGTGGGCACACTCAAGCATAGGCAAGGACCCAGGCTGTGCAGGCTAAGTCCACTGGCTCAGTGGGTCAGACCTAGTCCACAGTCCATTTTTTGGTGACCCTAGATTCAAGTCCAGTCATGATATCTTGGAAAAGCGTACGCTTCCACTGAAGTCACTGGGGCTTTTATCTATAAAAACTGAAGATTCCTTATGAATCTGAGCCTGGAAATACTGCTTCTTGACATCAAATTTGGTAATCATATGCACTCTAAGTTGTGGATTAACATTGTCAATCAAAAAACTCAATATTCTTTTTAATTGTTAACTCAGCTCAGGTCCAGTCCAATTATGTTCTTCTTGTTTTCAGAGCAGATGAAGGAAAAATGGCTTTTTAGATAGGGGGACAGAAAGAGGCATGTTTAACCCACTGAGAAGTAATTGGATTCAGATGATAATAGCAGAGAAAGCAATCATGGCAATAATTAGGGAACAGGCTATTTCTGTATCAAACTGCAGAAATATAAAGATATAGAGTCAGCAGATAAGGCAACTTCCTGTGTCCTTCAAAGACAACTTCAGAAAAAGTGTCTGTGTAGTTCCCTTCTGTCAGTGGAGATGACAGGGAATAGATAAAAAACCTCCCTTTAAAGAAAGCTGACAGCTGAGAGTAACAAGATCTTGCATTTGTTCCATTAGTGTAGTAAGGTTAGCCTAGGTGGTTGGGAAGAAGCACCTTGTACATAAATCTATTGCAAGATAGTTTATCGAGTCTTCTGGGACAGAGGGAGGCAAGGTGTAAATGTTCAGATGAAATATTGAAATACAGCTGCTTGTGGAATGATGTTAAAGAATGGGCATGTCTACATATATGCATTTAACGTGCATTAGTCCAATTTAAAGTGCATTAAAGGCATGCGTCTACACATGCTTGCCCTTAATGTGCCTTAAAAATGGTGATGTTATGCTATATGAGCCTAAATTTGATACGTGCAGAAAGCAGGTATCAAATTTATACACAAATAGCTAAGTTGAATTAGCGAACATGTAGATATGCTAATGTGCATTAACACGGTGTATGTCCATTGAGTTGAGATTAACTTTAGTCCCGAGTCGGTCTGCACACCCTCATTAATGCCCCTTAGCACATGCATCTGTAGACATGTGTCTAAATTGGCTTAATGCGCATTAGGCTAATGTGTTTTAAGGTTGGGCATGTGTAAAAGCACATGTAGACATGTCCGCTATCTCACTAACCTGTTTGGTAGTTTCAAATGTATTTAGAGCAAGAGTAGAAACACAGTGGGACTCCATAGTACCCCTCAAAACCCTGAATAGATGATTTGAGCAGCTGTCATGTAGCTCCCACTAGTGCCTGGCCCACCTCAAGGAGAAATGCTTGCTTCCTGTTTGCTCATAGGTAACACAGTGCTAATTTGGTTATGTACTTGAGTATTCCTATGTCTGCCTTCCCACTTACATTATTCAGCATTTCAAAAGAGTACTTACATCTAGTATGCTTTGCCAATGGTACTGAGGCTTAATTAGTGTTTGTAAAACGTTTTGTAGTCCTTATATATAAAAAACGTATTTCAAGTGCAAATAATTATTTTTTTTTACTTCACTACCTATATTCTTAGGGCATGTCTAGAATAAGAAGAATAGTGTGATGTGAACATAATATGTATAACAGCAAGAGGAACCAGGGCACAATTGCAGAGTTGCGATGACTGTTAATTTGGACTACACTTCCCAGAAACCCCTATGGGCTAGGGGGCAGGGGAGAAAGGCAGAGAAAGCTTGAGGCTAGAGTAAGGAGAAGAGACAGTAGTATGCGCATGGAACCAGGTCAGTCCTACCTACACAAAATGGGTGCACACACAAAATGGAACTGGAAATCCTACTAGCTCAGCCAGACGGGACTATGAATTGAAGGAGCTGGACTCAGGCTTGGGAGCAGCTTCAGGGTGCTGTTTCTGCACTGTGGGACTAAAAGCTTATCTGGAGACACCTCTGGAGGTATGAGGGGGAAAATGAGGTGCTGAGTATATGTTACAACGGTGTGAATGTTTCTTTATTTTCTATCTGTTCCTTCCCTTTGGCCTGTTGGCTTGTGAGCCGTATAATTTTCTATAAAAAAGTGGAAGCCTTCTGTTGATTCTTGTGCCAGGTTCTGGGGCTGCAGGATTAGCATAATAGTATAGTATTAAATCTTGTTAGTTAGCACAGGGTAGCTAACATGAGTTTATGTTTTGAGGTTTGATTTTGACAGGAGACAACCCTAGGATGAAGTTGCCCATTCCACTTAGAACATTTGAAGGGCATTTAAAACACAAGTATCTACATATTTAAGCTTGTTAACTTGTGATAATTGCTCTCTGAGCATCTCAGAATTATGCCATTTCTGGTTAACTCTGTGCTACTAGCTTGTGTTATGTGCAGTACTCCAGTATCCTAGGATGCAACACTTCCAGCCCCCATCCCACTAAAAGAACAGATAGAGTTCAAATGAACTAGTCACAGCCCTGCTCACCAGCCTTCTAGAGACAAGTCAGAGATGCATGGGTAAGAAATGGTATAAATCCTTAATGTATGACAACTCACAGCATGTTCTAACTATAACACCACTTAACATTCCACAGATTTAGTATGTTGTCAATGTAATATGTAACTTGTGTTAACATATTTTAAGATGCAACCATGCATTTTGTTTCTGTCATAGTTTTAATGCCATGTTTATTAAATGGAGAGCATCAACATTTTAGTTTCCATCACAGTACATGTTTTATACCATATTTATTTGAATACAATACAACTATGAATTTAAAATGACCCTCCCAATAATTAGATTCTATACATGGAAACAATATCAGTATATTATAATTTTCCATGGATAGAATATGATTACTGGAGGATCACCTTAAATTTGTTCCCACACTACTGTAGGCAAGCCATGGGCCTGGCAGACAGATGCCCTGTCCCACTGGGGTGCTGAGCACTGGAACCAAGCAGTTGGGGCAGGGGCAGGGTGGCACAGAGGGAGGTGCTGCAGACAGATCTGCCCAATTGGACCCTTAGGAAGGTGGGGGCTGGGTGAGAAGCACGGGATGCCCCAGGGCTCTTACATACTTGGGGCATGGTGGACAGGTGGGGGTACCCAATGGCACCTAAGGTGGGACCTGGTCCAGTCTGCACAACTCCAGGGATGGGTCGCAGCCACCCTTCCCATGACAGGATGGCCAGGGCAGGACATTGGGCTTGGGGAGCTCCTGGCTCTGGGCTTGGCCTCCTCGCACACCAGGCACAGCGTGAGGAATTCAGAGTGATCCCCAGTGCGAGGGCTTGGCCATGGGAGCTCCTAAGAACAGCCACCACAGCTGACCCAGACTACCTGGGCCCTGACCTTGCCTACCCACAGCTCCCCTCAACGGGCCAGGGCTAGGGCTGGCACTTCATAGGGCAGCTGCGCTGCAGGCTCTCGGACAGCTCAGCCCTGAGCATCACCTATGGCAGCTGTTCCCAGAGCCTGGAGGCCTCCCGCCATGGCCCGGGAGGCTCTGCCCTATTTGCTCTGTGCCCAGCACACACAGAAGCCAAGCCAGGATCCCCGCAAGCCCGGTGTTCTGTACCAGCCAGGTGGCATCCTCTCACAGTCATGGCAGCTGCTCCCCATCCCTGTGGAGTTGCATGGGCCAGGCCCCACATCAAGTGCAGCTGGGCACCCCCACCATGACCCAAGTCTGCAGAGCCTGGGGCAGCCCCTATTCCTTGCCCACACCTCCTCTCCTCCAGCTACCGCCATCCCAAGGGCCAGGCCAGGTCAGCCTAACTGTGGTGCCTACCCCCCTGCACCTGTTTCTGCATGTTCCTCTCTCCCTTCCCTTTCCTCTCCCTCTCTTCCTTCTCCCTTCCCTCTTTCATATTTTTGTATTTCTCATCGCAACATGATTAACAAAAAAGAATACGCACAAATAAAGGCTGTATATGAAGTTTTATTTCTTGTCACCAGGTTTAGAAAACCTTGTATTCACTGTTCAAAAAGCTACCTGGTATAACCATTGAAAAAGCAACATTCATGATTTTTAGCTATATTAATATGCAATGCATCCTGCCATGTACCCCCCACCCCAGTTTTGGTTTTTTGGCATGCTGACACTCTGGCACTTTACAAGGTAGATATTGCATTTTTTTCAGCACTCCAACGTAAAATGATGCCTACCCCTGCCTGGTATATTTTTTTCAGATACAGTAATAAAAGTAATCATACAATTCTTTTGACAGCATGTAGTGGTATTTTGGAAACCTCTTTGGTTACTTTTGTGAAATCAAGCATGAGACATGTATTAAAGACTTAATTGCAAGGCTTATATGTAGAACCAGTTCTATTCAAAAGGACTCTGATATTATGGACTTTAATGGAAGCAGCCCTTCTGGAGACTATGATGACTGCTGCCATTAAACTTGTTTGAACCACTGAATTCTTATACTGCATTTTCCTCTGGGGGCTGTGAAAACTGTAGTTCATACCACTACCTTACACTTCTCATAAATACACTGGTGTGACTATTGTGACAGATTCAGTTACTAATGGTGTGTATTTCAAAGTGTATTATAGAAAAAATGAGTTGACTTTCCCTAATATGAATGTTTATGAGAGTTCCTTGAGACTGTGCCTAGCTTTACTACCTCACCTCGGAAGACCTTTCTTTTTGGGTATTTGTTTTAAGAAACAGATTTTTAAATTGGGACAGATATATTTCTTCTTTACAGCTAAGTAGCAATTTTAGTGCTTGCGTCCCTTGACTGTAATGATTTTGAGACTAAACCTTCTCTCAACTTTTTAACAATGTAGAGATAACATTAACTAGAGAAATTCTAGAACTAAATAACAGATATGCCAACATAACCTGGTATTGAAAGGAAAAACTGAAAGAAATCTGTTTATTTAGACTATTTTCTTCTTGTCTGTTTGGGTTTAGCATACAGGAGAAAAAACATCAAAATAGCTTTAAAATCATAACAAAGGCAAAGATTTCTTAAGGCGATAACTTTTATTGGACTAACTATGTAGTTGGGATAAAGTTAGACATGCTTTCAAATGCAAGATATTCTTTGTCAGGTCCTATAAAATCATACAAGCATCACAACCACAGCTATCTTTTGGCTACTTTAAACTCCTTCCTTAAAATTTTTCTCTTGTGTACTCCTTCTTCTTCTGCTTCTTCTGACAGTATAATCTTGCTGATCTTTTTTTAATGAAAAAGATTACAAGTTCTGACAAATCTTTAGTTTATGGTCCTCCTTTTCCCTGGCACTGTCACTGAGATTTCCCTTTGAAATCCTTTCTCCCAATTCCTAATTCCAGATCCATCCCAAATCCTCTCCAGTCTAATTTCTACAAGAAGTAGAATATCATAAAAAGAAAAAAAATATATAGTCTTTTCCTGACTAATGGGCATGTACTCCATCCTCATTTGAGCACCTCAGCTACCACTTACTCTATTAACCACCTCCTGCTCCTTGAACTCCTGTCCTCTATTACCCTTTCCCCCGTTCCTTCTACTTTTGATTTTTCCTTCAATGTTCTTATATTTTTCTAATTTAGAAAAGTAAAACATTTCATTTTTATTCTAAAATTTTGTACACATTACTACTTCCATTAATGTTTTTAAATGTGCATTTCTGGAATCTATATGGTATCTAATAAAGGCATGGAATGAAATGTGAATTTCAAAGTAATATTTCCCTTGAAATGGGTAAAGTGAAATAAATAAGGAGATTTGATTTCTAGATTATATATTTGGGTTGAGTTATGATGATAGTAAAGAAAACCATAAGACATCAATACAGAATTTGTTTCTTGGAATTGCTTCTTATAACCTGAAAGAAACTGACCAGAAAAAACTAAAATGTTTTAATATTTAAGAAAGGCTAGAAAAAGAGAAACCCAGGAAGCACTGGAGTATGCTGACTGAAAACTATATCAGTTTATGTGAAAAAATAATCCCATTTACAAATGTTTTTGGGTGTAACCACATAATTATGAAACAGTGTACAAAATTTTACTCCATAACTTCTACTTCAATTACTGTCACAGAAAACAGTGAATGTATTCCTAGTAGAATGCCTTTATTAAATATTCTTATTATGAACCGTGAATCCAGATGCTACAATAGCTGCCTTATATAACAAACATACTGATTTAAGTGTGTGATCTCATAGCTCCCACTAGTGGCTGGCCCAATTTAAGGATAAATGCTTTCTTACTTATGAATATAAGTAACACAGGACTAATCTAGCTAGGTATTTGACTACTTCTGTGTCTGCCTTCCCACTTGCATTAGTCAGCATTTCAGAGGAGTACTTACCATCTTGCAGGACTTGCATGCACATTTAGAGCAAGTTATTCAGGCTTTGTCCTTTTGTTGCTGCCAGCTGTGGGTTTATGGCCAGCACATGTGAGTGTTTGTGGTGATAGGCTCATTACTAAAGTTAGGGAAATTCATCTGCTTACCCTTTTTCTGTTTTTGAATTATCTATGTACATCTGATTTTTCTTAATATGATCTGAAGTATTCAACAAATAGTTCATATGAACAAATTCTAGATTACTTTATGTTCACAAAGCAGCGACTTTTTATTATTGCTTCTTCTTACTTATAGCATATTGATCACCTATGTCATAGGCATTGTTTATTTTGATAATTGAATAATCTAAGCTTTATAGAAAGAGAGGGATCACTTTTTCTATTTATAAATTAACCGAATATTATATCATGCTGTCAATTATATCATGAATTGATGGTGGGGATTAAAAGAGGTTTTCAAAAGGCAGAGGAGTGCTAGTTAAAATATTCCTATACACACTTTTCCCCAAATTTTGGCAACTACAAATATTTTTGGAATAAAATTAATTACACAAAATTCATGAATAATTAGAAAAACATAAATTATAAATACAAGTTAATTGGAAGGCTTTATATGAAACCTAAAATACATTGCATACTTTCTGTTATATTCACCAAGCTATAATTTTTACACTTGTAATAACCTTCAGATTTTAGTTAGTGATCCAAGGTGATTGTATGGTAACTGAATAAAGTGAGATTCAGTAATATACCTTTTTTAGTAATTTTCTATTGTATCTTGTCTTTATGTGTGTATTGCATTCATGTACCATTATAGTAAATTTCTGGGTATTTCCTACTATATTAAGATTAAGTATTGATTTCTGCTCAGAATTAGGACAGGTTAAAATGGTTCTTCCTGAAAATGCTTCCATTAATTATCCGCTTCTGAAGTTTTATTATTTATATAATTATTATTCATGGGAAAGTTGAATTCTTAAGTATTAAAATATTTGGTTGAATTTGAAAGCAAAAAAAAAACCCTCCAAGAAAAATCTGTTCCTGACAGCTTTAAGCCAAACTTCTGCAGATTTCAGTTGCCATTTTGTTTTGTTTTCTTGCTTGCTTGCCTATTTTTCCCTGTAGCTGCTGTTATTTTGCTTGGTTTTCATGTTTTTGTAATAAAAATATTTTGCACTGCAATTTATTAAAATAAATCGAGGGGTTCACTTTTATTAAAACAGGGTAAAACATTTCTCAGAGCAGCTCTATTAAAAAACTCTAAATATTTTTGGATTGCATTTTCTAAGACTAAGATCTATCAGAAAATAATAGTTTTGGAAGAGACTGAGTAGAAAGTATTCCATCATTTTTAAATCCATGTACAAAATGTAGACAAAGCTTGGTAAAGAATGAAGCAAAAATACATCCCTTATTATAAAACTCATTTCATTCATTTTGGTCCATTTTATTTTAGTTGATTTCAAAAGGTTAAAATCATTTAGTCATATTTTTAAAATCATAAAGAATATTTTACCTGCCCACCTCGTGGTGATTTTCAGTGGGAGCTAGATACTCATTTGTGCTTTGGAAAATGTTCCCCAATCTGTTTAACTATTTTTAGCAGTTGAGGCCATAATATATGTATGTTGCTAGAGCTTTTTGCCTTTCTGAAAATTCAACGTGTACGTTTTGCAAGGCATACTGTATGCTGTTATACAAAATTGATGTTTTCTTGTAATAAGCTTTTTGCCTGTATATTTTGCAGGGAAAAGTATTGATGCACCTTCTATAAGGGACCTATTTTTCCAATGTTTTTCCCCTTGTGTAATTTCTATGTTCTTATTAGGAAAGCGAATTGAATATTACCAATGAGTGGCAAATTTGGTTTGATTGGGTTTTTTTTTTTTCCATGTGCACTATAACTGGCATAGCTAACTGTGCTATACCAGTTGCTTCAATAGGATTTCACCAAATTTACAACTAGTTTAAGTAACAAACATGTCCCATGTGTGGGTAGCAAAAGACAAGATCATCTTTGTGATTCTTTTCTTTTATCAGGGGAGGGGGACTATGTTTATAACTAAATTAATGCATTTTTGCAAGGCAGCATGCAGTCATTTGTGACTGTAAAGCAGAAACAATTGAAATCAGAGGGCTACATACCCATGGTATCTTTGCTCTGGATAAATGAGTTTGCTAGAAAAAAAGTACATTAGAAAGAAACTGATTTCAGGAAGCTTGAAATTCTATTAGTCTCAGTGGAATGAGAAATCTTAACCATGTTTCAACATTTGTATGTAAGAATGAAGAAGTAAATATAAATATCTTCTCAAAAGTTTTCTGTTGTTATTTGCTATTGAAGAGTAACCATATTTGTAATGTTGATAAAGTATCTGCAGTTATACAGATGGTTGCTAAATTAAATTTACTTGATGGGCTGTTGGTTTTCTTTGAATAATCAGATTTTTGATCAAAGATGCAAAAGGATAATAAACATTACAATTTTCATTGGTGATGTGCAGGAGAGACTTTCAACTGGTTTTCAAGTACTGCTTGAAAAAATCCACATTTACAGCAGTAATTAGTAGAAAGGAGACTTGGATTTTCTAGCATGGAAATATGTTTAGCATTTGTTCAGAAGCTTCAAGGCTCAATTTCAAATGTTTAACTTATGTTGATAGGAGCTGAAGGGTGACAATGACAAAGAGTAAACAATATTTGCATAGCAAAACCTTTTTGACAACTCAATTCATAAATATTGCAAATGAGAGGAAATGTGTGTTTTATTTATACAGAGGATTCTTAATTCTTTTTTTCTCCAGTCTTATATGAGGGCACAGGTAAAATGTCATGTGAACATTCTAGAATCCTTAATTCTAAAAGAGGACTCATTTACAAAACTGTAACAAATATCCATTTTGATGATTGGTTAACCTCAAAAACTGATAAGGGCAAAGATGTATTCCCATTCATATCCTATGAATCTCTTACTTCAGAACCACGTCTTTCTAGTTTATTCTGCACTTGTACACACGCAGCACTTCCATTGATTTGAATAGGAAATTAAATACTATGATACCATCTTGTGTCTAAGAGCTCAGGAGTAAGGACCAGAAAGAACAATGTTTCTATATTCCTGGAATTATTTTAGCTCATGGAGGCTGGATACTGCTGAAATGAAAGTGTCAATTGTTATGTTCCCTGACACTGTATTGCTAGCAGGAGAAAGCCTCAATAGAAGGAAAACATGTATTTTCAGAGCTAATTTAAATCAGTTTTAGAGAGATAAATATTTTACAGTCTGAACAATAATAGCAATAAGTAAAAGGCTATAAAGTTTCCATGGAACTGCTTTAATTTTGGTTCAGAACGAAATTCAGGGCTCAGAACCTGCAAGTTATAAAACAAGGCTTTTTATTTCAAATGTGGAGGTTTGGAACTCCTCCCTCTACCAACTACAGTGGAGTAAGAGTTCATGTTTCATGACCAAACCTATAGCTAAGTCTACATTGTTAAAGTCAGGCTAACTCAAGAGAATTTATTTTGACAAAACACTGACATTCAGACAGATGTTCAAAGGCTGAGGCAGAAGTGATTCAAGTTTCATGCTTTACTCTAAGCACCAGAGGTTAGGTCAGGAGGGAACAGCCCAGATGTCTGCCCTTCAGTGGTGGGGGCGCTCAGGCTGCCTGCACAGGCTGAGGCCAGGAGGTTGGGGGCACTCCCTCATACCTCTCAGTGCTCTCCCTCCCTGGCTGGACCACCCCTGATTGGCTGCCAGGCTTAGCCAAGCACCCCTCCCTCTGCTTTCCCCAGCAGCATCAACTACAGGTATGACAACTGCTCAGCTGTTCCCAGCTAAAGCCCAGTTCCCAGCTGAAGCCCAGTTCCAGCCCTGCATGAGCTGGAGCAACACTAGAGCTTAGCAGCCCTCCTGCCACCTTCCCCAGCAGCACCGGCCACATGCATAACAATCCTGCTCAGCCAAGCACAGCTCTGGTCCTGTGTAAGCTGGTGCACCCCAGGAAGCAGGACCTCCCCGCACTATGCAGTGGGAAAAGGGGAGTGCTGCAGAAGAAAGGATCAGGCCCCTCAGAGCTCTACAGCCTGCCAGGCAGCAGCATCAGGTGCCTAGTGTGATTGCAGGAGTCACAAATCCTACAATCACACTGGGTGCCTGTTGCTTGGCACCTGTTATTCCCTGAAGCTCTGAGGGCCTGATCCTTCCTTCTGCAGAGCACCTATCTTCTCCCACCTAGGGACATTGCATATAGAAATATACTGAGCAACAGATGCTTTCTTCTCCTTCCTGCCTACGGCTGACAGCTCAGAGGAGCCAAGCACAAGCCAAGTTCTAGCGTGCAAGGAAGGAAGAGAAGGAAGCCTCAAAGGCTCCTGGGATGCTGGTGGACTGCAATCTAATGAGTCAGGAGGAGATTTGGTACGGAAGTTGAATTGCCTGGTCTAACCTAAATCACTTAAGTCTGATACTACATCCATCCAGGTCTATTTTGGACTGGGTTCCACCATATTTAAATTGGTCTGTGTGTGCTGAACTTCTGTTCTGTTATGGGTTTAGGCCAGTTTCTGATCATCACTTATACCAGCATGGGGCGACTGGTGCCTCTTGAATCTGGGGGGGCACCAGATTAATGGGGGGCTGGGTCCCTGAGTGGCTGATCCCCAAGCTCAGAACTTCCACAGGCACTTCCAGTTTGATGGCTGGTGCTTCCAGGGGGTGCATGGCCAATCTTAGAGGGTGCATGTGCACCCACATGCACCCCCCTACACATCGCCAGCATATAGCAGTATAAATCTAACATCTGCACATAGCCAGAACAAAGTACTCTTGGAGACTACTTGGATAGCAACTTCATGGCCGAATGAAAAAACACAAAGATTGCCTTACTGGGTGCTTTTGACAACTGGTACATGCAATGCTGTGTCAGGTGCAGTGATTTCTGAAATATCTTTCATCACAATGGCCAGTCCCACTTGAAACACCATGTCCTATGTCCCATCTGTGGCCCATCAAAATAGTTACTCTGATGTAACAAAATGAATCATGTTTATTGTGTTAATTAGTAACTATTCCCAATATTTATTTTGGTAATACCTAAAGAATGAGGTATTTTGTGTTGTGCATTGCCCTGGAGAGCTTACAGGAGATGACAGAGACAGGATGAAGGAAAAGGGAAGGCTCTTATAACAGAACTGAGTGACCAATGCTATAAACACCCTGGTATAACACTGAGGTTCAGCAGAATGTAAAACAAGGTAGGCCAAAAGGAAGGAGACTAGCAATCAGTCAGCACAGCGGAGACCATTTAGAGTGGGATCACTGTCTGTGGGTTCCTGCTTTAATTTATTTCTTCAGGAGCTGCAGGGTTTCAGCTTCTGGTGAAGCTTGTGACTCAAAAAACAGAACCCACCTAATTGGGAGCATACCTGAAAGATGATGATGATGCTTTTAGTTGTGAGGGTGTTCAAATAGAGTGTCCATAAAGACAGGAAATGCTGGAGTGGAAGACAGAACTGGGCTGGACCCCATTTACTCTTCCATCCGGTAGTGCACCATTGAACTCTTCTCTGAAGCTGATATGCTGGGTTCAGTTTCTGTCTGATGCCTCCCTGCAGTGTATTTTTTAAGGGCCGCATGGGATGAGGGAGCACAGACATGGCATTAGGTCCTCATGTCTTATCTCCTGTCTGGCAGGTATTTAAAATAATAGGGCAAATTCAGGGATCAAGATTGTGAAAGTTTTTCTAGTGACTGAAATGAAACCAGCATTTGGCCTTCTGTCTCACATGGCTCTATACTTTTTTTCCAGGACTAGAACAAGTGTTGCTTGAATTCTACTAGATTGACTTCTTCGTGGTTCATTTTGGCTTCTGGTATCATTGTCTGCAGGAGGGCTGCTTCCACAAAAGATGCCATTGTAGGTACATTTTTGGCACAGTCAGATGGCTGTGGTGAGTCATTAAAGCACCTGCTGCAAATCAGCCTGTTATTTTGGCAATCTCAGATGCTCATGAAGTACAGATCTCACTTTCTTAATGTTATCATTTTTTGGCACGTAACTGTCAACAGATGTGATTATAGGGAGGCATGTAGGGATAATGCCTAAAGACTTTCAAAAGGAAGGTTGGGGGCATTGAAAACAGGGAATGGTATTTTAGCAATGGTTACTATTTGTTTCTCATTTGAATCAGAACCCTTCATCCTCTTGTTGTTTTCCTTCCCACTTTCCCAAATTCTGAAAAATAAGATGAAAACTGCTGGATGAACACTGACTCTGAATTATTTTCATGAAATACTGTAGGAACTGTTCCACAGTGTTTCTAGTGACAAACAGCAACATTTCTGCTGGCAGAGGAAAAAAAAGATAAATGGTAAGGAAAGGATGAATGCCTGAAGAAGGAAACATTAAATGAGGAGGAAGAGAGATAAACAAATGAATAAAGAATGAATTGTGGAGTGTTAGCGGGATGTTGAGCAATGAAGCTTACTGAGTCAAGGAACAGAAATCAGAGGGAAGGGGATACAATGAGAAGGGAAGAACGCTGGAACGTCAAGAAGCAGAAAGTGAAGCAGTGAAAGGAAAGGTTTTGTAGAAATCTGCAGAAAGATAGAGAAAACAAAGTAAAAAAAGTTTGGAAGCTGAGTAAATTAATTATAGGGTGCATCTACACTTGTGCTTTACTGTGAAGCTGACTGTGCAGTCTACACATGTGCCTGTATTAGGGCACAGTAAATTAATTAACTGTGCTGTAGGATAGTAATGTCTGGGACAAGCAGAGTAGTTACATGCACCAAAACACACATGTAGACAGTGACCAGAGCTATCTGGGGCATGAGGGCACTACAATGTGGGGGCTGCCTGCCAGCTAGTCCCACACTCTAACACCCTCATGTCTTTGCCAGCCCCTCCAAAGCATGTTGACATGAGGCGAAGCAGCCCTGAGCTGGCAGGCTGACTCCCAAGGCCTCCCGCTAGCTCTGGGCTGCTTTATCCTGGCTCAACATGCTCCAGTCCCAGGCACATATGCAAACACTGCACCTAGGAGAAATAATCTCTGGCACAAACTGCACCAGAGTTTATTGCTACACGCCAATTGCACATGTAGACACATCCACAGAGTGTTAAATATATGGAGAGAAAATATGAATTGGGATCTAAAACTTTTGACAATTGTTTTTTAAACACAGCTATTTTCTAAATTATAGTCCATCTGCAAATTCATGATATATTGGAAAAATATTTTTATGTCAAGAAGCTATCAGAATTAATTAGGAGATTAGATTAGTTCAACTGAATGGAAAATGAGTCAGAAACTCAAGTTCTTCTATACCTCATTTGAAATGTTTCCCTTTTAAACTCATTATTCACTTGCATCAAAGCAGTTCCCTTTCATTACTTGACACCGGTGTCCTAGGGCAAGGTTCTGATGAACTTGTAAAGAAGCACCATGCTTGTTGATGAGACAAGGATAAGGGAAGACAGCAGATACCACATCTGTGCATAAGTTATGAGGTTACAAAACAGGATCTCTATCCAAAGCTTACAATTTGAAAGGATGCACTGCTTCTAATCCTTTTCTCAATTTCAACAACTTTAAAGGACCAGATCTGATCTGAAGTACATCTGCACTGTGGAGCTAGCCAGAGCTTCCTATTTGGCCTCCACTGCAACAAAAATCTAATATAGTCTTCACATTTGCCCAGGTGACACCTAAGTAGTCTGTAATCCTGCTTTCTGTTAAGAAGTCTGTTACTGCATCTCTGCCAGTGCCAGGGGAAGTCTTGTGAGAACAGACTTCTTTGTAAAGTTTCCAGTACACCTTGGAAGGAGAATCATTTATCTCCTGTTTTTTTTTTTCTTGCTTCAGGTTATAGCTCACAGTAGTAAGATAAAAGATAGGCAATCATTGAAGTTTAATGGACTTCAGAAATGTAATGTTAAGATCACATTGTGAGCCCAGACTTTGGTTCATTTCTTATTTCCTTTTAGTTGGTTTATCCTTCACCAGTGTTTATATTTATGCCAGCTCATAATTATGTAAAAATCTAATATCTATCAGTAAGCAAAACAGCTGGCTAGAGTTTGTTGGAAATATAGTAAGCAGTCGCATATCCAGCTAAAAATGGTGTTCACGTTCGTCCTTCTTCCTTCCTATTATGACACCCGTGACTAAACTTTTAAAATGAAAGGGAATCTACCTTCACATTTTGTGATGTCCATGTGTTTACAGGGATACAAAAGCAGCATTAGCCAGAAATAACCTATACTTATCAAATCCCCTCACAGCCCGCTCATCAAATAATAGTGTTATTTTATTAAAATAATAATATCCACCTTTCTTGCTAAAAGAACAAAGTTCAGAATATTTAGAATAGAAGTTTTTCAGAGAATTGCAATTTGTTAAGGCCTTGCCATAATGAATTATGTCTAGGGCTGCCAGTCATATTAATACATCAAGTAGCTGGATGTGAAATATTACAGCAATTATGTATTGCCTTGGGAATAGTAAATAAAATAAAAATTCTGAAATACTGGTTTTCAAGCAGGAAAGGTTTAGTTACGTGTTTCTTTTTGCTTAAAAATGTTTTTATAGAGACTTACTAGGAAAGCAGATGGCAAGGGAAATAAGCAGGTACTTTAGATGATGTCAGTATTATTTGAAATATATTATCTTACAGTAGTAATAGAGTTGGGTCTCAACTTCACCAAATGTCTGGGGGTTTTTTTGGATTTGGTTTGATGTACCATATCATAAAGCTAATGGGCAGATGCAGTATTTCCAGATCTTTCTCTTCAAAACCTAGGAGGAAGACAGTCTGGAGACATTTGAAAGAAGTTTATTTTATCAGGATACACATGTCTAATGAATTCTAATTGCTTCATTAAATTAATTTTTCTAGTATTTAAGAGGAAAATATACTGGGAAAAACATACGACCATGTCCATTTTGGCATTTTTCTAATGGTAACATTTAAAGTTTTCTATTTTGAAATGCCCTTTTTTAAATGATACATTATAAAAAGTCAAAATTAAAATGCAAGCTAGTGGTTTGTGTAGGACAAAACAGTTCAATGGACTCAAAGTAGAAAAAAAATTGGAATTTTCCTCTGAAGAAATTTTTTATATGTTTAGATCCTCATAGTGATTTTGAAATCTCAAAAAAAAAATAGGTCTAGGAAGTATCTCTTGAATCATTGAGACCAATCTCCTGACATCAGAGATAACAAGGTTTGATAATTTTTTTGTGAAACCAAACTTCCACCCCTCCACAGCTAATTCCAGGTGTAAACTTGGTTTCTGGCTCAAATATAATGATATTCCATTAGAAATTCTAAGAAAATTATTGGTTCTTAAGCTTCCCTTTTGCTACGGGATGGACTATAAACTAAAAGGAAAAATATAGAAGCTTAAGTAAAAGGTGAGAAGGTGAGTATCAGAGACAGATATCATCTTGGTGATGTTACTTTGGATAAGACATTGGTTTAATGCTGTTTCTGTTGCTGAAAGTATCCTGACTAGTAACAGTTTTGATCCCTGAGGGACATTGTACAGTAGCTGAGACAACATTTAATCCAGTAGATGCAGGTACAGTAAATGCCACAGGCAGTGTTTGAATTTTGTGGTTTAGCAGCAAGGAACAGACATTTAAAAAGCAGAGAAATTGCAACCCTGAGTGAGGGGATATGATGAGAAAACATTGCATTTGTCCTGGGTTGGCCTCTTCAGCAATTAACCATTCTTCTTTCTGTTGAATCTTTATGATGGAAATAGCTAATGAATAGGAAAAAAGTAATTAAGCCATTTAAGTATCTTTCATCAGTAAACACAATTAGGGGTTGTATAGCTCTTGAAAAAGGCCTCTGTAATATATTTTTCAGGGACAATAAAGTAGAAATATGTCTTTGGTGTTGAAGACCTGAAGGATAATCTTTACTCAGCCAGAAGAAAAGTTAAAAAATAAGGCCCTAAGAAAGCTTATCGACTTGCTTCCCAAAGTCTGTGATGTAAACAACAGGAGCTCTATCCAGGCAAGGTCTGTCTATAGGATCAGACTTTACACTGTAAGGAAGTAAAGAGTATCTCTTTATTTCACTGGGCCTGCAATTGTGCTGCCTGAGTAACCACAAATATTTTGGTATTATTGAAGAAACTCTGCCTTTGAAATGAAATATTTGAAACTTTGTGATTCTTAAATTATATGTGAAAAATCAAATCATAGCTACATAAATTATAAGTCCCCAAGGGCAGAAATCATGTGTTCATATTTAATTTCTAAAGCTAGTAATCTGGAGAGAATAATGTTTCAGATTGTACTGCATACCTTATTGCTACACTGCTGTTAATGTTAGATCAGTTTTCAAAGGCTTTGAAGTGGTTGGGGCTTAATGAAACTAGTGCAAATTAATGTAAATAAAAATGATATAAAATGTAATCTTTTGCCTAAACTCTGCTTTCTTATCTGGATTGATTGCCTCAAAACGCTCCCCCTTGGAATATACCATAGAATGCTAATCTCTGTCAGAATTCCATTTCTTAACTCCTATTGTTCTCTACTTTTCTTCCCAATTTGTCAGTTCTAACCTCTGATTTATATTATCATTTATGTCAGCAGCACTGCATTGCAGCCAGGGAGTCACTTTAATCAGGGGAGAGGATCAAAATTCATAATTTTTCTTTTCCCAGTGAGCATACAGTCTGGCTGTCCTGGTTTTCTAGACCAGAAAAATAGATATGATATAAAAATAAAACACTTTTCATTGGTCAATTATCTTATTAAGGAAACTATAGTAGTAGGTGGAAATATGTTTGTCCTTTTGAAGCTGTAGCAAGGGTTTAACACTGCATATATTTGTTACCCATGTAAAATTAATAGAGAAGTTTAGAAAAAATAATCTTTTGGTAAGAAACCAGTTTTGAATTCTTTCTTCCTTTTTATAAATAATTATGAATTCTTTCAGTGTAGGCTGTCCACTGCAATAACAAAATAAATTTTTTTTCTTCTTTTTTTTATTTTAAGCCGTTTCCCTCATATTAGCCTGTTGAATTAAAACTGGGACTTGTGGAAATGCAGAATTATACCTAAAAGTTTTTATGCTCACCATTGTTGTTTAGCACATTTAAATTCAGATTTTATTTAATCCCACTGTGGATACATTTAGATGTTCTTGCTCCTAAATATCATTTTAATGCATTGTAAATCTATACTTTCATATGACAAAATTAGACATGTTTTCCATTTCATTGTGAGACATCCAATGCTAATGTTACACTGTAAGTTTTTCCTTTTTCAATATATTTCTACCATCATTTGTTATATTTTAATTCTTCACTTTCCCTAGTATTAAATTCACTTACAGATTTTGAGAGAGAGAAAAAAATAGCTCCCAACAAATTGGTTTGCATTACTTTAGATTTCTACTCACCATGCTCATTTCACACTGGAAAGTAGAGAGGGACTGGCAGCTAGGTTATAAAGATCAGCAGCAGTGGATTAATTTTCTGAAAAATGTGAAAAATATTCATTTAAAAAGTATCACCTGAACTATACCCTCAGTCCTCCTAGCAACTCACTTCCTCATACCACATATGCAAAACCATTCAGTACGTAATGTTTCATGTCAATACATCTAGTAATTTCAAAGTTAAAATGTAGAAAGCAAAATATTTGATAAAAACAATCTATTATTTCATTTTTAAATAGTTTAAAACACTAATGATAGCATATATGAATTGCATTAAATGGCAATTAAGTTCAGCTAAGTTATTTTTATTATGCCTTAACTGTACTATGTTGTTTATCAGAGTAAAGAAGTGATCCTAAAGTAACTATCAATGTATTTATTCTATTTATAACTTGCTCTGTAAGAGTTCTGTTATGTAGAAGGTAACAAGTAGTAGCCAAATCAGTCTGTGTTTTTCTTTTTCATTACACAGTAAGATTAAAATAACATATACAAAAAAACTACTTATATATAGATGTTTACCCTTTTCTGACATATTTATATGAGTATCTCCATTACAAATGTCTAAATGTACTGGATTTCATACTTTCCATGAATAATCCGCTCAGATAAAAAGAATCCTATTTGATACAAGTGGGCATCAAGTCTGCAGTGTCTCAAAAGGGAAATAGATGCTACTAAACTACTTCTTAAACCTAGCAGCTATGCAGTTCATGAAAGATATTATTTTACTGGATACCTAGATGTGTTTAACTTGATTTTCCAGCATGATAATGTTGCAATTTTGACTGCTAATGTTCTAGTATCAAATGCTAACCTGCCTTTTGAGATAAGTACATGTAAAAAGCATTTTAGCATTTTAGCTTAATTAGAAATATGGTTTTAAATAAGAATGAATTTAGCAAGCCTGATTATATATTTCTAGATTACAAATTTTGGATATGCTTTAACTATGTCAAATTTGCTTGCTTGCTTTTCCCTGCCCCCCACCCCCTTACAATCGCACTTCTCTGATTATACTGCTTTTTAGCCTTTAGGTGGCAGCATTTAAGAACAGTTTCAAATACGAGGTTGCCACCATCTGGAATGCCTGTCATGGACAAAATTATAAATAGATAAGATCAAACATATAGCAGCTCTGCTCATTATCCAGTCCCATGCAAAGTTTATTCAGAAACGTATGGAATTCAAAAAATATACAAATCTATGGACTTTTCTTTCATGAAAATGCACTTCCCATGTCTATATGCTGTTTTAGAAATATATATCTTTCTGAAAATTCTTCTAAGTAAAGACAGCTGTTCCCATTTATTTATTCTGAGACACCATTATCCCCTTCTGCATTTCCTTTGTCTCTGTAGTAAAGCATCATTTATCTTGCAATAGGAACTTGTAGAGGATGCTATAAGTCAACACTATTCCAAGTTGTTCAGTTTTTTAGTATACATGTTGTCTAAAGAGATATTTTTGTATCTCAAAATCCTACTTGTTGGAAGTAAGAACAGCATTATTTTAAAAGACAGACCCAAACAAATCCCTGTAAATATGCATATAATATAAACATTCAAATTTGATACCATCAAAAAACATAAGTATTTTGTCTTAAGCTACACCAATTCAGCAAAATCGGCAGATGTGACAGGGGTCAGAACTGTAGCCTAAATACCAAATCAATTTCAACTTAGTTTAGCTTACTATTTATTATATAGTTATTTAATTGCCCCAAATGGTCAAGGATTTGTAGTTAAATATTTAAATGATTTAAAAAACAGATGTTTTGAAGGCTGGTACTACTTGTGCATGTGTTTGTGTCCCTGTGTTCTTTATTAGTGTTTCTCTTCTATGTTCTGAAGATGTGTTTGATAAGATAGGACTTATTCATCCCTTATTTCAGAATTCGAATTTCATACTTCCATTCAGTGAACTACTAGCAAAGGGACTACAAAACACTGGTCACAGATCTCCAGAAATGTAGATCTGGAAGGAACTTCAAGAAACTTAGTCCATCCTCCTGTTCTACAGTGGGGACAAATATACTTAGATCATGCTTTGAAAGCCTTCAGTGGTACAGATTGCAAACTTCTGTAGGTAACCCCTTCCACTATATAATTCTTTAAAGTTCAAAAGTTTTTCTGTTATCTAACCTAAATCTCTGTCATGGCAAATTAAGCTAATTACTTACATCCAGTGCCAGGTAGACTTGGAGAATAATTGATCATTATACTATTTCTAATATTGGTTTATGTGTTTAAAAGCTGTTCCCTCTTTTCTAAATTAAACAAATCCAATCTCAAGACCACTGACACATACATTCAACTGCATCTGCACATAATACTATGAATCCCAAAATTTCAGCAAGCTACATATTTTGAAAATGAATTTCAATATGTAGTAACAGTATTCAAAGGTTTCCAGTCTTCACAGACCAGACCCATATTTCTTAAATCTTTTTGGAAATTTAAGAATTTTTTTCATGCTATATCATTTAGGTTTGTAAATAAAAAGAGAAATATCAAGCCCTCTTAAATGTGTTAGGGGCTGCTGGTGCTGTAATTTTCCTGATTCACAGAGTGACACTGAAGGAAAATGGGTCCCATTTTTCAATTTTTGATATTTCCATGCTGCCAAAAGCTTAAGAACAAGTATGAAAAAATGTTGACGCTATACCAGGCTATATAGCTAAAAATGCCTGTGACCTAACAATGTATAGAAGAAACATTGTGTGTGTACTACCTTTGAAAAGAGGACATTTTAAAGAAAGGTAGAAAGAAGACAATTATATTGGGATATCCAGGCAGGCAGACAAGACAAATACTTCCTAAACAAACTGATACATTATGTTATTAACATGTTTCTACTTTATGAATATACAGAAAGAGAAAATACTCACCAGGAAGTAAATATCTTCCTGGTATTTGCTCTTCTGACTATAATTTCTTCACTCTGGTGCTATTCTGGGTTCCTTTACAGTTTTTTCGGATCACATGCAGGAATAGCTCATGTCTGTCCTTACTTGGAGCTCATTATAAGAATTTAAGAATGGCTCAGTGTATTTACCTCTGTCTGAATTTTCTTTTTTTCATTTGTATGTGGAAATGGGCTATAAGGGAAGTTTAAAGGTAAACATTCAAATTGCCATTCCCTTGATATCCACCATAAGATTTTGCAGCATTTTGACTGTAACAAACAGGCATTTTTAAAAATGTTTCTTTCACTTTCTTACTTCTAGTTTTATTTTTACTGTACTAAGCCCAACATACCACTGTTCATGACAATCTGATCAGCTGATTAAATCTATATACCTTAGGGATCCAAAGACAAATGAAAGAAGTAAAAAAAAATTAAGAAGTAGATGCCTAGTTGGAAAAAATAAATATGTAAAGTGCCGGGGGCAGGAGTGGATCGGGTGAATGTAGAGTTTGTCTACACAGGAAGGCTCGAAGGCTTAATCTAAAGCTGTGACTTGAAAAAACAGTATTTGAACTGTATTGAATGCTGTGAACACTTTCTTTCAGCAATCCAGTTGCTTTAATTCTGTCCAGCTTGATTTACCAAATAAGATATGATAAATCAAGTCCACTTTACCAAATGAATAAATTTATTCTACAAAATTAAGCAAAGCTGCCTTGGTGAGATAAGCCAAAGGTAATATCTAGATTCTGTAACACATGGTGGAGGAGAAAGAATAGTTTACTTTAGACAACATGATTCATGGTATACTTCTCTCCTGTCACTCATATTAGCACCCTAAAACCCATTTAAATAAAGTTATAAAATTATCTTTTCTGAGAAACAACTTTTTCTATAAAGGGTTCATATTAAATATCTTGAACACATAATTAATTAAATATAATGCATGTTGAGGGAAGCTACTGTGTATATAAATTAATTATTAATAGTTTTAACTACCATAATTTTATTCCATTAAATGAAGTGGTGCACATGTCTAATTTCCAGCCCTGCGTAAGTATATATTACAAGGGGCAATTTAACTATTTATTTATTTTAGGCATTAATTTGAGATGATAAAGTTAACAGAGTTATGAGAATACATTGTGAGACAAGAGGATCAGAGGTGCATACATACTGGGATGCCAGTATATAACCTTTTTAGCCACACATTTAGTCACACTCAGATGCTTTGTTAGCACCAGTGTGCACCAGATAGTGCTTAGGGATTGTTAAAGCACAATTAAACTTTAAACGGAATGTGAAATATGAACACAGACAACTCAGTGTCTTAAAATCATAGTCTAATTTTATTAATGCATTAAAGTTTATCTTAGCAGTTTCTATGTACACAGAGAGAAAAATACTTAGTACAATGATCTTACCCAATCCCAGATGTTATTTTGTTCAACAGAAAAGGTGTCTGCTCAGTTCTAGACAGCAAAGGGTGTGTCATTGGCTGGGATGGTCCAGGCAGGTGTTGAAGGATGGATTTATTACAATGACAACGGCACACATAAATTTTTTGCTGCCCCCTTTTATGCTTTTCTTCAACTTCACTCCTTCAGTGACTCTTTGCTTTTGGATTGGTCTCTGTGTGGTCAGCATACTGTCCATATTTTATCCTGTCAGCATATTTCTCTTCTCTACAAACCCATCATGAGCACACTTCTTAATTTGGTCTTTCTGCTGTCTTATTTTGGGCACTGTCCATTGGTCTCCCTTTCATCTTTCATATACAATCGTTTCATCCCTCTGATTCAGCTGGTTAGTGCCAAGTTCAGTTCATTTGAGCTGGTAACAAAACTATTACTATGTTAAAAAATCTTTTCACAGTGATGGAAAAGGAAAGAAACATCATGCAAACAAACTCAAGGCCATAAGATGCTTGTGAGAGGCAAGGCCAGCTGATATTGCAGACACCAGCAAAATGAAAAGTTCAGATAATAATTAGGCTATACAGAACTTAAGCAATGATCAAATAAGGCTGAATATAAAAGAAATCTTTAAACAATACTGTAATTAACCAATTTATAAACAGGTACAATTTTAAAGCATAAAATATGTCAAGCTACCCTAATAGCTTGCATATATATGTATATTAATACGTATATTAGATATTTACTCATTACTTGAGATCATAGTTGTTTGGAGTGTGAGATTGACATTGCTTTCTGGTCATGCAAATAATGCAATACCTTGACTCAGCAAATTTAAAGCCAGAGATACAAGGAGCCCATAGATGAGCAACGTGTCACCCACAGTAAGAAAGGCTGTGAACAACATAAACAGTGAGGTTGTAGTCCTGATTCAGTAGACACTTAGAGTAGTGTAAATCTGCAGTAACACTATTGTAATCAACATCTTAAGAAAAGAAAATATGATTTTTTTATTCTGTTGTCTAAAATACTGCATATTGTGGTCTGTTCTTATGTAGAGGATCTTCCAAAAGGTAAGACAGTATAGTCATGCAAAATAATCTAATTCGCATGTAGATACCACAGCCAGGTTTTTAACGTGACTCCAGAAGAGGATAATGAAATAAGAGGCATTTGCACAATACAGATACAAGGAGCAGGAAATACCAGAAAACCAATTATTATTCTTTCAAAGCAAGTCTAAGTTCCATGCTGATCACCCATATAATTGGCACATCTGTTCTCACTTAGTTGTTTGTATCCTGAATATGCTACTCTGCTTGACTATTTGGTATGTATATTTTGAATGTAGTCTTAATTAATTGGTATTAAGTAATAGTTCATTACTGCCTGTTGGACACATTTTATAAGGTCATGTCTTCATATTACAGGTGTTACGGATACTTTTGAAGAGTTATCTGAGAGATTATCCTTTCCAAATCTCAAAATATACTTCAAAATAAATCTAGAAATACTCATAAACATTTAAATTAACTAAAATGATGTTCTGTATTCTAAAAGTCAATGTTTAAAATCACATATATCTCTGGAAAAGGAGGTTTGGAGCTTACAGATCATTTAGTTTGCCAATTGGAAAGTTAGCATACCAATTTTGAATGTTTAAGTCTGTAACATTAAAAAGGAGATATTTCTATGCTATAAATGAAAATTCATCAAAAGAAAGGGGATCAAGAAGAGAATGTTACCTAAATTGCCTCAAATAACAGATGAGTTAGCTTTTCCTAGGTAGGCTATTTCTTACTGGAAAAAAAATCTAGGATCAGCATCATTGTAAAACTACCTACACCCACAAAATGTCATAAAGTGAAACTACGAAGGAACAAATAAAAATAAACTGCTTTAGTTAACTGGCAGCTTTGCTTCCATGAGATTGTTTCCGCTGTTTTAATATGGGTATCTGGAATTAGAGTTGCCTTGAGACTGGTCAACAGAAAAGGAAGGCTGAGGGACTACTGAGCTGTTAGTATTCAGTAAGTTCCATTGAGAAGCATTTATCTACTTTACCTAGACTCCATGGGAAAAGACATTGTGAATACAATGCAAGCCAATTTTCATTTGTCTTCAAAATTCATCTCAGTCACTCATGCCAGGGAGATCTTCCAGTATTCCCTTCTGGTATTATGTTTCCTGTTCTCTGGTTTACACAGTAGGTTTCATTTGTTCTTTCTTTCAAATAATAGAAACAATAGAAAGCATGTCTCCTGCTAATTTATTTTGGACAAAAGTCTTGAATAGTAACAGTACAGATGGACAAGACAATTTTTCCTATAGGTCAAATTCCTTCCTCAGAGGTATGTTTACTGATGTTAGCCATGTGTACACATTTTGTGCCTAATTGTGTCATCAGTTTTGCTGAGAAGTTTGAAATCATTTTAAATCTCTAACTAACTTTGCATTAACAGCTACTCCCATGTTTCTGTTTAATCTTGCTTTGGGATTTTTAATTTGAATTTTCCTGCTTTCTCATCTATATCATTCTGAGTAATCTTCCAAATGGGACAGACCTGTTTACTGCTGATTATGTTACGAGAAATATGATGCAAAAAATGGTGCTCAAAGGGGAATAGTTTTTCTTTAGCTCAGAAACCATGATGGGGAAGCCTGTTGAAAGAAACAAATTTGGTCTTCCTTTCTTCTCGTGTTTTTATGCAAGGCATTTAGCAGAATTCATAGATTTATTGGAATCTGACTGTGGCAGTGCACTGGTTGTTCCTCAGTCAAACTGGTGAAGCACTATGGGGCCAAGGCCCACTGAGCGGGGCCTGAAGTTTGAGGGATGAAAGGCCCAGGGAGGGGGCAAGGCCCATTGAGTGGGGCCTGAGGCCTAAGGAGAAGTATATAGGCCCAGGGCCAAGGTCCAGTGAGGAGCCTGAAGCCTAAGGATGAAAAATGTGGCCAGTGAGGGGCCAAGAGGCCAAATGTGGTTCAGTGAGTGGCTGGGGAATAGTCTGGAATCAGATGCCATCTGTGAGGCATTGGGGGCAGCGTAGGGGTGACTCAGATCTGTTTAATTGGCCCAGAACACATTAGGGCAGCCCTCCGCATTTATGCATCTATTTACATCAAGGTATGGCAGTAAAGTACAGAGACACATTGCCCTAAAACAGGGAGGGCAGGGAAGGGGGAAACATTTAACTCTTCAGGTGCCCAGAGATCTTAGCACATGTGCCCCTCCTTACAATGACATGGTCTTGAACTTGCAATCTCTGGGCTGTTAACTGGGCATCTTAGCACATGTGCCACCCCAATCCCACAGCATTTGCTGGTATAGATAGGTCAGGATTATTTAAAAATATCTGTATGTATGTGACAACTATTAATGTATTTTCCTTTAATAGTCATTGAACAAAATATCTAAAAAAATTGGGAGCATGAGCCAGTGCTTTTCCCTTTCCAAAGAAGTGACCCTCCTCACTGGGAGACATACTTTATTTTACATGCTTTACATCTGACTCCATGATTCTTTTTACACTCTTTTTTGCTCAGTGATCCAAATTCAACAGAAGTGAGGGAAGATGGTTCACACCAGCCTATCTCACAGCCTGGCAGTGAAGACACTTTCCCTGGAAGTGGAAGGTCTGTGTTCAAATGCACTCAGGTTAAGCTAGGCTTCTAACTAAAGTCTGCCACTTCCTAACCAAGTGTCGTAACCAGTAAGCTATTGGGCAAAAGTTGTGTGGCTCTCCTTTTCCTCCTTCTAGTACTTTGCCTTATCTTTCACTGCTCTTAGATATATTGCTTCAGATAGTTATGTCCCTTCTGAGTAAATTGTATCCCAATATGACAATGGGCAAATGAAATGTCCCATTGAGAGTACATACAGGCATTACATTTAGTACATACAGGGATTGCATTTAGAACAACCTATTATCAGGTTGATCTATATATCTGCCTGTGCAAGTGTTCAAGGAGGTTAAATCAGGCTTGCTCTAAGTTCACCAAAGTTAGTTAGTTCATCAGAAATGGGTTAACTCAATTTATTAAACACCTGTATGCGTTCAGAGTGCGGCAGCAGGACTGGAAAAACCCAGCTGCTAACCCCAGCACTGGGGCTGTGCTCTTCCTACCACCCACTACCCTGAACGTGCTATTTTTAGCCCCTTGTATAGACAACTCCTCCTGTTGACCTACCAACCCCTGCACCATCCCACCTCACTTCCTACCTCAGACCCTCTAGCTTCCCCCACAATCCTGCCTGCCCCTTCCTCCAGCCTGAGTTACTTTCTCCAGTTTCCCTGTGCAGCTCCTGGGACTGGCTGTACATGTTGCTCCCACTCTACTTTCACACATCTTAAAATAAGCCTTATGAACACAGACAGGGCATAGCAAACACCTTTACACACCTCAAGGGAATGGGAGAGTTATATTTTTCCAAGGGGCAGTGTAAGTTTTGTATTCCTGATATGAGATGTGTCTTTTGTTTGTTTGTTTGCTTGTTTGTTTGTTTGTTTTCAGAGAAGTGTTGGAGTTTTTTTTTGTTGGGAACAGCTAAGTGTTAGATGTTCAATAAGCAGAATAGGATCTGGGTCACTGAGTGCTGAATTCATTTTGTGTAAGGTTCTACCTTGCATTCTAAAGCCTAAAGAAGTTAAATTGGCAAATACCTGTTATCTGCCTTTCCTCAACTGGTTGAGAGATTACACAAATCCCTTGTGGAAATTGGCTTTGCAAACCAAAATGAATTTTGGCTGTATATCTGATATGGATGTATCCTAATTCTCATTTGTACCTTGATATACCAGATATACCTATTAGACTTATTGGACAATCTTATTGCTGTAAGTATAACTTCCAGTAGACTTTTGGAAAATCTTAGTGCTGTAAGTATAACATTTCTGATATTTGTGTATGTTATTGCATGGGGCTGAATGATATTTTGTGAATTGGCATTGAAGACTTCAGTACCATTAACATATAATTTAAAAGACATTTAAAATTCTTTCTCCTCTTTAATTCCCACATATAGTGAAGCTTCTTTCACTTTCCTGCCTTAGCTGCTTATTTATCCAGTGGATACATAGTTAGATCTTCACTATTTGCAATTCCAGCAAGGTATATTTCATATTTTCTTGTCACAAAACTAATGAAATCCACCCATCTTCACTTGTTTCTCTCATGGCTTTCTTATAGTAATCAAGATGCTGAATAACACTTTGTACTAGGTAACTTTTTCTGAGTAATTGAAGTGCATAAAATTATCAGCACCAGTCTTAACCAAAGCTATCTTAGTACCTTAATGAATGTGACTAAAAATTAGCCAGGCCTTGTTTCCTTTCATTTGTAATGCAGTGTAAAATTATGCGCCTATGTTTTGCAGGAAAAATAAGAATATTTTTCTCTCCTGTTACTCAAGCAATATAGACATCTGTATTGTCCTTGGACTGTGTAATGATAAGCTTAAAACCAACATATTTTCCCTAGAACCTGATGGATGGATAGATGGTTGAGGTATAGAATGTTACTTTAAGATGTCCTGAAAATGGTTCAGTTTTAAATTCCTTGCTATGATAATGATTCAGCTTCAGCTCCTTAGGAAAGTGTATGTATGAAATGCTATTGCTATTAGTGATTTTCCAGAAAGATCAAATATCTTATTGATTATTTGGAAGCAAATTTAAAACTAGGGCTGATAACATTTGCAGCTAAAAAAAGATAGGCAGAATACTGTGCTTGATCATTTGTTACATTGCACCCAGTTTAGCAAAAATTGTGTTAAAACAGAAGAAGAAGAATACTTTTAGG
The DNA here is from genome assembly GCA_030014935.1 of Caiman crocodilus. NCBI lineage: Eukaryota > Metazoa > Chordata > Crocodylia > Alligatoridae > Caiman > Caiman crocodilus. Next base: position 51,135,500 of record JAGPOW010003642.1, read on the forward strand.
AAGAAGGGATTTGGATCATATTTACAGACTATCATAGAAAGCAGTGATTCTGAAAAAAAATCAGGGATCACTATGGACAAGCAATTCCTAGGTATAAGAGGGATGGAGAAGACTGCCAGAAATCATCTAGACCATTCTGCCGTAAAGGAGGATTAATCATTCCAATGCAAAGATTCCACAGCCTCCCTAGTTAATCTAACCTTGTGTTTAACTAAGTAATGATGTGCTCCTAGTGTGAGGCTGTGCAAAAAAGGGTCAGGTGGGTGTGTAACAGGGGACTAGTAAGAACACGGTTAGGATTTTATCATGATACATGGACAGAACTGTTGCAGTTGACACTCGAGTATTATGCACTGTTCTGATATCCAAATTTAAAAAGGACATTGAAAAATTGGAGAAGCAAAATAGAAGATTCACAAATATGATCTGAGGCCTGAAGTGCCTTACAGTGTGAAGCTTAAAGTCTGTTTAGCTGATCAAAAAGAAAACTTAGAGGTGGCAAGTTCACAATATATAAATAACTTAATAGTGAGGAAAACATTCAGTAAGAGATTCTTTAATCTAGTGAAGCAAGTAATAACAAGAGCTAATAACTGATATCTGAAATCAGAAGAATGCAAATAAGAAATAAGGTACAGATTTTAACAGATTAACGATTGGAACAAACTACTGTAGGTAGTGGTAGATTCTCTAGCTCTTGATAGGCAATCTCCTAATCATAAAAAATAGTAAGGAATATTAAACCATTCCTTAGAGACACTTGCTTAACCTGATCTTAAAAATCTCCAGTGATAGAGAGTTTACATGCACCCTAGATAATATATTCCAATACTTTAACTAACCTTACAGGTATAGTTTTCATGAAATCAAAGCTTAATTTCTTTTTTTTTCTGTTTAAACCTGTTACTGCTTGTCCTATATGGAATAGAAACAGTGAACAAAGCTTCCTTTTTGCATTAACCAATTATAAATTCTAGAACTGCTATCATGTCTCCCTTATGTTCCATTGGGCTTGTTTTAGATTAAAAAAACACCATTTTTTTCACTCTTTCCTCATAGGTCGTTTTCTAGATCTCTGAATATGTTTGTTGCTGTTTTCTGGATTCTCTCCCCAGTTCATGGAACTCTTTCTTAGTGTGGGCCTCTAAAACTAGCCTTATCATTGCTGAGTGGAATAGGGAGAATAATTCACAGGTCTTAGATATAGTACTTCTGTTTACACAGTCCAGTATTACGTTGCTGTTCATACAACATTGTGACTCATGTTTGCTCATGTTCATCCCGTAATCTGCTATAATCCACAAATTGTTCTGTACATGACTACTACATTGCCAATTATTCTCCATTTTGTTTATCTCCAAATCAAGACTGAACATCTTTTTGGTAGAAATGCTTTGTCTAAGTACAAATTATATTTCCGTTGATCACAAACTATTGGACTCAGCACAAGGCTAACTGGATGAAATTCATTACCTGTAAATGAATCAGATTACAAGATAATAGGATCATTTGAGAATAATAGGATCATTGGAAAGTAGAACTGGAAGGGACCTCACAAGATCATCTAGTCCAGCCTCCTGCTTGAGTGTCTAAGTCTGGTGTCTAATTTGTTCTTGAGAATTTCCTAGAATGGAGATTCTACAGCTTCTCCAAGTAGCCCATTCTAATGCTTGACCACCCTTATAGTCAGAAAGTTCTTCCTAATCTCTAACCTACATATCCTCTGCTACAGCTTGAGGCCATTGCTCTTAGTCCTGTCAAAAGCCTACCTCCATCCACTCTGTAACTGCCCTTCAGGTACTTGAAGATTGTCATCCAATCCCAACCTCCTCAGTCTTCTCTTCTCCAGGCTAAATAACTGTTTTTCTTTCAGCCTTTCCTCCTAAGTGATGCTCCTCAGCCTTTCATAATTTTTGTTGCTCTCCACTGGACTCTTTCCAATTTGTTCACATCTTTCTTTACATGTGGGGCTCAAAACTGGACATGGTACTCCAGGTAAGGCTTCGACAGTGGTGAAAAGAGTGGAATTATCAGCTCTACATTCTAGGACTCTGTGCAAACTGTCATTAAGAATATTTTTAAGCCATTAATGATAGTGTTTGAGTTACTGTATTGTATTATTATTGTATTTAAAACATGCACCTTATTTTTGCCAGGGTGTGAAGAAAATAGGATGTGATGAACCTTCTGCTGTACGCAGAAGGTATCACAGACCAAACATCTCCCTGCCTCTCACTTTCTTACATGATAAACAGGGAGTAATGGTCATTCACAAAATTCAAAGCTCAAAAAGGAGTAGATGTGGGCAGATGAGTGCTTTTCTGAATACAGTCTTCGGAATTCCTCAGAGGGAGAAGACAAAAATTCTCGACCTCTGTACACTTGGCACTTGCCCATTAAAATACATGGGTTCCAATTACACCAGAACTTTGCCCACTGCTACCTTGGTAATTTTCTGACATCGTGTCCCTTCTTGCTGCACCACCCCCTCACAAAGTCATAGGAAAGTGCTGAAAGAGTCGTAATTCCTGTATCCAATATCTCCTGCTTATTTTTGTTATCCTCAAGGGTCCAACATATAGATTATATGTCTAATTTCCCCCACCATATCTAAATCATCAGATAGTTAAACTTGTTGACTCATGGGGAGAAAGACTATTGTTTTTGTCCTCTTCAGAAACAGGTCTGCATCCATTATGTTGGACAGCCCTGTTCAAATAAGATAAGACTTGTATGCAAAGTAGACAGAAAATTCTCCAGTGCATGGACAACCTGTCTGCTTCCAAGAGATGGCAGTCAGCCAAAGAACAACCTCTTTCTAAGCAGTCGTATCTTCATTGGATCAGACTTTCCAGATGCAATGATAGAAAATAAAAAATTTCCTTTGGTTGTCTTGTGCAGTTCACAAAGCTTTAAGAACTCTCTATGCTGCAATCCATCTGACTCAAAGCAAAATATCTACCACTGTCTCTCCAACCACCACCCACAGGCTTCATCTGTCACAGTTTATTTATATCAAAGTGACCTTTGAATGATATATAGGGTAGAGGATGCTTAGGGGACACTATATTGGTGATCAAGGAAAATGTCCTACAATGATACAGTTACAGGGCATTCTCCCTAGAGAAGTATGACACTTGATCAGCAGTCTTTCCAGATAGAGCCATTTGGCTTCATAGGAACAAGAGTTAGTCATACTCTTAAATTGGCATCTTCCAATTGTTATGATGACAAACTAATCCATTTGTGAAGTCCCCCTACAAACAAGATCTAGAAGGATCCAACTCTTTCAATAGAGACTATAATCAGTTGAGATGAACATTAAGTTGTTTATTAGTTGATTACAATATCCTTAGCAAGACCAAAAAGAGACATGATTATTTGAAGTCTAAGAAACAAAGAAAAAATTAGAGGATTGCCATGTATACACATTGCCCTTCTAAAGAGGGTTGAGTGAATGACTGAGTACACTGCTGCTTTTCTGCCACTAATTCAGTGATGCAGTCTTCAGATAACTGTTCAAATGTACTTCACAATGTCCCAGGACAAACTGTCAGCACTTCTTATCTGGAAAATTTTGGGGAGTTTGTCCCAGAACAACAGATATGGACATCTGAACTATAGCATTTTGCCCTGAGATAGCATTTTCTCCTGAGACAAATGGGACATCTGTATTGCTGACTAAATGAGGAATTAACATCTATGGATCCAATTCTACTGTCACGTATACAAGTTTGGCACTCGTGTAGTTTCACTGACTTCAGTTACTTTTGATTTAAACAGATGTAAATGAAAGCATTAATTGTGTATTTTTTTCTGGTTTGAAAAGAATTATAAAGCTGATATGGAGGATTAAGACAAACCTACTCTGTTGATGGCTTCTGAAGATTAAATGATTAATGTGCTAAGTATGAGACAATTATTACTATAAATAACATAGGGTAGTCTGCATATTATTTCTAGATAGTATTTTTGTTTGCTTTTTTTAAGGAATCTTGTATAAAAAGTACCTCTTCATATCCTTTGGGTATTTCTAATGCATTCAGAGATTGCAACATATATGGCAGGAAGAAACAAGCCTCTGATAAGGGGTCTAGACCCCAAACATGCTGTTATGTGACACTAGCCCTTTTCCTAAACTCAAGACATAAGCATCCAGCCTCTCCTCTCAGAATATTTTACATATGTTAACATGTGCACATTCTTACCTCCATATCTTGCATGGATTGAGTGTGCCATTATCCTGGGAAACAAACAGCTCTGATTGTGGGGACATGTCTACACATGATGCCACCATGTGTATCTACATGTGAACAACAGCTACTTTGCCATAACAGCATGCTTCCTCATTATAGCATACTGCTATGGCAAAGTAGCAGCTAAAAATAACTGTGTACCTGGCATATAGCACAATTTGGACTGCTATCCAAAAGGAACTTCTAAAGCACAGCACAGTAGCAACATTGCCATATAGACATGCCCTGGATATAGCAAGAATCACTACTGGTATAGGTTAGGGACAGAAATTACACATAAACAGGCATAAGTGATTGGAAATTAATTTAAACCTGTAACAGAACAGAAGTTCAGTGCCTATAGACCAATTTCAATATGGCAGACTGGTTTCAGATTGACCTGGATAGATGTAGTATCAGATTGAATCACTTTTGGTTGAATCACTGGTCAGTTGAACTTCTTCTGTTCCAGATCTTCTCCTGACACAAGTTAGGATGCTGTCCCCCAGGATCTTTTCCAGCCCCCCTGCTAACTCCACCCCACATTATCTGCTCCAACTGAGCCAGGTGGTCCCACCACTAGGCTGTCAGAGCTGAAGCAGCAAAGCCTCTGCTCCGTAGCCTGGGGTGGATATGGAGTGGGGGGAATGGCCCCTTGCTCTGGCCCCAATACCCAGAGCTATGGTCTGCACAGCAGGTGTGGGGGGTGGGCAGCCCCCAAGGAAGGGGATTTTCCACTCTGCAGCCCAGCCCTGCCCACCTTGCCAGTCCCCTGCCTCTCAGCCACAGCCAGTAGAAAAGCAGAAAATGGCTTTCCCCTGTTTGGACCTCCGGAGCCTTAATTCCGACAGGCCCCTAGGGCGAGAACGAACGGACTCTAGCTTATTTCTTTTTCCCGCGCTAGGCTTTGATTTCCCCTTTTATT